>RJWJ010000070.1:0-338759 GCA_004363605.1 Indri indri
CAGCCTCCCGAGTAGCTGGGACTACAGGCATGTGCCACCATGCCCGGCTAATTTTTTCTATATATATTTTTAGCTGTCCAATTAATTTCTTTCTATTTTTGGTAGAGACGGGGTCTCGCTCTTGCTCAGGCTGGTCTCGAACTCCTGAGCTCAGAACGATCTGCCCGCCTCGGCCTCCCAGAGTGCTAGGATTACAGGCATGAGCCACCGCGCCCGGCCAGTAACTGAATAATTTTTATGGGTTCCTTCTTATCTTAAGCTATCTCTCTGTGCCTTTTTACCTTCATGCTTCACTCTTGCAGCCCTCTAATTCCAATCAGATGCTTCTAGTCTTCTATAGACTGAGAAGAATTGGATCACACAGACAGAAAGCTATGTAAGGTAAGAGTCCAAAAACTGAGAGGACTTCTAAAAAGTTAAATAGTCATCGTGATGGTAATTTGGGTGGCTCGGAGAGTATCTCCAGTGACAGCATTCTGAACAGAACTTACTGCTTTTGATCTCCATTCAGTAGCATTTTCAATTATGTCCAAAACCTCAGCAGTCTTCTCAATAATTGAGATACCAAAAACTTAAACTTTAGTAGACTGAGAAGAAATAACTCTTAAGAATATATTTGGCCTTGGTTTTCCTACTTCTAGCAATGTGTTTCCGCTTTAAATTCCATTTTTATTCCTTGGTATAGAATTAACAAAAAGAAATTTCATTTTGATATCCCTAAATATTTTTGTTAACACTGTCCTTGATATGTTAATTATTTTAGAACAACCAAGTTATTTATTTCAGTTTAAAGTGCTACTTGTGGATAAAGGTTATTAGGTAAAAGTCATTGAAATGAATTAATTCTGGAAACATAATACCTAACAAGAGGCAAAGGAGGGAGAGACACTAGGTAGCAATAGGTGAAAAAGACACAAATGTAAAATTATAGCAGCTACCAATGAAATCATTAGAAACTAAATGCTTAAACAAATATGATACATGCGGTAATGACTGTAGCCACCTAAGTATTTAGTGACACAATTATGGACACCTCTGCTGGTAAAACTTTAACTCTATACGTCATACTAGCCTAACTTCACCACACATTATTTTAGCATGCCAATCATGGCTGAATGGCCCCGTAATTTGAAAAACAAGAATCACTCCTGATCTGTACAATACAAAGCTATGTTTTTGTCATATAATATGAAACTAGGGAAATGGAACCACCAATAAAGATTTTTTAAAATCTTATAGAAAGGAAAAGTGTATAATACTTTTCATAAATAAAGTTTCAAAGAGGTATATTTTCGGTAATAAAAACAGAATGAGTACGTCCAAGCAGTCAGGCACCAACGTTGGTTTAGATGATCTCTAAAGAGCTCTTCCATATGAAACTATGTTCAAATCGCATCAGAGGGAACACACTTAGGAAACTTAATAACAACAACTTCTCTCTTTCCCTGCAGTTAACAATTGAATATCTTTTATCAGTCTCCATTCTGCCAAAACGTTTTCTGTATACAAGCTGGCAACGCTGGTGAAGCTGTCGTCTTCTTTCTTTCCAACTCTTAGCATTGGTAGCCAAAAGTCTCTTTGTTGCTCAAATAGTCCATGCCATCTGCCAGCAGTTTCTCCACCCTGCAGTACCATCTGCCAGGCTCTCTGTTTCAGAGTCCAGGCCACGTTGCCTGTATGCTGTTTCAAATGGCTCTCTCACCAGAAGAGAGAATGAGCAAACCAACACCTTCCAGTTTTAACCATTCTTGGTAATCATCCCAAACATCATCCTCTAGCAGCCTGGTTCTAAGGAGGACAAAAAGCTCAACAGTCTGAATGAAACAATTTCCTTCGGAATTAAGACAGTTATAGAACCTTAATATATCAGTCATTAATGTAACAGGTTTTTATAGCTGTGTTTCCTTTTTGTTATTATAAGGTATTCTTAATTATAATAAATTATTCTTCAGATAAAGAAGCAGAAAGGAGAAAACAATCCGTATTTCTACAGTTAATCCTGATTATTTTAAATGCAACTTCTGGCAGGAATTAATAATTCAGTTGAGTGTTATTAACAGTATAATGTTAACTTTATGCCGCACTGTTCTTCATTCTAATCTACTTAAAATTCCTGACTTTAAAGTAGAAACAGCAAGGGCTGCATAACAGTCTCTTAACAAGGTTAAGCCTAAAGAGTTCCACTAATATCTTCCCTAAGGCCACCAGGAAATTCCTTAAAGCAAGAGAGCTTCAGGCTTTGCTATGGATTATGCTCAAGGGCTTTTCTTTCTAGATTTGTTACTGCCGGGAATTTATCTTATGTCTCAGTCACCACCCAGCCTCCAGAGGGAGGCCCTTTTTATTCCCAATCAGTCATCAAAAATCCCAGGACAACTCCACTACCATGAAATTTGGAAGCCTTTGCTATCCTAGCACCAAAATTAAATCAGCATTTAAGTGAATGTCAGGAATCAAGTTCACTCGTAAGAAAGGATATCATTCTACCCAAATGTCAGAAAATACACATCTTTTAAGCCATAACATCTGAGGCTTCCCAATCTCTACAGATGGTTATGTACTCCATAGGCATGTCTGATCTTTATAAATGGTAGGCGGTGCTCTTATTGTATTAACCTCCACATTTCCTTTAAATCTTTTAGCTTGGTAAACCACAGATCTTGATGTTGGGGCAGATGGCTATTCTCATCAATTTCTAAAAACACACCATCTTTTCTACTCCTAAAATGTAATGAAAATTTTCTAGTTTTGATTTACCAAATTTCTATTCTCAATGGAACAGTACATACTTGTTACAGTTGAACGCTTCTGAAAATCACTAAGTAAAATTTCACAATCACTATCATTAGCCATATTCTGTTCACCTTAAGAAAAAAAGAGAAAAATTAGCTGCTAAATCGTCCTCTTCTATATCACAATTTTTTTTGTCTTGAAGTATATCATTTTTAACAAAAATAATATTAAAACAGTATTTACCATCTAGGATTTCACATGCCAATTTCACTAAAATTTGGGAATAAAAATGTTCTTTTAAGACTTTCCATTTTCCTCAAATACTTAGGCAAAACCATATGAATATTAGAAACATGGGAAGGATGCGTAATTTTGTGAAGGTTAAAAGCCATAAATACTCTGAAACATAAGATTGTTTTTAAAAATTCTAATTGAGCATATAAGCAAGTGGTTTTTAAAATAAATTTTATTATTTGTATTTAAGGTCTATAACATGCTGTTATAAGATACACATACACAGTAAAATGGTTACTATAGTGGAACGAATTAACACAGCCATCATTTCACAAAACCATTTTTCCTTCCATGGCAAGAGTAGTTATAAGTTACGCATTTAGCAAGAAATCTAAATGCAACACGCTATCATTAACTATAGTCCTCATGTTGTACATTAGATCTTTCTACCTGTTCATCCTAAATATTCTCTGCTTTGTATCTTTTGACCTACACTCAGAGGAAAGGAACATTCTCATGTCTGAAGATAAGTTCCCACTCTGTCAATAATACTTTTCCACAACTATCAACTTCTTAATCAAACTTAGCATAAAAATACATAGGTTTTCTTGTTTCCTTGGGTCTTTATTTCCTTATGAAGACCCCTGTGTCATGTAAGACTTATATTAAATAAAATCACATGTGTTCCTTTCATTTGTCTTTTATTACAGGGTCCCCAGGCATGAACCTATGGATAGGTGAGGAAAGTAATCTTCCATTCCCTTCATTCTCTTTCACATAGAACAACTCATCAAGAACAACTCTCAACCAACAGCTTGAGAGACTGATATACTCTTTATTCTTAAGAGCAAGTTATTTTCTGAAGGAGGTTCTCCTCTAAAACGCATGGGGTAAATTCACAAACTGGTACAGAAAGACATGCCTTCATAAATCTGGCCAATGATATTAACTGAAGAAAGGTGAAAAAAGATACTGAAAGTTCGCCAGGGGATTGATATGCACCATTTGAAAGTGACACAAAAATGGATAATACTCTGAGTTTTGCTGACTCTTTTGCAATAACTGGTAGTGAGAGGGAGTCTTTTTAAATTTAAAAGGGGGGAGAGGTATATGGAACCAGAAAAGATACAGAATAGCCAAAGCAATCTTAAGCAAAAAGAAAAAGTTGGAGGCATCACACTCCCTGATTTCGATATATATTATAAAGTTATTGTAATCAAAATAGTATGGTACTGGCATAAAAAAAAGACACATCGACCAATGGAATAGGATAGAAAGCCTGGAAATAAATCCAAGTATGTATGGTCAATTAATTTTCATCAAAGGTGCCAAGAACACACAATGGGAAGAAGATAGTTTCTTCAATAAATGGTGCTGAGGAAACTGTTTATTCACATGTATAAGAATGAAATCTATCTCAAACCATATATGAGAATCAACTCGAAATGAATAAAATACTTAATGTAAAACCTGAAACTATAACTAGAAGAAAACAGGGGAAAAGCTCCACAACATTGGTCTCGCCAATGATTTACTATTAATAGATAGGACGCCAGAAGCACAGGTAATATTAATAAAAGCAAAAATAGACAAATGGAATTGCATCAAACTAAAAAGCCTCTGCACAGCAAAGGAAACAATCAACAGAGTGAAGAGACAAACCACAGACTGGGAGAAAATACTGCAAACCATACATCTGATAAGGGGCTAATATCCAAAATATATTAATATATAGAACTCAAACAACTCAATAGCAAGAAAATGACCCAATTAAAAAATGAGCCAATGATCTGAAAAGATATTTTTCTAAAGAAGAAATACGAATGGCCAATAGATATATGAAAATAATGCTCAAAATCTCTAACCATCAGGAAAATGCAAATTAAAACCACAATGAGATATCATCTCCCATCTGTTAGAATGATTATTATCAAAAAGACGAATGATATGTGTTGGTGAAGATATGGAGAAAAGGGGACCTTTATACACTGTTGGTTGGAATGTAAATTAGTATGACTATTTTGGAAAACAGTATGGAGGCTCCCCAAAAATATAAAAATAGAAGTACTATATGCTCCAGCAATTCTACTTCTGAATATCTATCCAAAGGAATTGAAATCAGTATGTCAAAGGGATTTCTGTACTCCTATGTTCATTTCAGCATTATTCACAATAACCAAGGTAAGCAACCTAAGCATCCATCAAGGGATGAATGAATAAATGTGGTATGCATATATATAATGAAATACTATACAACCTTAAAAAGGAGGAAATTCTATCATTTGAGATAGAACTGGAACACATCATGCTAAGTGAAATAAGCCAGGTACAGAATGACAAACACACGATCTCAGTTAGTTACATGTGGAATCTAAAAACAAATCAATCTCACAGAAACAGAGAGTAGAGAGGTGGGTACCAGAGGATGGGGCCAGCGGGAAGGATGAGCAGGGAAAGGGAAAATGTTAATCTAAGGTTACAAAGTTTCAGTTAGACCAGAGGAATAAGTTTTAGTGAGCTGTTATACTGCCTGGTGACTACAGTTAGTAATAATATATTGCATATTTCAAAATTGCTAAATATATTTTTAATGTTCTCACTATAAAAGATGATAAATTGATGAGGTGATATATTAATTAGCTTGATTGAATATTTCTATGATGTATACATAGATCAAAACAAGCATTGTACCCCATAAATATATATGTTTATTGAAATATTTAAAAATTTTAAGAGGGGAGGAAGGAGAAAATTGTTGAAAGTCATCTGATTATACCACCATGGATATCACACAACTGTATTTACATTTGACTAGACCTGAAATCTTAGAAGTGTACCTATCTTTATGATAAAGAGATGAATATCCCCATTTTAAAAATATTTTTGAATAAAACTATAGTACATTCTCTGTTCAGGAGACATTTAGCCCTTTGTACCAAGACATCAACCATTCTGAAAGCTATTGAATGTTTGCTATGTGTCCAGCACTGTGCGTCCACTATGGAATAGTCACCCATCCTTGCTGAAAAACAAAGGCCCCATTATTACAGTCTTCCAGAATCTTTAACTGCAAACCCATATTTTCTGCATTGTTATCACTATATTTCAATAGGTCATCTAGACTGCCTTGCTTCCCTTATATCCTCCTTCTTCCAAACTAGATTCCTTCACTTTCTCAGGAAAATCCTTGATATGTTCTTCTTCTCACCTACACTCTTAGGACAGAAAGCTGTCATCACTTCCACCTTACCCAGCCATCTTCCTTACCACATCCAAGGAGGAAAAGTTCCCCCAAGCTCCTACTGAACAGCACCACTCTCATACAGACCATGAACGAGTTGGTTTCCCCCTTCTTTCTTCCATTTTTCAGTTTCTTGACTCTTCTCCGTTCTTTTCCACCTACCCCTCTGAGCTTCCTCTTACATCGCTTGTTCCCGCATCTGCTTTATTTCATTCTCATGGAGTTTCTTTCAGTGTCTCGAACCTTCCAAGCTCTGCTCTAGCTCAGGATCTTTGCATATGCTCCTCTCTCTACCAAAATGTTCTTCTCCTTGTTCTTCCATTGCTATGTCAATCTCTTCTTTTAGGCCTCGGCATAATCTTCCATCTGTAGAAATGCTACTTTGGTCCCCACCTCCACTTAAAGATGACTCTTCTATCTCCTGTCTCTTAAATCCTTCAATTTTTCTACCTAGCATTAACCACAACTTGTAATTACACATATTTGTGCAATGACTTATTAAAATGTGTTTCTTCTGCCAGACTGAGGCCCATGTGGGCAAGGATCATATTGTGTTCACCGATGTCTCCCCAGGTTCTAGCACCATGCTTAGTGCAAAAAAAGAGCTCAGTTAATATTTGTGGGAAAAAATGACTGAACACATCCTCAGATAGTTTTTTTTGTTGTTTCCAAAGTTAATTCCTCACTCATTTAGTTATTTGTTATGACTCTCACCATGATCTTTAGTTTTCTGACCTTGTGTACATAACAAAGTTCCAATACTCACTCTCATTGCCAGCTTCCCTATGTCTGACTGTGTGTAACCAAGCAGAGCACTGCATAAAGACCAAATGATGACTGTAGTTTGTTGAACCCTTGGCCTCAAACATGCCAAACCTGCCTGCCATTCTGTCCTAACTTTCACCCTCCATGCTTCATGCAGCTAGCACTAAATTGTTATTCAAAACTCAGCCCAAAATTGACATCCACCAAGACCATGTCGCTGTCTCAGAGAATTGAATGAGATGCCCTCTGTTTTGATTCCACAATCCCCATTCTATTTCATTATTGTGGAGGTTTTACATAGTACCGTAATCTGTAACATACTGTACTGTCACTCTTGTAGGCTCTTAAAATTACACAACATATATTTCTCGAATCAGGCCTAGCATGTAGTAATACTTGACAAAATGTGATGAATGATTGGATGCACATGATGACAGTGGTTAAAAAATGTGATTACAAAAAATAGAATGCCAAAAATAATGCCAATGAGCAGAAAGTAGGAAACACTTTCCAGCAAATTCTTCCACATTTTGATAATGAGTTAAATAATACAATGAACTCCAAGATATTAATATTTCATTATTTCAATATTTCATTAAGAATTATGACAAAGAATTGAGAATATCTCATAATGACTTGAGGCCAGAAAAAATTTCAAGGATGTTAACTTTTATTATTAAGACATCAAATAAGACTGTGCTGGGTTCCCCTTTATTATACTTTATCTTATTAGAAACAATAAATAGTCAACAGTCCCCATTCTGTCTCAATTGAAGAAATTTCAGTTGAGTTACTGAGCCTTTAAAACTTAAATAAGTTAGCACTTAAAATGGAATAATTAGAACCACTTTTATAATTAAGAAACAAGACACTCTGGAGCATTGCATTTCTGCAGAATTATTGCATGTTTCGAGCACATTAAGACTGAGACCAGAGGCACGATGCCTCAGCCTCTTGGGAAATATTCTAATTGCTAGAAATCTACTGCTTAAAGCGGCTTGTTGTGTATAGATTTTTTTTTTCAGTATTTAAATATCAACTCATAAATTGTTTGCTTAATGTTTATAACATTATTCCGATTTATATCTGGAAAAACTATGACAATTCCCTTTGTTGTTAACAAAGAGGCTATTTAAAATATGGGACAAAAGGCAACACATGGTCATTATATGCTTTATTATAAAATTACCTTTATGTATTATCCTAATAAGTTATAGTAAGGCTTAACTAGATTATTACCTGTATACATATATGTATATACACACACAAAAATATGTATACGATATTTTGCATAATGGCAATAATGGAAATTAAAGAGTACTGCACTCCATTGGAATTTGAAAGCAGAGCAATCAACTAAAACACTACCGAAGAAAATAGCCTCAAAAATGGCAAACATATTTTGCCAAGAAAAACTTGTTGCAAGAAACCTATTAAGATAAAACAGATCCTGAATGTGTTAAACAGCAGCCCCTCATAAAACACTATTGTCATTTTATTTTTTTATACTTCTCCTTGTATCACACTGTGGGAGTTGTAGTGATTTCATATTCAAATTGTTTCACCAATCAAAACCACCTCTCAAAAACAGAGAGACAAATGCTAACTCCATGTGTTTTTGTTCTTTTTGTTGAGATCATTATGTCGGCCAGTTGATAATGGGCATTTTATTGCAATGTATCCATTTATTAATAACAACACAGAGCCGAGTTTTCTAACCTATTTAATACGTGTAAAATATTTAATGGCAAACTCAAATACAGTTTAATAGTCACAGCAAAATTATAACTATCAAGGAATCTCATTCTAAAGTTAATTTTAGAAGAAAAACTTATAAGTTTTAAATTAAGAACCTAGCTTGGTGCAATGCTTACGACTCATGCTGGCGAGAAGGTAGTTTAATTCTATTCTATTCTTTCTAATATCCTTCTAATATTCTATTACTTCCAAAGCCTTGGGGAAAGTCACTTTGATTAGCATGGAAGTGGGAAGGGGGAGATAATTACTACTTACCACACCCTTCTAGGGCTTACAAATAGCAAAATCATATAGGCAGGCAGATTTGAAATATTTTCTGTTTGTGTTCACTAATATTTATTTGTGACTGAGAAGGAAAAGCAGAAAGGGAAGTATGTGTTTCACTAATATTAATAAATGGGTAAGAATGGAGCACACTGGTATAAACCAGGGTAGGTCACCGTGCTTCATTTTATAATGGCTGAGAACACTGACATTCTACTTGAGAACATTCCCATATTCAAGTTTTTCTGACCTTAGGAACATTTTCTCAGGTGTAAGAGAAACTCCTACCAGAAATATAAGCACCATCTAGTAACCAGATGCAAGAGTAATTAAACTCTTTAGTGTAGAAGTCAGGAGACCAACAGTACTTCTACGCTTGTTTCTCTTACTTCACCAGATGGGAACAATATGATTCCTTGCACAGCATTCTGTACAATGTGGGAGACAGTCATAATGATCAAATTACCAATATAAAGGCAGCATATACCATGTGTAGAGCACTGTAAGACATTATGTGAAACATAAAAGATGCATGAAACACAGTTCCTGCTTTAGCTCACAAACTATGCAAGCTCACAGGCAGTCACATGCTTTAGCATTTGGTCAGTGGTGGCTCAGATAATCTGGAAAAAGAGTAATACCCCTGAGTAAGAGCCAGGGATTCTAAGAATACCTCCCAGCACTGCCCACTAGAGTGAAGCAAATACAATGAGCTCATGACACAACAGTTTCATCAGCAACTTCCTGCTGAGCTAGGATAACCAAATGCAGTAACTTCAGCCTTTTACATGCTTTCATCGCTTTCACCCTATTAATCATGCATGCATGTATATACCTTGACTAAGAAAGTTCACCCAAGTTCACTTCTCAAAAGCCTATGAGTCCCAATAACAATAAATAGAAAACCTCAGCTGTCCCAGAAAGGTTTACTTTCTTCAAAATATCAAGGCAACATAATGGCTTCAATTACTTCTTTTTTACTGGAAGAATAAATTCATTTACAAGGTGATCGTTTCCCATTTATATTTATTTAGTTGGAAAATTAGAGGAAGAAAAGTAACAAAACAGGAATATCATGCCACCAAATCTTACATCACACAGTGTTTTCAACAAAACAGACAAAATATAAACTAAGCTTCAAGTAGCAAATCTGCAAGCACCAAATACTGGAATTTTGCCAAGACAAACCACACAAGTTGTTTGACAGGATCAACTACCGTCTGAGCCCTGGACTAACACGTGCCATAAGTACAGATATGTGTGTATATGTGTTACTATATATTAGCTATTAACTATTCAGTTTTTAGAAAGATTAATACCAATTTATTTATTTATTTCATTCACTACACACTAATTCTCAATCTCTCCATTATGAGAAACCACCACTGCTTCCAGAAACACTAAATGACAGTTTACTTATCTTTCTGTAAAAGAACATACTCATTTAACACCCAATTTTTCATGATTATTTATGCCGGCTGAAAAAAAACTTTAAATGCTAATTTAAACATAGGTCCTAGCCATAAGTAAGTATATGCTATCAGGGATTTAAAAAAAATCATCACAGGGCAGTGTTTTGAAAAACTATTTCTTCTTCTGAGGTTCGTCCCTTTCTTATAAATGCTAAGTAATGTGTCACTAACCTATCAGTAATCAGATGCCCATGAAGGTCTAATGGAAATCTAGTCTTTTAAAGATTCTTCGAATTAGTGTTTTGGGATGATAACATTGTACTAACATTTAAATTTCATAAGAAGGTTCAGAAGTTAGATTACAAAGATGTCAGCACTTCCCTATTCCCTAAATGCCAAGATCTTTTTCATATTAGTTAGAATTCAGCGCCTCAAACTATGCTCATTTAAAAGGTTGCAAGAAGGTCAGTAAGCAGCTTAGTCATATGCTGAAACAGCAATGTGGAGTGGCTGAGTTTAGAAGTCTTAATTACAAACATATTTATCAAAAGAGTTTCTATTTTTAAAGAATATGAACACAGTAATTTGTGAATTAGAAATAATCAGAATTCTCGGGAGATTGTGAGTACCCTGTATGTCCTCTAGAGCAGTCATTTTCTCTATCTGCTTGAAAAATGACAGCATTCTAATTATTCTGTCAAGGTTAATAGACCCCAAATTTGATTCTTAAATCTCAATGGATGTCTTTTCCAATAGCCACTACTTCTCATTTGTGACATTTTACCTCCCGAAAATTATGTGTTCCAAGAATTTTCATAAAGTCAATTTATGTAGCCAAGCAACCTCTAAATCAAAGAACTAGAGTGATACAATCATAAGATAAACTAGAAAACTTAAAGAATCTCCACAAGAGCTTTAAAAAGAACCTTAAAAATGGATTTTAAAATTGTTAACGATAAGCTAGAAACTTTGACTTCTAGCAAGATGAAAGAAACTCTAAATGATAAACATAACAAAGTCAAATAACTTAATTTTTAAATTGAAAAACATTATGAATCAAAGACCATAAAAACTACATAGGCTAAAATCAAAGTGAAAGAGGGACCCAGGAAGTTAGCAAGCACTTAAGCCAACTTTTGAGAGTATCTGACAAAATTTAGTAATCTTGACATTATTCATTTGCACAGAATACAGGAGAAAGGAAACAATTCCAAGAGAATATCAAAGGTAAAGAGTTTATAGTAGAAATTGATAGTAGATATTCAAAATAACTGGGACACTAAAAAAATTTATATCCTCAGTGCAATAGTGTTGAAAAATAAACCCACCACATTGAAGAGACCAGGAAAGTCATGACATTGGTAATAGGGGAAAGGGTGGGGAGAATAGGGAGGTAACATCTGAATTCATCCCTCTTTAATGGATGGTTTTTAATTCCAAAAACCTGAAAAAAAAAACAAACCCCACAAATATTCTCGAATAATTCCCACACAGTTCTAAAGCACATAAGCTTAAAAAAAAAATTCACAAGGCGCTATGAATGAGACTGTGAGGCTGCAGAAACAGAGAACAATCAGATATTAAAAAATATTTCACAGAATATCTTTTATTCTTTTCATTCTTTTATTCTTTTCACATCTTTTCACTTAAAGCACTTGGCAATTTCTCTTTGGCATATCCCAATTGCCAGCGACACTATTCTTGTGCTTTGGAGCCATTATTAAGTAAAATAAGAGTGATCTGAACGCAAGCACTAACACACCATCACAGTCAAACTGATAACTGAGAAGGCTACCAAGTGACTGACGGGTGGGCGGCGTATGCAGCAGGGCTATGCTGTGTGATGGGGTAATTCGTATCCTGGGCAGGACCTGCAAGATTTCATCATGCTACTCAGAATGGCATGCCATTAAAAACCTCTGAATTGTTTATTTCTGGAATTTTCCAGTTAATACTTTAGGCCCAGCCACAGGTAACTGAAAACGTAGAAAGTGAAACTGAGGCTAAGGAGGGACTATTATATTTACTATACAAGATTTTGTTAATTATGCACGTTAAACTATCTAGTTTGTTCATGAGTCTAGATAAGCTTACTCGGAAATTTCAATTGTTTCAATTCTGCACGTGTATGTACGCTGATTGGCAATTTAAATATATTTCTAATGGTGGCTTCCAGTATGGCTTTCTATTTGAAAGCCACAGCTCTTCAGTAATGGCAATGGGGGGTCGGCATCCACCCGTATCAATGTGGTTGAATTAAAAGCAACGCCAAGTGAAAAAAGCAAATTACAGAAAAATAGCCAGTATAAATTTCCCTCTAGAAAAAAATTTATCTAAATGTTACTTAGGGATATAGAAATATGTGGGAATCATCCATTCCTTAATTTGTGTGGTGACTACATAGGAATGCTTATTTTATTATTGGAACTGTGCATATATATTTTATAATAAAAGTAATAAGCTTAAAATATGACTATTATAAAATATGCAGTACATTTTATAAGAAGAGAGCGATCCCGATGTCTGTGACTCTGTAATTCCCTCCTCTCATCTACAGAGGAAGAGTCAGAGAGGGAGAGGGGAGTGGGCACATTCTCTGTGGTTCGGGGAACTGAACGCATTTCAGGAAGTCAATCTCCTGGCATAAGAATTATTTCCTGCCAACAAGGAGATAATGTATTCATCCAACAGGGAGATAATACATCATCCATACACGCAAGACAGTAGTATAAGGAATATTATCTGGCACATGAAGCTTTTTGGCTGCCATCTCACTGTGAGCTCACATGACCGCTTGCTTGTGTGCACGCACATGGTTAGGGAAGAGACAGAGAGCATAAGCTCTCTGGTGTCTCTTCTTATGAGGACACTAACCCTATCATATCAGGACCCCACCCTGATGACCTCATTTTACCTTAATTAGCCCTTTATAGGCCCTACCTCCAACTATAGTCACATAGGCATTAGGACCTCAGCATATGAATTTGGGGGGAGGGCACAATCAATCCTTAGCAATGAACATCAGGGTTTTTTTTTTTAATTATTATAATTCTTCAGTGTACATTCCTGTATATTTCTCTAGAACGGATACCTAGCGTTTGAATGCTCGATCAAAAGTTGTATGTATTTTTAGTTCTGAAAGCTACCCTCTAAACTGCTCTACCAGAAAGGCTTTATCAATGTCACTCCCACCACTGGTTTGTGGAGAACAGCTACTTTCCCACAGAAATGTGAGAAAGCCAACACTGGAGATTATCAATCCTTACCAATTTTATCAATCTTAGGAAAGCACTTTAATTTCTAATTCCCACATAAATAGTGAGCATGAACGTCTTGTCAATGTTTGCCATTCCTTTCTTCTACAAATTTACTATTAAAAACCTTTGCATTTTTCCCTTTTCTTTATTCTTTTCCATTTGGATTTGCAGGAACTTTCCTCCATATTCTAGATGTTTGCCCTTTGTTAAATATCCTTTTCCCGATCTACAGATATTCTTTCCCAATCTGTCTCTTGTCTTTTAACTATGCATGGTGTTTTATCATATACATGTTTTCCACTTTTATATAGGCATATATGTCAATCATTTCTGTAAGTGAGAAGGATAATAAAATCTTAAAGATATTTTTCAGATCACTTATACATAAATATAGTTTAGGGAAAAAATGATTTTTAAATAGTGAGCCATTATAAGAACTTTGAGACTGATGTGTAGTTGTGAAGGTTACAGTTTTATATGAAATAAAATCAACTGAAATCAGAGTCTATTCACTTGTAACCTATATAAAGGCAAGGGTCTTCTATACAAGGTCCTCGAAATTGAAAGAAATCAGCTATACTCTTATATTCCACAAAAGAGTAAATCAGATTTGATGCATATGTACGATCTTTTGAATCCTTGTTTTTCATAAATTACAAAACATAAACAAGTACCATCAAGATTTTAAAAAGATTTTTATTACTACCCCTTACATACCTAACAATGTAATTTTTACTCTGTGAGTAAAATCTGTAAAATAAATATAATTCTAGTTAATATTTATTGATTTCTGTAATAAAGCTCTTTTGAAAAAAAATGTTTATAAGCATTGGTTTTTTTGTGGTTGTGTTTTTTGCTTGTTTTATTTGTCTGAGACAGTCTGATTCTGTCACCCAGTCTGGAGTGCAGTGGCACAATCACAGATCACTGCAACCTTGAACTCCTGGGCTCAAGTGATTCTCCTGCCTCAGCCTCCCAAGTGGCTAAGACTACAGGTATACACCACCACGCCTGACTGTTTTTTTTTTTTTTAAGAGACTAGGTCTCCCCATGTTGCCCAGGCTGGTCTTCAACTCCTGGCCTCAGGAGATCCTCCTGCCTTGGCCTCCCAAAATGTTCAGATTACATATGTAAGCCATCATGCCCAGCCAAGCATTGCTAAAAATAACAAATTTTACCTATCTAAAGTTAAGATTTTCTACATAATAAAGTTGTTCAAGACAGAAAGTTAAATCTCTAACTATCAGAATATACACCTTTACAGAAACTATTTATTTTCATCTTCTTTCTTCCCTTTAAGTTGCAGGAACATTGTATATCATAATGAGTGGTGGCAACATATACTTTTTATGGCTTCTAGTTTATTCTCTTTCAGGGTAACATTAACACTGTCAGATTGTACTCTATTACATTCTCCCAAATTGGCTTTCAATTCAACACATGCTTCCATTTTCAACCCTCATTTAGCTATAGGTAATCCTTAGCATGCACGATACATTTTCCTATTTTAAGATATGTACTCTATGAGAGGTTATAGTTTGAAAATCTTGTATCTTTTCCCCCCTAATAATTTGGCCTAGAATGTGGCCCAGTAGGGGGAGGAAAAGTAAGAGGAGTAGAGGTCAAACTATAAATAAAATCACATATAAACATATGATAATCTCAGATTTTAAACTATACCTAGAAGAGGAAATCAGTAATGTAAGGTTATTAAAAATGTTTCAAATAAAATGAAACTTACAACATACTTGTTAAAGTTCTTATTGGAAACAAACATAAAAAGTTTTATGTCACAAAAAATTAACAGGTTGACTGGGCTAAAAAGAAGAGACCTGTAACTCAGCAGAAGCAATGCTTTATTATTTGTTCAGTAAACACTTAATGACTCCTGTCACATGCAAGACACCATGTACGACTACATATTTGCTGTAAAAAATACATAACACACAGGCCCTGCCATCCAGATGCTCACAGGTTAATACCAAAATTTTTACTTGCATTTAGTATATTTAATAACACACATAACTAAAATGACATCTCCAAGAGAACTTTTTTACATTTCATAAAGTTGAATTTCCACATAAACGATTTTAATAAAATATTTAAATAAAAAATAAAATTTTAGCATTTTTGTATCTCCTAACCTAATATTGCTAATCAAATAATTTTAAATGACTGTAATCCATGACTCAAAATGGGTCTCTTTTATAGTTTTTTTCTACCTGTGATTTACTTGTGGTGGTAATAGAATTATTTACTCTCTTAGATATAAATGGGTGAGTAACTTACTTAGGAATGGCTGTACAGGAATAATAATTACATAATTCCTTGACACCACTTTGGGTGAGAATGAACACAAGTGCATGCATTTAAAAGGTAATAGCTTCCTTTAGGAAAGGCTCATTTGTGATTAGATATGACAACATCTCTATTCTCGCATAGTTGCCCACTAGTTGTTTCTTACTAACTAGTAGTTTCTGTCTACTCTCTGCTAATTTGCTAAAACCATCTGACAGAATTCACCTCTTTCATCACATTTTTGTATTATCATTACTCATACATAAAATCACTATTAAATAAATTTATATTACCCCAGAGTGAAGGCTGTCAGATCAGACTGTAATTTTGGCAATCAAATTTTTCCTTTGTAAAAATAGAAGGAATTTAATGATCCTCTCAACAACATATATAAATGAAAAAGAGGAGGAAATAGAGACACTTTGGGAATAAGCACATAAGTATGCTTTGATGGAGGTAAAGCTTCAGATCCAAACAGACAAAGGCTGAAATTCAGATGCGACTGCTTTCCTGGCTTTACATTTTGGGCAAGTCAAGGAAACTAAGTTCTGTACAGGTTATTTTGCAACACAGATATACCATGACTTACCTTGCAGAGTTGGATGGAGGACTGGATGTCAAGACCAGGCATGGTATCTAGTGATGAATAATAAATGGTAGTGTCCTCATCTGTCCAACTGCAAAGCTGAATGCCAAATTTTGGGCCAAGGCTTGCTCATTTTTTTTCTCCAAGCTTTCACTAGTGTAGAAATTCTCAAAGTGTTGGGCCCAGGTCTAGCAGCATCAGCTTTACCTAGAAACCTGTTAGAAAAGCAAATCCTCAAGCCCCAACTCAGACCCGCTGAATGAGAAACTGCCAGCAGGGCTAAGAAACCTGTGTTTGAATAAGCCCTTCAGGGAATTGTGAAGAACCCCACAGTTTGAGAACTAAGGCTGTCATGAATCTGACGCTGACGAAAATTTTTCCAAGTCTAGTAAAATAACCTATTATCCCTTATTCTATAATGATAGACTAATGACTCAGCTTTCCTTCGAGGAATTCAACAGTTTTGAGGGGCTAAGGTAGCAGTGAATCAGCTCTGGAGAAAGTGGGAAAGGGCCCGCCCTGCAGGCCTGCTGCACGGAGCAATTTTCTTTATCAGAAGTCAGGTTCAAACAAAGATTTATACTGTTTTAAAGTTTAAAAATACATTGTTTCAAATCATCTTCTCCAGACATTTGTTCAGCAATCCTAAAGCTGTAACAGAAACAGTTCTCTTCCTCTAGGGAGTTTTTAAAAGATAAATTTAAATGTGAAAATCCCTATAATTTTTCAGGCACATTTTAAGAAATTTAATTATTCGATTCTCCCCCTCCATTCTTTTTGTAGCACTGATCCTCCTATCTTTTATAATAACTCTTCATACCAGATATTGTCAATATATTGCTCCTTTTTTTTTTTAAGGTGCTTACTTAATCCTCCTCATTTGAGAAAATATTATTCTTTAAAGGAAATGAAAGCAGCTGAGACCACCTTAATTCTGAAGCATATAAATTCTATACAATCATTTTTCTTCTTCTCACTACCACCCACACACCCACACTGGTGTTGACACATCTAATATTTAGTGGCCACCTAGGAGTTCTATATCACTTCATTTTAGATGCTGGAGAGATTAGAAAAGGGCTTGAAAGACCATTGCTTTGAAAAATAACTGCTATTAAGCACACATACATGCATACACACACAAATACGCACAAACTCCATATCCTGATATGAGATAAACTCTGACATAAGAAAACCCAAATAAATAAAAATGAATTTTTCACATAATTTTTAGTCTGGGAAATTTTCAGATATTTAATTTTCTACCAGGCAGCTGAACTTTCTGGAATATGATCAACCTGAATTGTGGTGCTCACTTGAGCTCAGCTAAATTGAGTTTGTAATTCTATTTCACAGATTCCTACAACGTTAAAAAATTTTCTCACATTATTTTAGATTTAATCTCTTACATTGTATTTGATAGCAAAACTCAATTATTCAAAAATTTAGCTAATTACTGTGATACAATTTTTTTTTCTTTTTTTTTTTAATTGTTCTATTTTTTTAAATGTCCCTTTTTATTTCAGAATATTACAGGGGTACAAACATTTTCATTACATACATTGCCTTTGCACTGCCCAAGTCACGATGTTGATAATTTTTATTTTATACAATGGCCTATTTAAAAGAGCCAAAGGTCTTAAGTTCAGCTGAGGAAACTGTTAACATGAGTAGAAGAAGAAAAGAGAATATTGTTTTAACCTGAAATGGGGAAAAATAAACCACAGGAAATTTGCCCTCCTCATAAAACAAAGGAAAGCCAGTATTCTAGGGATCTTATGAAAATTGATATATAGTGAAGATTTGCACCTTCAGAAGCAAAATCATTTCAACAGCAATGTATTCAAGTCATGGTGTCACCCAAACAGGCACTGACACTAGTAAGATACCATTCTAGAATACTACTTGTTGCATTTGTAACTCAACAAGACATATAATGGCATTTTCTTGCTTTACAAATAACTAAAATTAGTAAGAAAAGTGAGGCACACTGTTAGAATGTCAGGAATTTTTCATTTTGTTCCTGGATGTGCGCTCCATGTTTTCAAATACCTGCTAATTTTGCTTTAGCACAACTTTTCTCAATGTGGACAGGCACCTTCTATTTGGCTTCCTCCTCAAGGATACTCTTGAGGCTGTAATTTTCCACTCTGCTCTATTTTGGAGCTTTCAAGCACTTATGTCCTCCCAGCATTCGACCTATCGTATAAGAAGAAAAGAGCCTTATCAAGTGAAAATGGCAAGTAAGAAGCGAGCAGAAACTTTATCATAAGAAAATAGAGCTGCAGAACAAGCTGCCTTGTGTTGTCCTTGTCAATGTTCTGATCATGAGCAAAATGTGACTGAATCAAAAATGTCCACTATTTGGGAAAAATAACTGAAGAATCAAATTCTGGTACAGTAATCTCCCCTTATCAGTGGGGGGTATTTTCCCAGATGCCCAGTGAATGCCTGAAACTGCAAATAGTACCAAACCCTGTATCTACTGTATTTTTCCCATACATACATATCTATGCTAAAGTTTAATTTATAAATTCAGCAGAGTAAGAGACTAACAACACTAATAATAATATGCTATAATAAAAGTTACATATGTTCTCTCTCTCAAAATATCTTATTGTTCTGTACTCCTCTATTTTCAGTGTGGGCAACTGAAACTGCAGAAAATGAAACCATGGCTAAGGGGGCGGTAGTGTAGTTATTATTGTTGTTTGATAGGATAAACACATTTGTTTCCTTCCTATAATATACAATTTTGTTCTGTTATTGCACTCGACACCATCCAAGTTATTCCAACTCTACTGAGAGTTGAAAGCTGTTTTCTAAGGACCACAGTGAAAAAAACTTCAACTCTTTTATTCACTTTTTAAAAATCAATTTTCATATTCATATTAAAGTTGGCAATTTGCGAGGGGCAACAAATCAAAACTTACTAGGACTAGCTCAATGTCAACGTGAGCAATTGAGATTAAGTGTTTCATTTACTCCATGTTTGCTAGCAATTGTAAAACTCGGGTTGGCGACTTTCAGTAGACTGTATACTTAGAACTTTCCAACAATAAGTAAAAATATTTTCTGAACATTTCTGAAGAAATGTTTTCAATATAACTGCATTTCTAGAATTTAAATTAACTAAAAAGATAACGAAAGCTACCTCTGAGTTCAAGGGTGGTCCGGTAGGAAGCGCTATTCTTCAAAGGAGAATACTGACAGAATAGGACATGTAAAATTTTGATTATATAAATTTTATCGAGTATGGTTTTATCTCCATCTTTATTTGGACTACATTAAAAAATTAAACAAATGCTGAGAAAGTAAATTTTTATGAAATATTTTTAAAGTACTAAATTTGGTTATCGCACATAGTATAAGTCTGAAGGAATCAAACCTCTGAAATAAAAAAGTCTGATGCATATAACACTAATGGACTCACCCTACTCTCTGATTCATCATCTCTAGTGAAGTTGCACCACCTTCAAAATCCATTTGGACACTGATAGAGCCTTTGAGCATTTGGTTGTTAATTCAATGTGTGTAACTCTCATCCAAAGAAAATTATTATCAAAAGCAATATGGAGGTGGAAACACTGAAAATACCCACACTTTAAAAAATTAAACAGCAGAGAAAATGTTTTATGCAACTTTTGAAACACTACATGAAGGGGAATAGTTTGTATGGGTACTACTAAGAAGAAAGTGCCAATGGCAATGACAAGAAGCATGCCATTATGTACCAATTTTGTAGGAAAAAAGTGAAAGTGGAATGTAGAGATGATTCCTATTTTCTCTATATTAATATTTTATGGGAAAAATGGCTTCGGAGTAGAGTTTTTCATTATGAAAAAGTTCCCCCACAAGGATTGTTAAGGTCATTAAGTTATTTCTCCAGAGCTATCGCAAATAGCCTGAATCTGAAAATGCTTCCGCATCTTTAAAGCTTTGCTGACCCCTTAATTCTGACCCTTTCATTTTTATTCAGCGATATCTGTTATGTGATTCAAAGCATCACTACAAAGTATCATATATAAACTTGTTTTAACTATATTGAGAATATTAAATTGTGTAAGTTGTAGAAGTTCTGATGTTCTGATGGAGAAAAGGATGTCAATCCCTCACCCCTTCGCTTCCTGAATATGTGCTTTTGGGCGGAGGAAAGAGAACTACATAGTCAGAGGAAAGGAATGACACTTGCAAGAAAAACATATTTACGTATCTTGTAAGTGGCATTAAAATATTTACCGTCAAATGGAACAGGTCTCTTCACACATTAAAAGCACCAGACACCCAGCATTATAGACAATGAGGGCTTTCTATTCAAGCTTTCAACTTCTACTCCAAATCCCTTTCCAAAGCCGTATCCTGAACAAAAACAGCTGTTGTTTATGAAGAACTTGGTTGCTGGTTCTTAGGATTATTGTTCTTCCTGTTGATCACACTAATTTTGTTTTTTTTCCTTTCTACTTAACCTTGGGGATGAGAATGCAAAATTGACCCACCCAAAAAAAAGCCACAAGAAAAATGGAGGGAGTGAGAAATACAAGGAAGTGCAGGGTACAGAGAAGAGAAGGTTAAACAAATCATTTCTCACTCTCTAGATGAGTACACAGGAAATTAAGAATTTGGATGGCACACCCACATCAGATTGAGGCAGGGAGGACACTCAGGAAGTCACCACAAAGCTGTGGACAGGTGTAAGAGAAGCATTTCTGAAAGCAAAATGGAAAAATCTAGAGTTAATAAATAGGAAAAGTTTGAGTTACATTTATAATATTTAGGTGTTTTCCTAAAATTATCTTACCAGAAATAAGAGAATACTTTTATTCTTTCAACAAAATGGCTACAACACAATGCTATAGAAAAAGTATTAACATAACTGATATGTTGATCTGGTTTGTGTGTTGCTAACACAGTTGACTGACCTTGTCCATGGAAAATTATGCTATTGTAAAAGCACGAACTTGGTGCTTCCTAAAACTATGAGCTAAATAAATACAGGGAGTCACCATTATTATAATACCCCCAAACACTACCTTACCGAACAGCAGAAACCTAAAACAGAGCTGAACTCGTGAGGTTATGACAAACAGCTCCTTTCTTAGTGGAGCCTAGAAGGAAAAAATTAACTATAGATCTGGCAAACCGACCTTTAGCTTACTTTGGAGTGTCTAAAGGTAAGCAGCATACAACTTTAACTTCATGGTTAAAGCACTCTTTCCTCAAATTATGACCTACACATAGTGAACAGAGATGGATACCCTTAATTTTTCCCAGTGAGCCAGGTCGGGCCCATTCAATGTCTTACAATTGTGTTCTTTTTAAAAATTTTATTTTATTGATACGTAATAGATGTACCTATTTTAGGATATGTGTAATAATTTAATATATTCATATAATTTATAAAGATCAATTCAGTATAATTATAATATCCATCACCTTAAATATTTGTCTTTTCTTTATGCTAGAAACATTTGAATTATTTTCTTCTAGCTATTTTGAAATATACAATAGGTGGTTATGAACCATAATCACTCTACTGATCTACCGAACGCTAGGTCCTATTTCTTCTATCGAACTATACTGTGCCCATTAATCAGTAACTCCCCTGCACAACATGCCTTTCCCTCTGCTTTTCTGGAAGAAAATTCCTAGTTGACTCAAAACCTAAATCAACTATGACCTTCTCTGAAAAGCCTGCTCTTGCTTTGCAGTACGTTAGTTTTTAGGATCTTACTGTTTCCACAGGCCTTTGTCAATGACTCTTTAACAGCACTTCCTTTACCTACATATGTATCTGTCTGTTCCCCTATTATACTACAAGGTCCTTGATGATGTCATTGTTTTCTAGGTAGCTCCAATGCTTAGAGCACAGTCCTTCAGATAGTTTTGTTGAATAAACCAAATTGGGGATGGGATTTTGGGAGTAAGCCCTAGAAAGAAAAGCTAGATAGGACACATGGCAAATATGTGATGGGTTATCCCCCAAAAAAGAAGAAGCAGTCTTACCCACCAGCATTCCAGAAGAAAAATACCACCAAGAAGTAGAAATTAGAAGGGAGCAGAGATCAGGTAAAAATTTCTAAATGAGTAGAGCTGCCCAACTAGGGTATGGTCTTTTCCATAGAGTAGTGAGTTTCCCATCATCAGACAGGTATCAGCAGGGCCTCTTTACAAACTGACTGAGAACCAAATTCACCAATTTACAAGGCTGGATGCATATTCTCAGGTAAGGTTCTCTTTTAGAGAGACCATAATTTGTATTTTTTATGAGAAGAAAATCCAAACATTTAAAATTTTTGAACACTTTAAGTCAATGAAATCAAGCTTAGTTATTAAAAGATAGTAAACTGAATGTTTAACTCTAATATGTCTCTATATTTTCAGATGAGACATCTTATAAAAGTACATTTTGAACCATTTACTATCTAAAAAATAAAAAGGAAAAGATTTTTATATAGTCTTAATAATTATGAACACTTACTGGATTCATTATTTCTAGACTGTATGTTGCATTATAATAATTCATGTGGAAGTATGCCCCATCAGGGGGTCCAATCATACACTACTGGATGTTAATTAAATGCCTTATGTTATTGAAGGTGAAACATCTCACTGGGCACCAAAAGTGTGATTTAAAATCAAGGGAGGGATACTGTTCCTGTAGCGGCCTTACATTTCAAAGGGCATAATTTTTCTTTAAGTTTTTTTAGTTTTATACAGCATATAAAACTCACTTTTATAACATTTCTATAATAAAGAACACAATCATTGTAGAAAATCTCTAAAATAAAAACACCATAAAGAAAAAAAATCATTCACAATCCCATCTGTTGGAAAAAAAAAATCTCCCATTGTATCGAGTGTTCATCATACAAGTATGCATACATGCACGCTTACACATATGCACTCCCCCACATCTATGTTTTTATTCTACAGTATAATTCAAAAGTATTTTAGAGATAACATATACTCATTTTATTTATTATATCTGATCCTTAAGTTACATGTAAAAAGGAACTCATGTCTAATTATATTTCTGATTAACTTGCAGAGATGTAAAATTCTTATTTCTGACTGGCAAAAATATTCTACCCTAAAACACAATAAAATGAGACCATTCACTATGTCTCACTTGATAAGTGCAATAGTATCCATATAATTAATTATTCTACACAATCCCAAAAGTACTTTTGATTGGTCAATAGAAGAAAATCCTACAAAGTTGTAAGTGAAACTAAAAGTTTCATTGATGTTAAGAGCTAATTTCAAACTACATTGAGACATGTATCCATTTCATCTCATTTTCAGATATAGTTTGATAGATTTTAGTAATTTTTTTAAAATACAGTGTCAGTAAACGGAGTGCAGATGCTCCTTGACTTATGATGGGGTTACGTCCCCATAAACCCACCATATGTCAAAAAGCATTTAACATATCTAACCTACCAAATACCATAGCTTACCTACGTTAAATGTGCTCAAAACACTTACATTAGTCTACAGTTGGGGAAAATTACTGAACACAAACCTATTTTATAATAAAGTGTTGAATAGCTCATGTCAGAGTATTGTACCACATATTGCTAGCCGGGGAAAAGAAAATTTGTAATTTGAAGTACGGTTTCCACTGAATGCATATTGCTTTCACATCATGGTAAAGTCAAAAAATCATTAAGTCGACCCATTTTAAGTCAGGAATCGTTTGTATTTTATTTCAACATTGAACTTGTTGCTCATACCTTAGATCAATAAATCTCCCTTTCCAACCATCATACTGCTTTCCCAATGTAAGCACAGGGAAGGGAATGGCAAATAGAGCTGGGATAAAGAAAGGGGAGACAAGGGAAGAGAAGAGAGGCATGAGGAGAGAGGGAAGGAAGAACAAGGAGGGATCGATGCAACAAGAAACGGAATGTCAAACACTCATCTTCAAGGTCCACGTTAAATGCTCTCTCTTCCCCAAAATACTTTACTGATGTCCCAGTCAGGAGTCATCTTCTCCACATCGATAAACTCCCAAAGTATGCTGTTTCATGCATGCATTATGACAACTTCTGCATCAAAATACATTTTGTATTGTGCATATCATCCACCAAACAGAATGTAAGCCTGTCCAGAGCAGGGGACAAGGTGTAGCTCTCTTATTTGCACAAAGGGCATTACTTAGAGACAAACATAAACATACCTCCAAAAAGCTCCCTTTAGTATTGCATCCAGTACTGCAAGATCTTTCCTGTAATTATCTTATTTGATACATGCAAGATTCCTACAGGGTACCATTTCATAAACAAAATCTCCCTCAGCGAGGTTAAGTGACTTGTCCCAGGTCTAATGATCAAGGTAAGTGGTGACACTAGGACTCAAATCCAGGTGTTCTAGCTCTAAACCTAGCGCTTTTTCAGCCACATCACACTACTGCAATCAACAGGGTACTTAGAATCAGGACTAAAAACAATTACTCATCAATTCATGAAATGCAGGTGCCTTTTTCAGCCCATCGCTGACATAGTAAAAGTGATTTGATCACTTTTGGTTTAATAAACACTCTGCTGCTGAATTGTGGAAGGATAGTGATAGGAAAAATTTCCTCTCCCCTTGCTAAGCTCTCTCTCTCTTATTTTCCTTTTTCCAGCTACAGTCTATTAATTCTCAAAATGCCTCTCCATTGTGGAAAAGTATTCTTCTTAATCAACCATTTGATCTTCTAATTAGGATAATAATAAAAATATGCATGCTACCCCCCAAAATTTAATATTTTAAAATACATTTCTTCTAATGTTTTGGTAATGACCAAACATACATAATATTATCTTCACTTACATACATTTTGCCCAATACTACTGTAACGTAGCTTCCCTGTGGGATTCTAACTTGTTTTAGCAGACATTTGCCTCAATTATTCAATTCTTTAAAACTGAAGAATTACTTCTATTTCCAATGATTATCTGAATCTTACTCTCAACACCTCCACCCCTATCCAAACACCAGTAAATATTTATTTACTGAGCCTCTATTCTGTACTGGGCACTGAGTGTATGTCAGGGAACAAAACTGACACATTTGCTCATGAAGATAACAGACCAGTCCAGGAAACAGGTAAAGCAAATACAAACAAATACGTAAACAATAAGAGCTATCATGAAGAAAAAATGGTGTTGAGTGCAGAGAGACTGGATTTAGTTCAAAAGGTCAAGACATGCAGAAGTCCTTCCTAAATAAATACTGCACATGAGAGGAGAAAGATGTCACCGCCAGGTAAAGAATAGGGATCAGCCCGAAGTAGGTGGAACATTCCTGCCATGGGGGTTTCTTGGGCTGGAAAAAGTGAAAGGAGGCTTCTCTGGTTGAGGGATGGGAGCAGTGAAAAGTGACAGGGGTGAATTTGGAGATACAAGCAGGGCCAGGACATTCAGGGCTTGTGGGCCACGTTAAAGGCCCTGGATTTTATTCCAAGCAAATGGTAAGACATTGAAAGGGTTTATATACAGAAGGCGCATGAGCCAATGGATGTCCGGGTTAAATTAAATCACCACCAATATTAGTGTAGGGAGCAGAGTCTTCACTCGGAGCTCCAGCTCTGCTGTTGTAACAGTCGAGTAACAAGGGGCTACTCCTTAATGTCTCTTGGCCTTTGTCGTCTACTGTGGGAGAAAAATCCTGGGTTATCTAAAAGTTTCTCCAGCTATAACATTCAAAGACACCAGTGAATATCAACAAGTACTTTAAATGCTGAATAGTTGGACTCTTCAAGATTTGTCTACAGTGTGGTGTCCGTTTTTGCAAAGATGAAATTGCTTATGATCAAACCATAATAGGGCATGCCATTTGCATTCACCATTTTTCACAATAAATGAAAGCATTGTTAGGTAACAAGCTAGACTTTGAGGGCATTTTCACTGTTATAAATCATCTTCTGTATGTTTGACTGCTTAGAACAATGCTCTACTCTTACTACTCTAATAATGCTACCTTACATCTGCATAGTCCTTGGGTTTCAAAGCATATTCGTTCTTTAATGACGGGGACCAGGTGTTCATTTTCTCTTCATAGTGCCCAACATACTGTTCCATATAAGCAAGGACTACTTTTTTTTTTAAGACAACTAATAACTGTCAGTTGGAGATGTCACTGAAAAGGAAATGCACTAACTACGTTGAGGGGGCGGGGAAACCCACAACCTCTGGAACACAACTAATGTTGTGAAATAGCCCCATCTGAGCCTTTGAGTGGTTCCTCCCTGTTCAAGCCCAACACACCCTTCACGACTTGCAATCCACTTACTCTTGCGGATGCCTCTCATCCCGTCTTCTTCACCAGTCTTTTCTCACCTTCAATGCACCTCCCTACACTTAGCTGTACCCAAGCGTGGCATGAAATGCCACAGCCCTATGCTTTTGTTCCAGCCATTCTTTCATCATGCTATGTCCATTCTCTGCAACACAAACATGGTACAGACTGACAAGGTAGGTACCGTGAGATGATTCACTGTCCCCTCAACTTTTCTATATTTGAACGATTATTTAATTGTTGTCCAAACAGGAAAATCAACTACCAAATAATGGATTCTAAACACAAAAGCAAGCATGGACACTATAAAATCCTATGGAAGTATATTTCAAAAAATCATCCAGATAATCTAGAATAAAATTATTCATTTTTAAGATCAGTGAAATGATAATTGGACACCCTTCTCGTGGCTCTCCAAGTTAGCATCTGCATACATGCAGGAGCCGTGACACTCAAGTTGTGACACGCAAGTGTCATAAACCCCATTCGATACAGTTTATTTATAATGTAGCCAAAAAAAAATCTGAAAGCTTCTTTCACAAAATTCATATACCCCTGATTGGACTAGCTCCCTTTCAATTAGGAAGACCCCTTAGTGCAAAGTAGGAACTACCAAATGAGCCACTACAATAAGGTTTTTGTCTAAAAGGCAATTCAGTCTTTAGCTGCCAAATATGTACAAAAATAAACCAATTAAATTGAGTAGATTTAGTTTGGGAGTGAAAAAAATTCTGTTTCCCTCTAACTGTAATCAAATTCTGTTCGTATATATCTTTGGAACATCACTGTCTTCTACTTTTTCTCTAGACTTGATTTTAATGTCTCTGCTAAGGAGTGCTTAAACAAGAGCATTTTTTATTTTTGAACACAAGTTATTAAAACAATGAAATGTCTTTCTTTATAGTGGCTTCTAATTAAGACATGTGGATTGAGTTTTCACAAGTTTTTATATAATTGTGATATTTAAAGAATGTTGTCCTCATTTTTAGATGCAATAATAAGAAATTGTACTTCTTTTCCAATTACTTGTAATGGCCACCTAGGTCACCTCTCAAGTGCTTTTGATCTCAGCAATGTAGCTAGAAGAGTAAAATTACATTTCCCTTTGAAGTTCAGCTTGCTACTCCTAATTTTTCTATTCTTAGTAAAGTTCAAGTAAAAATTTTAAATAGCATAGCATCTAAGAAAACAAAGCTATTGGGCTAAATTTCAGAAATGAAGGAGTGTTCAGACAACAGAATTTAGTTGTCTTTATAGCTACAGTCTATTATTCATTCAATTACTAGTATAAACATTCAATTTACTCAGTTATTTAGATAACAAGTTATTGTTTTTATAGTATAATAGGTACATTCCAGCAAAGACAGCTAGAATGAAATTCTTTATTCTAAAGCCCATTTGCTCATCAAATCCAAATTAGAAAATATAGTTCGCACATAGATCTGAGACCTAATGGGACAGCAATCTTCCCGGGTGAGTGCTCGCCAGACCTTGTGCTAAACTCCCTTCTTCCTAGCTATAGAGTATCCATGGTCTCCTGTGCCCTGGAGACTGGGACAGGAAGTTGTTCCAGGCAAGAAAACAGCCAACGTAGAACACTGGCTTCATTTCCTATTTCACAGAGACAGTGGTAGGAAAACTCATCTCTCCCTTTGAAGGAAACGAACTTGGTCTTCATGGTCTTATCACATTTATTATATTAATCTGAATCTTCAAGTGGCAATGGGAGGGTTCACACTCCAGTTCATTAAAATAGTTTCTTAGGAAATTCATAGCTAGGCTGACATTAAACCTTTCCACTGTACAAACATTATACCATTTACTTCAATTCTTCCCTTCCCCAATTATAGGATCATTTACAAGGAATTACTGAAAGACACGATTAAATAACACAAATAATTTTAGAATATTTTCAGCATCTTCCCTATAAACAAGGCATTAATTAAACAACTCTAACAAATCCAAGGCTGAAAGATGCTGCCTGGCCAATGGTAGACATTCTACTTGAGGCTGAATGTAGAAGGGCTTTTGGAGGAAGATCTGGTGAAACCAGTTTATCCTATAATCCTTATGACACTTCATTTATTTACTAATACCTTAATGACTACCTATCATGTTCACTGAATTTCATGAAAGGAAAATTCTAATGAAATAAAAAGGTGCAATCCCCTGCCCCCAAGAGCTTATTGAGTTAGAGAGACAAAATATCAGATTTGAACTCTGAAGACCTAAATTGGAATCCCAATCATCCCTGTAATATGAAGAAAGCTGACTAATGTTGCTAGGCTTCATTCTTCTCATCTTAAAATTGGGATTATACCATACATAAACATGAAATAAGATAATATTAATAAATAAGTTTCTAGCACAGTCATTCAGTAAATGTTGGTTGACTATGAATTTATAGAAAATATTTCATAATAGGCTATGCCTGCTTTTAACATTCCTTACATTACTGCTATAACATATAACTACTGCTCATCACCTTTACCTGACTCATTAAACATGTCTTTGATAAACAAAAGAATCTAAGTGCATATTCACAGCTAGGTTTCAGAACAAGATCAGTCAGGATTTTGTCTTATAGGTGACAGCCAAACTTCAACAAAACAATTACACAATTCAACCCATTACAGTACTATCAATAAGACGCAGAAAGGAAAGGTACACATGGCTTGGAGAAGTCAGGAAAGTTTTCATGCAGGAGGTTGGAATGCACAGGCCCTTCTACAAAATGCTAAAACAGATGCTTGTGAGGAAGCGACTTACGGGCCTAGATTTTTGAAGTTTTATATTCCATGATAAGAATCTTTAATTTGACCCTGCAAACATCAGCAAGTCAACAGCATTTGGGGCAAAATAGTAGCTAATCCTAGTCTCATCAGAAAGTTAATTTGGTCATAGGGTACAAAAGAGATTGAATAAAGAAAGAAGATCAAAGATTAGTATTTTGGGATTGGAATTAAAAAATAAATAAAAACCAGAAGGTAAAGAATTTTGGAGATAAAGTGGGGAAATGATATTTCTAAATAAAAATATCTTCTTGGTTAGCCAGGGGCACAGAACAGGCACTTAAGTGAAAGGAGATAGTGGTCTGACACTAATCAGCAGAGACACAAACAATTCCCTGGACTACAGTATGAAAAAAAGCTCTCAACTCCAGCTGTGCATTGGAATTATTTATGGAGCTTTTAAAATTTGACTATGCTTGGGGCCTCACCCTAGAGGTTGTGATCATAGCCAGAGTTGAGAATCACTGGAGCAGAGAAAGAACAGAGGGCAAAAACTGAGCCGCAGGGAACTCCAAGAGCAAGGTCAGAAAAGGAGATTGAAAAGGAAGCAAATTTTATAGAAGCAGGAAAAAAAGCACAGAAATAAAATTTGGCAGAATCCAAGAGAAGAGGAAATTTCAAGAAAGAATGGGTGGCAAAAATAATAGCAATTGCTGCTTAGAAGTCAATGGTGATGCATCTAAAACAATGCTTGGCTCCCAGTAGCTCACAGGAGGTAGGTACTCAATGAATGACTGCTGAGAATGGCATCCTCCCCCTGGGGTTCACATGCACTGCAGTTTAGGGATTCTACACTGGACCAGGGGCAGATGGTCTCCCCTGGGTTGAATCAGACTGATTAGGCTCATCTTGAAGTTGCAACCTCCCACTTCCCAGATTCTGTTTTAAACATGATCAAAAATTTGGGTCTCTGGCAAAGAAGAAAATGTAACAGCTTCCAAAGTGAAAAACTGATTCATTCATTCATTCATTCAGCCAGCCGGCTGGTCAGACATTTATGCATCCATTCATTCAGCAGCCATTTACTCTAGGGAATGAAGATAGCACTTCAAAAATTAATCTTGAAGCCACATGATTTGCATTAATTTGCATATAATTTTAATCTATTTCAAAGCTGTAGTAAAGCACATTTAACATGGATTTTTTTTTTTTTTTGGAAGTACTTGAAATTCATCTTGACAGATTTTCAAGCAAAAACACATTTTTATTGTGACCAGATTGCTTTTGTTTTTTTCCTAATATCTACCACTGTTCTTCCACATGTGTCAACTTCACTAGAATTTAGTTTGTTATCTTAAAAGTCTTAGACTAATGGGTACTTTTAAAATTATCACAGTAATGTTCTTAATGCAAATTTCAGCTTTGAAGTCATTCATTAACAAAAGAGAAGGCCAGATCTCTTTAAGCATGAATTAGCTTTCCTAGTTCTGTAACTATCACTGCCATTCTTACAAAAGTTTTAAAGGAAACCAATTAAATTAATATTTTCATGTAATACATGAAGCAATCCTCACCTCTGTCACTGGCTTCTTTCCCATTATTAAAAGTTCCCCATGTATTGTAATTTCATGCATTTCTATTGCTATACTGATTTGCAAAAACCTGTACAAAAATAAAGTAGGATGTCACCAATGCTGGATTGCTAACATTAATTCAGTAGACAATATTTCAACAACTACAAATATGGATTATTGCTGTATTGAAATTTTACACAAATAATGAGTTACATTTTTGAGTTTTAATTTTCTGAGCTAATAGAAACCCATAATCATTCACTAGAAAACTCAATGAGCCTCACATTTTAAGGCAAGAACCAAAAGGAATGTGAATAGAACTTTCAAGTAAACAAAAGCAAAATGAAAGGAATCATCTTGATTTTTATCCATGTTTTCACGTATACGTGGAAACAGGTTAAAGAATAAAAAAATCTATTTCCAAGGGAAAAATAATACTACCTATCAATATTTTAACAAATTTTTTGAACTTGGACAACTATAATAGGTAACTCTTTAACATGCTGATCAGAAGAGTAACAATAAATATCTGAATATCTTCTATATGTAAATTATTGTGGTCACAGGCCAATGAATGGTGCCTCATTGAATGGAATTAAAACCCAGCCTACTCCAATTGGCAGCTTAGAATCTCTGCCTCTACCAAGTGCTGGAGAAGAACATTGGCTGCAGTTGCACCTATCTTGAATCCATATTTGACACTGAGTATTAAGTTCCAAAGAATACCAATACCTCTGGCTCCACTGCAAGAGCATGCAGCACTAGTGATGGAGGTATAACGCCCAGCAACCTCAGCCAGGTGCCTGACCAGGCATGGAAAGAGTTAAGGGCCAGCTCCTTTTGCCCACAACCTTTATAATGTTCTTCAAGGTTATCATCAGACCACAAAACGTAATTTCAGAGGCTCCTCTCCTCTTCTCTTTCCCCCCAAATTAAAGTTCTCATTTGACTTATAATGCCTGGAATTTAGAAACAGCAATAAAACTGGAAATGGAGTCACTCTGGGGACTTAAGCACAGTGGAAGTGAATTTCAGAAAGAGGCTGACCCTATAGCTTCATCACTCAGCCAATCTCATGCTTAGGTGTATAAGATGTTTAGAAAAAAGGAAAGTGATTCAACAACAGAAACAACTGAAAAACTGGGTAGAGTAGGAGCAAAGACTGTATGAGCATGGTCGTCACCAACTACCACACTCCCAATAGTGGCATCCTGTATTCTCGCCTGGATTAGGATGAGATGTAATCAGGGCCTTTTTCAAGTATTCCACTCAAGCTTATAGAAACTTCAGTGGATAACTGTCAGGAAATCACATGGGAGTGTGGAATTTAGAATTTCACTTACACTTGGAGTGTGACCCACACGTGGTTGTCACTCTGCAACTCTGTATTCTCAGATGAGAATAAAATTTCTCTGTTTGGTCTTCACCAGAAATATTGCTGCCACCTGTGCAACCAAAGAACTGGCAAAGTAGTTGTGACCAAGTCACATTAATGATTGACAAAGCATCCATGAGGAAAGTCAGCTAGGCCAGAACCACATCCCCAAGGCATAAATATATATGGGCGACCTCAAATTCCATGAGCACGGTTCTTATTTGCCTCAGTCTAGCAGACTGTCAACACCATCAACTGATGATTAGTTGGTAAGTTAAGAGCCCAAGATAACTGATTTTCCTACAACAATTTGCAAAGACATCATTCCATAGCACAAGAACAGAGGTGAATATAAAACTAGAGGAAAAGCTGGCTGTGGGAAAACATCAGCAACCTAAAACGTGCCCCAAACTTTCTAACCTGATAACTGCCATTCCTTTGGAAGAAGCCAAGAATCTTAAAAGCAAGGCTGAGAGTGAATGAAGCCAAAGGGAAGAGTTTACTAGTAAGCAGCTAATTAACACTTTTGCCTTAAACATGATGAAAGTTGGTATTTTAAAAGGATTATTTCAAATAAGCGGCTCCATAATAGCACATAATTCTCTAAAAGGTTATCCAAGTGCTTAAATATTTTGTCCTCAATCAAGGAAGTTAGCAGGAAAAATATGTTCCACATTACACAGCATGGGACAATTTTTAACGAGTTGTTTTCCCATTTCTTCTCTCTCAGTATTTACTCAGTACCATCAACAGGGAGAGGTGGGGGGTGTTGCATTCAACCCAAAATAAATGGGAACAAGTTGTGCAACAATTTGAGAAAGATGTTTATTATATAAATAGATATAAAATGAATTGAAGTCAAACTATTATTTGATTGGAATTTTAAAGTCCACTTGTACACTGCGTATATTTTGTTTCACCATAAACTGATAACTGCTAAAATAAGGCCAAATGTTTTAAATACTTTAAAAAATTTTAAAATATATTTAGATTTACAAAAAAGATGTAAAGATAGTACAGATATTATTCCATATAATATTTCATTTTCTCCTGTTATTAACATGTTGCATCACATGGTATATTTTTCACAATTAATGAACCAATATTGACATATTACTATCAACTAAAGTCTCTACTTGTTTCGTATTTCTTTCATTTTTACCTAATGTCCTATTTCTGGTCCAGGATTACACTTAGGTGTCATGTTTCCTAGGCGTTCCTTGGCTAAGAGAGTTTTTTTAGATTTGGCTTGTTTTTGACGATCTTGACAGTTTTGAGGAGCACTGATCAGGTGTTTTATAGAATACCACTTATGTTGGATTTGTCTGAATTTTTGCTCATGATCAGACTGGCTTTATGGGTTTTTGAAAGAAAAATCACAGTGATAAAGTACTGTTCCCATCCTATCACATCAAGGGGGTATGTACTGTCACCAAGATGTATCACTGTTAACTCTGATCACTTGACTGAAGAAGTGTGTGTCAGTTTTCTCCACTGTAAAGTTACTCTTTTTCCCTCTTTCACACTCTACATCTTAGAAGAAAGTCACTATGCATAGCCCACATCTAAGGAGAATGGAATTATGCTTCACTTCCTTGATGACAGAGTATCTACACAAATTATTTGGAATTCTTCTACATAGGAGATTGTATTCATCCCACTCACTTATTCAGTCATTTATTTATATCAGTATAGACTTCATGGATTCTTTACATTTTTACTTTGGGTTATATTCCCCAAACGTCTATTTTCTTGGTCAAATTTTTTCAGCTTCAACCACTGGGAGTCCTTTCACATGGCCCCTGTGTCCCTCTGACATATTCCTAGGATTATGGGGGTTTTGAGCATTATAAAAACCTTTCTTTCTTCCTAGCACTACAAGATGCTACAGGCTCATCTTCTACATTACCGTTCTCAAGCCTAAAATTAGTCATTTGTCTAAGAAGTATTGGTTCACTTTGTAAGAACGTGCATGAGAAATCAGCATTTGAATGCTAGTTGTACTTGTTGCTACTGGTGTGTCACTGCTTCTATGCTCTCTCAGCTCTCAGAGCAAGGAAATACACATGCAAATACTAACCAATGAATACAGATATACCTGGGAGATATTGCAGGTTTGGTTCTAGACCACTGCAATAAAGCAAATATTGCAATAGAAAGTCGCATGAATTTTGGGGTTTCCCAGCACATGGAAAAGTTATGTTTATACTACACTGTAGCATATTAAGTGTACGATAGCATTATGTCTAAAAAACAATGTATCTACCTTAATTAAAAATATCTTATTGCTAAAAAATGCTAATGATCATTTGAGCCTTCAGTGGGTCGTAAGCTTTTTGCTCGTGGAGGGTCTTGCCTTGATGTTGGTAGTCGCTGACTAATCAGGGTGGTGGTTGCTAAAGCTTGTGGTGGCTGTGGCAATTTCTTAAAATAATGAAATTTGCTGCGCCAATTGACTCTTTTTGTCATGAAAGATACTCTGTAGCATGAGATGCTGTTTGATGTAATTTTATCTACGGAAGAACTTCTTTCAAAATTGGAGTCAGTCTTCTCAAACCCTGTCACCACTGTATCAACTAAGTTTATATAACATTCTAAATCCTTTGTAAATCCTTTCTTGTCATTGCAACAATGTTCGTGGTATCATCGCCTGGAGTAGATTCCATCTCAAGAAACCACTTTTTTTGCTCATCTGCAAAAAGCAACTCCTCATCCACTGAAGTTTTATCATGAGATTACAGCAATTCAGTCATACCTTCAGCCTCCACTTCTAATCTAGTTCTCTTGCTATTCCTCCACATCTGTAGTGACTTCCTCCACTCAAGTCTCGAAGCTTTCAAAGTCATCCATGAGGGTTGCAACAAATTTCTTCCAAACTCCTGTTAATGTTGATTTTTTGACCTCCCTCCGCCCCATGAATCGCGAATGTTCTTAATGGCATCTAGCATGGAGAATCATTTCCAGAAGGTTTTCGATTTACTTTGCCCAGATCCAAAGGAATCACTATGGCAGCTATAGCCTCACGAAATATACTTCCAAAGTAACAATTGAAGGTCAAAATTACTCGTTGATTTATGGGCTGCAGAATAGATGTTGTGTTAGCAGGCATGAAAACAACATTCATCTTGGAGGACCAGGTGCATTGGCAATGAGAAGTCATATTTGGAGCAGTAAGTCTCAACAGTGGGCTTAAAATATTCAGTCAATCATGCTGTAAACAGATGTGTTGTCACCCAGGCTTTGTTGTTCCATTTATAGAGTCCAAGCAGAGTAGATTTTGCATAATTCTTAAGAGCCCTAGGATTTTCAGAATAGTAAATGAGATTGGCTTCAACTTAAAATCACCAGCTGCATTAGCCCCTAATAAGAGAGTCAGCCTGTCCTTGGAAGCTTTGAAGCCAGGCACTGAGTACTTCTCTCCAGCTATGAAAGTCCTAGATGGCATCTTTTTTATCTCCATTGAAAATCTGATGTTAACTGTAGCCACCTTCAACAATGATCTTAGCTAGATCTGCAGGATAACTTCCTGCAGCTTCTATATCAGCACTTGCTGCTTCACCTTGGATTTTTATGTTTTGGAGACAGTTTCTTTCTTTAAACCTTATGAGCCAACCTCTGCTACCTTCAAACTTTTCTTATGCAGCTTCCTCACCTACCTTAGCCTTCTTAGAACTGAAGAAAGTTAGGGCCTTGCTCTGGATTAAGCTTTGGTTTAAGAGAATGTTGTGGCTTATTTGACCTTCTTACCAGACCACTAAAACTTTCTCTGCATCACCAATAAGGCTGTTTCGCATTCTTATCATTAGTCTGTTCACAGGAGTAGCACTTGCGATTTCTTCCAAGAATTTTTCCTTTGCATTCACAACTTGGCCAACTGTTTGGCACAAGAGGCCTAGATTTTGGCCTGTCAAGGCTTTTGACATGCCTTCCTCACTAAGCTTAATCATGTCTAGCTTTTGATTTAAAGTGAGAGACATGCGACTCTTCCTTTCACTAGAACACTTAGAGGCCATTACAGAGTTACCAATTGGCCTAATTGCACTACTGTCTCACGGAACAGGTAGGCCTGAGGAAAGGGAGAGAGACAGGACAACAGCCAGTTGGTGGCGCAGTCAAAACACATACAACATTTCTGAAGTTGGTCTTACAAGGGCATGATTCATGACACCCCAAAACGATTACAAAAGTAACATCAAGGACCACTGATCAGATCACCATAACTGATGTAATAATGAAAAAATTTGGAATATCATGAGAAGTACCAAAATGTTATACAGGGACATGAAGTGAGCAAATGATGTTGAAATAATGGCACTGACAGCCTTGCTGAACACAGGGTTGCCACAAAACTTCAATTTTTAAAAACACAGTATCTGCAAAGCACAATAAAATGAGGTATATCTGTGTGTGTATATTTACAGATGTGTATATACATGTTTATATGAGTATGTGTGTATCTCGATCTATAGCTATATTAAGCTGAACATGAGTATCCAACTCTATTACCACATAGATCATTCTGGCCTCCCCATATGTTTGTCTATATCTTCTCACCTTCTCACTCTAGAATATTTAATTTAACATGTCCTAAAATGCCCTTCAGCACACTCTTCCATGAAAATAGCAAGATTTTAAAATAAGAGTGATCTCCCATTTAACGGTTCAATTCACATACACAATACATAAGCTCTAGATTATATCAAGGTATGAACAACAGGAGATACTAACAAAGATTTCTTTCCTCTTTATGAATACTAGCTAGTCTAAAGTTAGCACAAGCATGGATCTTAGCTGAGGCTGAAATGTTCAACCTCCACTCGATATTTCTCTTAGGGCAAGTTATAATTGGATGTCACACCTATTAACTCAACTTCATTCTGATAATTATTTAATAATTTTCCTCATGTTTCTTTTTACAACTGCATTTAGAATAGCATCAATATATGCAATGATAACATTTTGAGACACGCAAACTCCTTAAAATTGTAATTACTGTACGATAATCCCATAGGAATCACTGAAACGACACTAACACATTTCAGATCAATATAATTCTAGATATCCAAAAAGCTCAATGTTTCTATAAACCTTACTTTAAAAAGAAATAGTTTGCATTAATAAATACTTTATATCTTCAAAATGAAAAATCACTGAATAATTAATATCTACTTTCATTTGTTCTCATAAGCTGATTAAACCAACATTTTCACTTACTCCTGTGGGAACTGAGGATTATAGGTGAACAACACATAAGACTCTCAAGGTCATGCATTTCCTAAACGAAAACCAGGCAATAAATTCAATTTCTTTTACTCCATGTTCTCTTAATGAGGAAACAACTACCAGTTAATTCTTCTAACTCTACTTTTTGGCTTCAAAAAGCACTTGAAAGTTTTGCCCAAAAAGTCATTCCACAATCTATCCAAGAGGTTGCCAAATGTTAGAGCAGATGCATTATCTGCCTAGTAGAACTATTCTCATCAGTAGAGTGTATGCAATTAGGATCTATCTGCACTAATAAGATTAATAAAATATGGTATATGTATACAATGGAATACTACTCAATTATAAAAAACAACGATGATTTAGCACCTCTTATATTTTCCTAGATAGAGCTTGAGCCCATTCTCTAAAGTGAAGTATCACAAGAATGGAAGCATAAGCACCACATGTACTTGCCATTGAATTGGCACTGACTGACCAACCCTAAGGTACTCACACAGTAGTAATGTTCTTTGGGGATTGGGGGGTTGGGGGTGGGTAAACTGACAACTAATGGATGCGGTGAGTGTTGTAGAGGGGGAAGGGTACGCCTCAAATCATGGTTTGGATGTGGCAAAGCCATAACGTGTAACAAAAATGTTTGTACCCCCATAATATCCTGAAATGAAAAAAAAAAAAAAAAAAAGACAGTTTTGAAGTATGCTTTTTTAAGTCAATTTCTCCCTTTTAAAAAAAATACTCCAAATAGGCTTTCCCTGTGGCCAAGATGAAGTAACAGGGACTGAATATTTAATCTACTTGCCTGAAAAAAGTTTAAAAACAAAATACACAAAAGATTTCAAGATACCCCTCAGGTTTCAACAAAGAATGCTGATCCCTGAAGAAACAAACAAGGTGAGCCCTACAATTGCCTCAGCTTACTGACTGTAACATTCCCAGGCTATAGATCAGGAAGAGGAAACCAATGTGAAACCCAGCAGACATCCTACATTCAAGAGATGAAGCTGAAAAGTTTAGAGGCCAAGGCATTCAGAAGTCATAGGAAGGAAGAGAAAGCAGCACAAAGAAATAACTTGAGATCTGCAGAGAACCCTTTTCAACTATTCAGCTATTTTTCAGCCCATACCTATTAGGAAACTACCTGAAAGGATTAGAAATGACAGTGTCAACATGCAGACAAGGCCAAGAATACTGCTTCTTTCCAACAGAAAAATGGAAGAACTCAAGATTCATAGAGAACTGGGCAGAGTACACAGAACGGTAATGGCTCAAGGGTGGGGAATAGTTAGATACACACTGAGCACTGCTCTGGTCCCATCTAACAAATTTTTAAATTAAGACCTTAAAGAATTAAACTGTTTCCAAGAAACTTAGCTGTGTCCAGGATAAATGATGAAGAACATTATAGTAATAAAAATATCCAGAAAATAAATATCCAAAAAAAATTACCTCTATGCAACGAGGTAATAGTAACAATGTCTGGCATCCAATAAAAAACTACCAGATGTGCCAAGAACCTGGAAAATGTGACTCACAGTAAGGACATAAATGAATCAATCATAACTGACCTGGAACTTACACAGATGTTAGGATTAGCAAGCGAGGACATTAAAACAGTTGTTATAGCTATATTCTATTTGTTCAAAACTCAAGCATAGATATGTAATATATAAAAAGAACCAAACAAATTTCTAGAGATAATAACTATGTGTTAGATGAAAACTGCACTGGATGAGATTAACAGTGAATTAGATGTTGCGGAAGAAAATGACGAGTGAACCTAGACACAGCCATAGAAACCATATGAAAGAAATACAAAGGCAATAACCAATTTTTAAAAATTGAACAGAGAATCTATAAGCCCTGGGACAACTTCAAGCAGCCTAATACACATGTAATTGTTCTCCGAAAGAGGAGGAGAAAAAATATTTTTAAAAGTAGTAGAAGCAAATATTCAAAATTTGATTAAAACTATAAACTCGCAGATCCAGGAAGCTCAGTGAACCCCCAGTATAAGAGACAAAGAAAACTATACAAAGACACATCATAATCCAATCATTCGAAATCAGTGGAAGAAAAAAAAAATCTAAAAGGAGCCAGAAGAAAACAGATATGAGCACATTTCTCATTAGTAATAATGTGAGAAAACAGTGAAGCAACATCTTTAAAGTAATAAAAGGAAAAAAACCTGTTAACCTAAAATTCTATACCAAACCGAAAAGTTTTCAAAGACAAAAACAAAATAAAGGCATCATAAGACACACAAAGTTGCAAAAATTTATTATCAGCAGACTTACACTAAAAGAAATATTGAAGAAAGTCATTCAGGCAGAAGAAAAATGATACCAGATGAAAATATATATTTACACAAAGGTGAAGAGCATCGGAAATTGCAAAACATGGGCAAAGATTGTATAATTATTTAAACGTATTTAAAAGATAATTGACTATTTAAATATAAGTATTAACAATGTCATTTGAAGTTTATAGCATAGGATAAAAGTAAAATGTATGATAACAATGGCACAGTGGTCAGGAGAGAAATGGAAGCATGCTATTATAAGGTTCTTATACTATATGGATGGTCAACTTAAAGGTAGACTCTGATAAGTTAAAGATGAAAGTATAAATCTTAAAGCAACCACTAACATAATAAAATAGTTATAGCTAATGAGTAAAAAAAAAAAGTGGCTAAAATAAAATCATAAAAATGTTCAATTAATCCAAAGAAGGCAGAAAAATAGGAAAACGGAAATCAAATAACATGATAGCTATAAACCTGATTATAATTACATTAAATGCAAGTGGACTAAATACCCCAGTTAAAAAGCAAGCATTGTCATATTATATTTTAAAGGTCAAGACATGCTACCTACATAAAACTTATGTAAAATACAAATAAACAGATAGGTTAAAAGTAAAAAGATGGGAAAAAATTTACCATGCCAACACTAATCAAAGGAAAGTTAAAATAGCTGTATTAAATCTGACAAAACAAAATTCAGAGCAAAAAACATTACTTAGAATTAAAAAAGATCATTTCATAATGATGTAAGGTCAAATTATTAAATGGGCATAAACATCCTAAATATCCATAGACATAATAGCAAAGCTTCACAATTAACAAAGCAAAAAGTGACAGAACTGGAAGGAGAAATAAACAAACCCAGAATTAGAGATTTCAATACCCTTACCTCAATATTTGATATAACAAAAAATCATCAAAAAACCCACCGTCCATTCCTGACAGCACACTTGAAACACATTATCAAGCAACCAAACCTAATTGACATCTATTTATCCAACAATAGCAAAATATATATGTCTCAATAAATAGAAAAACATTCAAGTCATACAAAGTGTATTCCCTGACCAGAACAAAATTAAATTAGAAATCAATAATAAAAGATCTCCAGAAAATTTGCAAATTTTTACAAAACATACTTCTAAATAATGCAAGGTCAAAGAAGAAATAAAAAAAAAATTAGAAAGTCCTTTGAATGGAGTCCAAATTAAAAAGACACATATTAAAGTGTGTGGGATGCTGCTAAAGCAGTACTTAGCAGGAAATTAATAGCATGGGATAAATGCTTACATTAGAAAAGAGGAAAGGTCTCAAAATCAATGACCTCATCTATAAACTTAAGAAAACAGAAAAAGAGGAAATTGCAAATTAAGCAGCAAAATGGAAATAAAGAACAGAGTAGAAATCAATGAACTAGAAAGCAGAAATACAGAAAATCAATTTAATCAAAAGCTAGTTATTTGAGATTTACAAAAAAAGAATAAACCTCTAGGCAGATTGATCATGAGTAAAAAGAGAGAAGACACAAATTAAGACAAAAATTACCAATAATAGGAATGACAGAAGTAATGCCATGACAGAGTGTACAGATCATGCAAGGATAATAAGGGGATATTTTAAACAATTTCATGTCAATAAATTCAACAACTTAGATTTAGTGTGAAAATTTACTGAATCATACAAACTACCAATGCCCATTCAAGAAGGAACAGATAACCTGAATAATCCTGTAACTATTAAAGAAATGACATTTGTTTTTTAAAACATTTGCGCCAAGAAAACTTGAGGCCCAAACAAAGAATAAATTATATGAATTCTATATCAGCTCTTTGGGAAAATTAAAGGAAGAGGATACGTCACAACTCATTCTATGAGGCCAGCATTACCCTGACAGTCATGTAGAGACATTACAGGAACAGAAAACTATAGAAATAGATGAAAAATTCTGAACAAAATTTTAGCAAATCAAATCCAGTAATACATACAAAGGATAATGTAATATGACCAAGTTGAACTTACTGCAATTCTACTTGTATTCATGGATGGTTTTAACATTCAAAAAATTAACTGATGCAACTCACCATATTAATGAAAAGGAAAAACCATATAACCATATCAGCAGGAGCAGAAAAAGCATTGGACACATCCAATATCCATCCCTGCTCTTAAAAATAATGAAACAAAACAAACACACCCTTCTGCATACCAGAAATATTAAGAGAAGGAAACTGCAAAAATAAATCTATGAGAAGCCTATAGCTAATATTTTAATTAATGGTGAAATACTAAATCACCCTCAGATCAGAAATAAAACAAGGGTGATCACCTTTACTACTTCTCTTCAACATTGTACTGGAAGTTCTAGACAATGAAATACGGCAAGTTAAAGGAACACAAATCATTAGAGATTGGAAAGAAAGAAAGCTCTTCATTCCCAGAGAACAAGGCAATCTGTATAGAAAAATCAAACAGAAAAAAACCCATATATATAATACATATTTATACATCATAATATATATACATGATAATAATACATATGGTGCTATATTTATATATAACATCTATTTTATCTATAGAAAACTAATGAGTGAGTTTAATAAAGTTTCAGGATGCAAAGTCAATAAAAAATAAATCGTATTTCTATATGCCTGCAACAAAAAAATCAAAAATTGGAATTAAAAAGGTATTATTTACAATAAAATTAAAAATTATGAAAAACATAGGTATATATCAGACAAGTAGTATTAAAGATCTATGTGCTAAAAACACAAGAAATTTCTGAGAGAAATTAAAGAATTAAATAAATGGAGAAAGATGATATATCTTTTTTATGAGTTGGAAGACTCAATAGTGTTAAAATTTCTCTCTAAATTGGACTCTATATTGAATATAATCCCATCAAATTTCTAGTAGGCTCCTCTTTCGAAATTGATATGCTGATTCTATGAAAATATAAAGACCTAAAATAGCTAAAACAATTTTAAAAAAAGAAACAAAGTTAGAGGGCTAACACTAATTTCAAGACTTATATTATTATAAAGATACAATAATAAAGACCGCTACAAGCCCAGAAATAAATCCACAGGTGTATGGACATCAGATTTTCAAAAAAGGTGCAAATGGCAATAGAGTATAGAAACGATATTCTCTTTTGAAAAGGGTGCTGAAACAACTAAATATCCATGTACGATAAAATAAACTTGGAATCAGGCCTCGCTCCTTACACAAAAATTCAAAGTGGATCACTGATCTAATTATAAAACCTAAAATTATGAAGCTTCTGGAAGAAAACTTAGTAGAAAACCTTTGGAACCTTAGATTAGGTAAAGATTTCCTAAATATGACACCAAAAGCATGACCCAAAGAAGAATAAATTGAACATCATGAAAATCAAAACTTCCATTCCTGGCACATTTTTAAGAGAATAAAAAGATAAACCACAGCCTAAAGAAAGTATTATCAAATCATATATAAATAAAAAGTATATAAAGAACCATGAAAACTCGGTAATAATAATCAACCCAATGAAATAAAGGAGCAACAGGTTTTTTTTTAAATTTTAATAGATTGGGTATACGACCTGAAGGAAAAAGTTTTAAACAGACTTTTCATCCAAGAAGTTTTAAGAATGGCAAAGAAGTACATGAAAAGATGCTCAACGCCATTAGTTAATAGGGAAATACAAATTATAACCCACATCTATTAAAATGGCTAAAATTAAAAAGATTAACCATACTAAATGTTGGTAACGATGTAGAGTAAATGGAACTCTAACACGATACGGTGTGAGTATAAAATTGTGCAACCACTTCTAGAAACAATTTGTTAGTTTCAATATATACTTATCATATGGTCTGGCCATTGCTCTTTTAGATATTTACCAAGAGAAATAAAAATGTATGTTCATAAAAAGATTTATACACCAATATTTTTATCAGCTTTATTTATGATAGTCAAAACCTGGAAACAACCTGAATGTCCATTAATAGGTGAAAGGATAGGCAAATTGTGGCATATCCATATAACGAATATTACTCAGCAATAAAAAGAAATGAACTGTTTATGCATACTGCAATACCAATAAATCTCAAAATAATTATACTGAGTGAAGGAAGCCAGACACTGTGCGTACGTAAAAAGCTGGAACACAGGAATTACTATATAGTGACAGAAAGCAGTTCAGAGGTGGGACAGAAAGTCACATGGGAGAACAATTATAAAACAGCTAATGGAAACATTTGGTAAAATAATCATAATCTTGATTCTGGTGATAGTTTCATGGCTGTATACATGTCAAAAAATACTCCAATAAAACAGATATTGCCAGGTCAAATGCTCCCAAAAGAGCCAATAGGGACCATGATGGAAACAGCACAAAGGAGAAAAGATGTAAACAAACATAAGTTTTTTAATGTAGGTGTAAGGCAATTTGGAGCTGGAGAAAAACGTCCCCAACCTGCTAAGACTTCAGGGATTGAGAGCTCTGTGGCAGACTCAATGTGTGAAGATTCGTGAGGCTCGAGATTATACTGCCTCAGGATTGTACTCTAGTATGTTTTCATTTTCAATACATTTATTATGTTCTATATTGGAAGATATTAATCTAAAGAACATCTTAAATGTCTTGTCAGAAAGTTAACAATATGTTTTTGTGTTGTGGTAAAATATACATACCATAAAATTTCACCATTTTAACCATTTTTGGAGCACAGTTCAGTGACATTAATTACATATTCACAATTGAGTACCAGAGACAAAAAACGCATAAAGGAAAACAAAAAGAGAGAAAAGAGAAGGAAAAAAAAGGGGCAGCAGCATGAAACAGAGTTAGAGGCTTTCAATTTAACGCCTAGGTAGAATGAAACAAAAGAAAATGTAACAGAAAAGTAGTAAAGACAAAAAAAGAAAGGAAATGAACATATTTAGAACCACATCAATTTAGGTAGGAGAAAGCATGAAAGAAGAACCAGAACTAAAATGTATATTTAAATAATGAGACAACAGTTATTATTAAAATTAATCTCGTAGACTGCATAAGAGGGGAAGAAAGAAGAAAACGTCAACAGTAACAGGGAGTGCAGGAGTCAACGACAGTATATTTTGATGTTGGTGGACAAACAGACCTTCTTTAGCTGCTTAGATCTTTTGCAGATAATTATATTCCAGAGATCAGACTCTGATCCCTTCCCACTCCATCCTCGCCCAGTTTCAGCAGTCACTTCAATATTTCTTCATCAGGAATCTAGAAGCTGCCAAGGATCCCTCTCTTACATAGTCAATTCCGCAGCTCTAACGGTCTTATATGTACTTAGAAATCTACAAGTCAACTTTTGTTTGTGTCACCTGCCCCAAACACTGTGCTAGGCACCACAGGGGACGAAATGAAGACTTCGAACACTGTACAGTCTATAGAAACCGGTAGAGTAAGATGTAGTATGTCAATAAGGAACAAAATGGGCAATTTATGCTAAGTACTTCAAAACCTTCTGTTACAGCAACAGACAAAAAAAGTTCCCATTTCCCCTCAGGAGCATTAAGAGGCAGAGGTAGAACTCCATGAATACAAATGCAAAGCACAAATTCACAGATTCATGCAAGGGACACATAACTCTGCAAAATGAGCGTACAAACAGGTCGTTTCACTCTCAGACACTACAGTGGAGAGGAAACCAGAAACCATTTTTCAGTGTAAATAAAACTGGCAAAGAGAAGTACAAATAGAAATGCAACCCAACATGCAAGAGTTTTTATGAGTTAAAACTTAATAAATTTCTTATAGAAATATTGAAGACAACTTCAATATCTTAGAATGTGACTGTATCTTCCAAGAGAATTATATTAATTTTAAAATGGCCTCCTTGGCCTTTAAGTTACCTACAGAGATGTGATTTCCAATTATACAGAGCATTTCTCCTATCTCATTGGGCCAATGGCATTCTTCTAATAAAAAGTCTTCTGTTATAGAAACACCGATTTGGCGATGAACTTCATTTTAAAAAGTTCAGAAATTTATCATGTCTCCTATGTTTATACTTACTATGTCTTATCTGCTTATATTTATTTCACTAATAAGGGAAGTCAAACAAGCTATGAGAGCAGTAAAATAGTGATATCTGTTTATAAGTAAAGAATTTTTAATGTATTTGTCTAAGTTCTCTTCTTTGTACCACTTTTAATGTAATTTTCCAGCAAGTATTATTTACAGGTCTACTTTCCTGGTACAATATGCATTTTAATAATTTTTTTTATAAGAACAGCATAATACAATAACAAAACCACGAAAGAAAAAAAGATACATTTAGCTCCTCATGATATGAAATGTTTTTTGAACTGATTACATTTTCTTTCAGGTAATAAACTTGCTCATCGATGAAATATGAGAATTTATTTCAGTAATCTATTTAAATATAAAATAGAATAGAATGTTATACCTGAATTCCTGTAACAAAAACAGTATTTTAATTTAAAAAACTTATCAAATTCCTTGTAAGTTGTTAATTATTAATGATATACAAACCAGTTTATTTTACCATTAAAGCTTCAGATTCTATAATATAAAGTTCTTAATTGAATGAATAGTTTAATGTGAGTACAAAGAACAATGCAAATATATCTAAATATAATATAGCCAGAGGCATATGGTTATTCAAAACAAAGTACCTGGATTTGAGTACATGAGAGCAGCAACTGGAAATTACTGTACTTACTATGTTAGTATGCTGACTGGAAAAAGTTATCCAAGTGTTAGCAGCCTCCAAGTGGAGGTTTTTCCAAGTTCTTGGTGATCATCAAGAAAAGAATTTCAGGATGTACCACATAAGCCAAGTGGCAGCTTTTTTTCTTTTATTGAAAGCAAAAGTACACTGTCAGAGTGGAGAGTGGACAGGCTCGAAAGAAGAGCAGCTGCCCTGGGAAGAAGTGGTTTTTGGTTTTTTGAAATCTTATTAATAGAAGGGAGGAATACTAAAGGTTATGGGGTTGGCTTTTACTAAGAATTTGGGTAATAATTCCCAGAATTGGATCTCCTCCATTATCATATTTTATATGGTTGTCTCAGAACTCTCATGGTGATTTCAAAGGTGGAGAAATTTTTAAACCAGCTCTTGCTGGGGCCAATATTGAACTCCTGGCCTCAAGCGATCCTCACGCCTTGGCCTCCCAAAGCGCTCGGATTCCAGGCGTGAGCCACTGAGCCCTGCCAGAACTTTATTTTGACATGTGTAATAATAAACAGGAAATAAGGGGGGATTTATACTAAAAGAGCCAATAATAAGTGAAAATATTAAAAAGACAACAGAACTGACTGGGAATACTTGATACTCTCCCTTAAAGGATTCTCTCAATACTCTAACTTAAAGGACTAGCTTTCAGATTTATGATTCTACAAGTATGTACATTTGTATCAGCACTGAAACAAAACCAAAACGCCTGTAGGACTAATTACAGAGTTTGTTCATTTTCAAGAAAAGTGAGAAACTTTTAAAAACTAAATTAGGTAGTGAAGAATTGATAGGCCATTCACATAGGGAATAGTCTGGTAAAATATGAATGTTCTGGATGAAACTAGAAGTTGGTTTCCATCGAAGAGAAAAAATGAAAAAGTGGAATATAGGAAGCCTCATATATTTTATAAATACAAATCGCTGTCAAAATTAGCCCTACTATTATAGGGGACTTTTCTTGATCACTTCAGATTAAATAAAAACCAGTAATTCCTTCTTACTTCCTTATTCATTCTCAAGAAAATCACGGGGCATAAAAAAGCAGCCAGAAAGAACTCTGTACTAACTGATGAACACTAGGGTGCTCGCATGGCAGTAAAACTCTCCAGGGATTAGGGGGATGGGGGAAGAGGTAAACCCGCAACTAAAAGACACGGTGAGCATTGTAGAGGGGAAGGGCACACTTCTAACTCTCGCCTGGGTGAGGCGAAGACATAAAATGTAACCATAATGTTTGTACCCTCATAATATCTTGAAATAAAAGAAAAGAAAAAAAATTAGAACACTGAGACCCAGAGAAATTCACTAACTGGGTCAAGGTCATAAAACTGGTAAGTAGCAGGGCAAGAATTTGAACCCAGGCATGCTGGCCTATGCTTGCTCTTACTTACCATTCCTTGACTCAAAGAGAACAAAAGGATATACAGTGACTCCCCCAGGAGACAACCACTGTCATTAATTTTTTTATAAACACTTCCAAAGATATTCCAAACAAATATATTGAAACTTGTGTGTATGCATGTATAGTACAAATAAAACTTTTTCCACATCATAATCTAATTCATATTAAAAAAAAAAAAAAGAACTCTGAAAGAATGTTACTGATACTGCTTGCCAATGCTGTTGGTGAAGTGCTAGAAGATTCCAGTGATGAACAGGTCTTTAAAAAACCACAAAACCTTCTTATTATGTTCAGTACCCCAGATTAAGAGGGATGTAGGTGGTAATCAAGCAATCTGTGTAGAGACATCTGAAAGAACTGAAATTAGCTGAAACACACCAGGTCGTACACTCTCTGCACTGGAAACCATGGACTTTTCTAATTGACCCCTTAAGAAAACTTAGAACTTTGTTGCAGCACTGAGTTTATACTTCAAGTAAAGTATTTGAAAGCACATGTTTTTTTTTGGGGGGGGGGGTGTTAGTACAGGTGCTGGTGTTGGGAGCAGAGGGATAGACAGTAGTGGACGTAGAACATATGTCAATGTATGTTGGGAAATGCTAAATTCCAAGTTTTTTTCTTCTTCAGTTTCTCCAGCTATTAAAAAAAAATCAGCATCAGCCTTATTTGAAAAGGCAACTCAGAGCTTTGTCTGGTTTTCTTTATGATATAGCACTATGAAAATAAAGCAGACATATTATTGTCCTTTGGTCAATATAAAACTTGATAAAAAATACAAAAGCTCTGGCCCCAATGATTTATTTTAAGACTTCAAGTTTAAAGCCATTATTGCTATATGCTTTAACAAGCAAAAACAGTGAAGCAGGTTCAAAGGGATAATATTTTAAGTACTTCAAGAAAAAATATAAGATAGAAGAAATACAATATGTTCTGATATTTGTGCTTTTACCCATAAAGTTCAGCACATATCCATAACCAATCGAAACTCTAATAAATGTATATTTGCTACCAGATTCACTATTCAGAATTTTTCTATTTACCAAATTGGTGAAGTCTTTCTAAATTAGATTTTTAACACCCTCCTGACTTTCATTATCAGGTTTCCCAAGGGTATGAGCTCCAAAGAACTTTTTGTTAACTGTAAAAGATATAGTCGGGCATTCTTTCTGAACCCATATCCCTGTATGCTTTTTAGTAAGTGTGATAAAAATAAATTTCAGGCACCGTAAGGCACCACCAGTGATTATTAACATTAAAGAACTTTAAAAAGCATCCAGGTTCAAATCTCCTAGTTCTTAGCTCTAAAGGGCAAACGTGATACGGATTAATAAATAGGCACAGAAATAGTGCAAAACCATGTTGGGATCATAATTAAGCATTTCCATTTTCTATGCTGCAAGAATATGGGTGTAATAATAGGTATGTAAACGAGGTTAATCAAATAATGGCTCTGATTCTTGCAAAATTTGATTACGTACAATCCTTCTTTTAAAACAATGAAGTAATTTCATGAAAAAGAAAAATTTCATGAAAAGTAGTTAAATTGGAATCTATGGTTACCACTGTCAAGAAAACCGTAAGCTCAGGGGAAAGTGAGTCAAACTTTCTTCAACAGAAAAGTAAGCTCATCATCCAAAATTGTTTCCAAAATTCTTTCTATTCCTAAAATCTTCTGGTTCTCCAAAACTCTTCTTTCTGACAGCAAAGTAAAAAGTGAGGAATATTTTAGAAATTCACTTAGTAAACAGTGTTTTCTTATCACTGTAACAGGATTATTATGATGAATAATAGTAAGTATATCATTCATAATGATTAATTCTTATGAATAATTATGAATAATAAGGATTTCTACTTACTATGCTTATAAGTATAAATAAGAAGGGACCAATACAATAAGATAAGACACTGTTGGCAGAAAACAATGCTATAGAAAATGATATTAGGAAACAATGCTATAAAAAATGAGACCTAAATCTAGAGTGAGTTGCTGTGATTTTCACTCTGCTCAAGGAACAAATTAGAAGTTTGATTACTGTGGTAACCCAGTGTCCGTAACTTCACAGCAACCATTAAGTAAACTAAAGTTTTTTAGTTGCTCCAATTCTAAGACAAAGAGGCATTTTCGTTGATAAACTTAAGTCATAAAAGTTAAGGGCAATATTTCCATTTTCTAGAGACTCTTCAGGACACTGACAAATACTAAATAAAAAATAAGAAGTAAAAACAACAACCTAGAGGCCATGGCTTTATGAAAACCTCATTCTGTGCTATAGTGACTGGTTATCTCAGAGGATGCTTCACCTATAGAGACTCTAAATTGCCAGTCCCTTAGATGGTGCTTTGGGAATAGGTGGTGTCACCTCCCTGTTAGAAAATTCGTTTTGTCTCTACCACCAGAATGTAAATATCAGTACCTAGAGGACTTCTTGTCACACACCAGGGTCCTCATCTCTTCTCTGAACTTTACTGCAAATGAAATAATTCCCAATGCTTGGATACATTTAACGACTCAAAGATTTTGTTGGTTTGTTAAAAACAGAACTGTGACTTAACCAACTTCAAATGAACAGACACTAAAATAAACCTTCTTCATGACACATACAAGGCAGAACTCTAGGCCCCAAGACTGTAAGGGAAGTTTTGGAATAGCACCACCAACCACCTTGTTTTGAACGGCAAAACAATCAACCTGAGATAGACAGCTAACAGAAAGATGTAACTCAAGAGGTCTAAATTGTTCCATGAACTTTCTTTTTCAAAACTATGAGTAAACTGAAAATTCACCTTCACCAAGTTAGAGAATCTATGTAAAGGACTGGAGGAGGCCACAGATTCTTAGAAACGGAACACTAAAATTAATATTGACAATAATAATGTGATAGACTCAAAATTTCCAAGAATAAATAGACCAGATTTAGGAAGGTACTTTAAAGTTTAAACACTTAATTTTCACTTTAAAACATCGTGGAATTCTGTTTGATGGCTTTCCTGGTAGTTCCGGCTTCACTGCAGAATATCAAATCTTCGTAACATCACTTTCCTGAGTTATATAGTTGTTTTATGTATGTGACTCATAAGTATTTTATTACTTCTAAGGGATTTAAAATAAATATAAAACATCTAATTTTTGCAACATCATGGATGCAATAATTGTTATAATACCTTAAAAATGTATTTCAAAGATTAATACTTTGCCATGAAATAGAAACCATTTCACCTACTCAAATAATATATTATACTTTATAGAACATGACAACTGCTCAACACAGCTGAGTGATAAAAATGTAAGTGAATGTACAACAAATTTGTCTAAATTCTAAAAAAATATTTTAATTCATGAGGGGCAATGCTCTACAATTATATTATACAATATATATACTATATAAAAATACTACACAAAACGCTTTCAAATATATTATGACCTCTATGTTTGAAAAATATATCCACGTTTTGTTATTACTTTAACCTGCATCGTAATTTATGCATCTTGCCTTCTCCTACATATTTTTACAACCACCTCACCTAAATATTTAGATGACAAGGCCAGTGGACAGTACCTTTAAGCAGTTTGTCCTGGATCACATAATAATTAGTGGAAGGTCTAGAGCTAGAACCCAGAATTCCTTGTCAGGAGTTGACACATTTTTCTGTCTTAAAAAAATCTTACTGTCAGAAATCATGGGGCATTCAAACACTATTAAATTTATTTGACCTAAAATACCTGATATAAGATGAGAAAAGATCATCTCACCTGAATGGCTTATAATACCTTCAAAAGAATTTGAGTCTAAGAATTCCACTATGTGCATGATAAAATCATCCACAGAGTAACAGTTAACTTGTCATTATTTTGTACAATGTGGGCTCTATTTCCCTGTCTGTAGCAAAGGAATTTGACAGTCCTTATAAAGTAACAATGCAGGGCTGTAAAGGAAAAATATGTCCTATAGACTGTTCAGGTAGAATGTCAGGCTTAAGGGCGGTGGCTATTTTCTTTGACAAGTATCAACATATCTCAGCCACCTTCCCCTAATTAGGGCGTTTGCCTTACCTATGTAACAGAGTCCATTAATCTATGTGTATTCTACTGTCCCAGTACACCTAGTAAAATGCAAGTGGATATTCAGCCAGACACACGAAATTCTCATAAGCGTAACCATTATGAAAGATGATTGCCACCTGATTTGACATAGAACAATACAAAGGATCAATGAAACAAAAAGTTGGTTCTTTGAAGAAAAAAACAAAATTGATAGACGTCTTGCTAGATTAACCTTGAATAAAAGAAAAAGGACCCAAATAAGCCCAATTGGAACTAAAAAAAGGAGATACTACAACTCATACCACAGAAATACAAAACGTCATTTGTAAATATTATGAAAATATCTACGGACATAAACTAGAAAATGTAGAGGAAATGGGCAAATTTCTGAAAACACACAACATCCCAAGTCTCAGTTAGGAAGAAATAGAACTCCTGAACAGACCAATACTGAGCAGCAAGCCCAAAGCAGTAATAAAAAATCTTCCAACAAAAAATGCTCAACATCACTAATCATCGTGGAAATATAAATTAAAACCACAATGAGATATCACCTTATCTGTGTTAGAATGGCTTTTATTGAAAAGCCCAAAAACAACAGATTTCGGTGTGGATGCAGACAGAAAGGAACACTTATATACTGTTGTTGGGACTTCAAATTATTAATAAATGGTACAACCTCTATGGAAAACAGTGTGAAGATTACTCAAAGAATTAATAATAAAAGGAGACCTACCATTGAATCCAGCAATCGCACTACTGGGTATCTTTACAAAGGAAAAGAAGTCATTTTATCAAAAGACACCTGCACTCAAATGTTTATTGTGGCACAAATCACAACTGCAAAGATGTGGTATCAACCCAAGTGCCCATCAATTCATGAATGGATTAACAAAATGAGGTATATGTATACCACAGAGTACTAGTCGGCCATAAAAAAGGATGAATTAATGCCTTTTGGAACAATTTAGATGGAACTGAAAACCATTATTCTAAGTGAAGTATCACAAGAATGGAGAAACAAAACCACATACTTTCTAATAAATTGGAACTAACTGATGGGCACACATCTGCACAGAGCGAATCAATGGAGTCAATCGGTGGGGAGGGATGGGAGGGATGGGTGAAAACCTACCTCGCAGGTACAATGAACACTTACAGCCATGATTCAAGCATTACAAAAGCTATCCATGTACACAAAAACATTTGCACCCCTTAATATTTCAAAACTTACAAAAAATAAATTTAAAAAAGAATATATTGAGGGTCCAAAGTCCTAACACCTGAAAACAAATTGCCTACAATAAAATGAGAGATCAGCAGAAGTCCTTCCTCACGTGTTCATGGGAAAACAAGGCCTACTCTTGCTAGTATCATATCTACTCTCCAGAAATGCTATTTAAGAAGAAGTGATCAAGTATAACTAGATAAAACTGGATTACAGATTGCCTTCCAGAATTGCCTCCTCCTATGGCAATGGTGCTGAGACACTGTATTTCACAAATACAGTATCGTAATGGGGTTGGAGCTACACCTCCTCTTCATGTCCCTACATCAACACCCGATGACATTTAGGGAGCAGATTTTCACTCTAAATAACAAAAGACTGACAATAGTTGGGTGAGGGGTAGAATACAAACTGAAATAATAGAATAACAGGCACTTTCATGAGTCAACTCCAAGGCAGCCTGGAGGCAGCAAATCGAACATGTCCCAAGTGAAGCAGTTCCTCCCCCGAAGGATGGGGGGCAGCATTATGAGTTAAGCGGTGTTCCTAAATAGCACTTAAAAGAGATTCAAAGAGATGCGTTAATTAACTCCTAGGCTGCCATAAAAGAGAATGTCTCCTTTCAACTCGGATAAAATGATGTAAAAAGCTATGTTAACAAAAACATTAAGTATGTTTCGTTTATCTAGACTCTAAAGAAACAAAACATTGATAGCATATGTGCCCAGAGAACTAAGCAGCTCTCTAAGTCACAATCATCCCAGAGTGCATGGCTGGCAAATGGTTTTTAGTGTTATTGATATTTTTTTGTCTTTATTACATTTAGTATGGGAGCAAAATGCTTGCAATTTTCACAGTATTTGATCCTCAGAGCATCTATATCATGATGAATACAGTTTCTCATTGCATTGGTGGGACTGTCATGTACCATCTCTGAAATAACTCTTGTTTTAGAGATGGTGTTTTCTTATTTGCTCACTAAAGAAAATCAATATAGATTATTTTTTTAAGTTTAAAAAAAAGAAAAGCCATCCTAAGGAGCCCAGGGCAACATTGACAAGGGAAAACAGGACAAAAAAATTATTAGCCAGACTAAGTTCCAGTGACCTATTTTGGTACCCTGCAATGCAGTAATTTTTCAAATGTTTAGCTTATTGCCATCCAAGAAGATGGCAGTAAATTCGGGCAACTGTATGGAGTCTAAAGTGCAAGCAGGTCAGTGGATCTCTGGGCTCCCGTAATTCACAGAAAGGACTAAAAGCAAACAAACAGAAGGCACATTTGAAGCACCTTAGCACAAGAAAACCATTCTTTCTTTGATTGGGTCTCATTTTATGGAATGCAACAGAATCCAAAATAAATGAACTCAAAGAGTAGGAAATTAAGTCTCTGTAAAAGATACACCCTGAATTTCCTAAATGTAAACTCCCACAGAATCAGGCTGCACCTGTCATTGCATACCTCATACCAGTTTCTATTGTCACTTGGATAACCTGCTCCCCATATATGTGATGCCAAAATTAAGAAAGTGGCAATTTTTTGGTTCCATACATCCATACATTTTGATACATTAATGGTACCCAATGAAGACTCCGGCTATCGGTTCAATAATTAAAACAGTTTGGAAAGAGAAGTAAAAATAAATAAAAACGACTGATTTATTTAACATGTACATATATTTATTTATTGAGTGCCTCCTGCATGTGAGGCACTGGGCTAAAGTGGGATAAAAAAAAGCAGTCTAGTAGTCTAGATAAAGTGACAAATACGCATAACCCTTTATGACAAGAGTTCTGAGAAGGGCAAGTATTTTTGTAGGTTTGGTATGGCACAGCAGGAGCTTCAGTCTAGACCTGAAGTGTCATGTCAAGGAAGGAAGGCCAAGGATACCTGACTTCTGAGTCCAGAAAGGGGAGGACCTACCAAGTTCGGCATGGGGAAGGCAAGACAGCAAAGTGGAGGGGTACGAGAGCCTGGCCCATCTTAGGAACTGCTGGCATATAACTCAATGTGGTGGAAATCCAGAGCGCCAGGGAGAGGATGGAGAAAAAGTATGTTGCAGAGATAAACAGGGGCCAGATCACATGGGGAACAGAAGCATTTATACAATTCCTAGGGAAATGGGTAAGTTAGAGAGAAGTTCAACTGATGAAAAAAAAGTGTTTAAGATGTAAAGGAATCAACATAGATTAATGGAAATTTATTAGTTAAAACTGATGAAGCATTTAGAAATACATTTTTTTTTTGGTATGAGCAGTACATAAGGCACGACCATACTTTGAGAGTCTGATTACATATTCTTTCAGTGTATTTGTTTTGTAATTTATTTTATGTACTACCTACCACTATTGATTCTTAGAGTTTTATAGTTACTGTACTTGAGTGTTTAATTTGTTAGGCCAGGATTAGGAGCTTGTTTTTCATGTAAGTTCCAAAATTTGGATCTGTTTCATGGCCACAGACTGAACCGTTTACCCCAAGTCCTGAAAATACATTTTATTAGTCGAAGTGGATGTTGAGCAAGAATGCTAATGGAGCAGTATAAATCAAATGTTAAATTGGTGCTAAAAAATATCAGTGTTAACCTGACCAGCAATCTCATCTTTGTCAATGAAGGATGGGTTGTACATAGGTAGTCATAAAAATAATCATATCAATTTGTAAATGGGTTAGATACCAAAGTTACATTTGTAAACAAGTTGCTTAAAACAGAAACAATTGCTAATTGCTCCAAGAAGCAATGTTAACTTTGGTAGTTTGGTTCCCTGACTGGCCAATAAACACCTATTTCACCCCTTAAACGACTAAGGATGAATTCAGTTGTACGTAGCAACCACTGAACTTGGCAATCACCTCAACCTTCAGGATTCAAAACAATGATTTTTCTTCTTACTGATGGTTTCCAATACCTCGAAGTAGAATTAGTTTCTCCATCCCTGGCATTTTACACACCATATGAACATTTGCATGCTATTTTTCTGCACTGGGCAAGTACGTACTATTTTGTGTACTATTTCTTATACCAGGAAGGCATAGGTTGTCCTTTAACATTACAGCTTATAAAGATCTTCTGACTTAATTGGAACCCAATAATCTACAAATTAAAAACAAACAAAAATACATCCCTGACATCTTCCAAGTTATTTAAGGAAAAAAAAAGTTGAAATAAAAATCACTTTGTAAAGATTTGCCACAGCATTTAAATCCTGTGAAGAAAGCCTGTGTTTCCACCAGTTAGCAGACATGTAAGAGTTATAACAAAGCATAAAGTCAGCCTTCCCTAAGGCAGGTAGGGAAAGTAACTCTTTTGCCTGAGACCATTCTTTATTTACTGCTCTATCTTTAATAATCACTCACTTAATGAGTGTGCACCAGGCCCATGTCTAAGCCTTTCATGTGTGTTCTCTCTTTGTATCATCACAACATTCCAACGAGGTAGTTCTAGTATCCCTATTTTCCAGAAAAAAACACTTACGAACACAGAAACTCAGGCTAGATTCTGCCCTCTTAACTGCTACAATAGGTAAAAAGCAAATTACCAAGGAAAAAAAACCTGAACACCAATTTTTACATTATATCCAAACAAGCCAAAAGAAATTTCATCTAAGATTAGATCCTAAGTAAATTTATCAAGGAAAAGCTCTAAATATGTCATCACTATGACAGAGGCTGAATAGCTAATAGATAATACAGACTCTGAAGCCAGCCTGCCTGGGTTTGAACTCCAACTCTGCTCCTTATTATCTGTGACCTTGGGTGAGACACTTGACTTCTTGGGACCTCAGTTTCCCCTTCTGTAAAATAGGTTGTCTCTAAATGAGTGTCTGGCACATAGTAAGTGCTGCATATGTATTAGGATAGTGTTATGGACTGAGTCGTGTCCCCCCAAAATTCAACATCGAAGCCCTAACCTCCAAAGTAACTGTATTTGGAGATAGAGCCTTTATTGAGGTAATTAGGTTAATTGGGGTGATAAGGGGGTGGGACTCAAATCTTATAGGGTCCCTTATGAGAACAGGAAAAAGACACTAAAGATTTCTCTTTCCCTACCTGCACAGAAAAGAAGCCATGTGAAGACACAGCAAGACGCCAGGAAGAGAGGCCTCAACAGAAACTATTCCTGACTCACACACAGATTATGATCATACCAGGTTTTCTTCACGCAGGTGAGATTTGATCATTCTATCAAGTCACAAGCATGTTTTGGGCTTCACTGTCTCCCTTGCACGAGGAGCTCAGATTGGAAGCCACTGAGAGACAAATGAAGTTGCCAAGTCAGTTAAAATTCTTTCACTGACAAACCAGCTCCGCATGAAAAGCAGAGTTTGTGGCATAGACATCTTCCTGTTGAATTCAAATTAAAGGAAAATACTCCAAGAGTTAGAAGGAACAGGAATTTTCAAGGAAAAAGCACTCTTTTTAAAGTGGTAAAGAATCACAAATCTAGACAACCCACTAGTCCTCTTGTCAGATGAAATATGAATTGGTCAGCATTTTATGTGGGTCCAATTATCATTAACAACCAATAGTATAGAAACAAATTTAAATATTATATCAGAAATATCAATACTTAACTCAGCAAGTAAAAATAGGTAACTAAACAAGGTAAAGAAACTGTTAAAAGAGATAAATAATGCATTGCCTAACTGGGAAGATACAGTGGAAAAATACATTTTTACAAAAATATTAGAAATAACTCTAGTTCCACCGAATTTCATTTTCATATAGCTGGTTCAAAATATTTTACAAAGGGATGACTAGAGTGACTTTATTCAAGCAGATAAACAGCCAGGAGTGTCTTAATATATATTTAGCAAACAGTATTATTTTAACAAGGATTGAAACTCATAAGTGAATTACTAATATGAAAAAACATTCTCTCATGCATATGCAGTGTGGAAGATAGTTATTTCAGAGACAAAGGGAAAGTCACAGCTGTAGCATGCCAGAGAACCAGAAGATTCTTAGATAATTAGGCTGATCAACATTCTGGCATAAGGAAATCAGTGACATTACCGTCTCCGTAACAGAGTCTAACACGCTCTCAGCTCACAAAATTTGTGACTTTCGTTGTTTTAAATAAGAGATTTAATTTTCATTGATTCTCATCAAGCAAACTTTTAATGGCATAATTTGCTTGAAAACTTGTAGAGTTAAAAAAAAAAAGGATAAATATTAAGAGCAGAGTCTGATAATAAAAGCACATAGTAAGAGATTTGAAATGATACAATTTATAATGCCACAATAACAACAAAAACAGCCTATTAAGTACTTTGTTTCACCAAAGCAAAATCATACTAAAAATATATTAAGGACAGAGCAAATATTAGGTTCTGGCTAGGTATACATATTATGCATACCCATTGAATTTAGTTACTACAAGGTTGGAAACTTTTAAAAGAGCATCTCTTTTTCAAACCAATAAATCATTAATATCTGTAGCTACTCAATTTATGTCAAAAACAAATTATATTTTAGTGTTTTAGAAGAAGCTCAACAATGGAAAGCAACTGTTGCTATCATTGTACACTGACTTAGTGGCTGATTCCTTATTGTCAAAATCTTTAATTTATGTTTTGATATGAAAAGTAAACATCAACGTTAAAGCTAGTTTTATTCTGTGATGAAGTCAATCATGGAAATAAACTATGAATTAAGCTTGTGTAGTATAAATGGGAAGACAGAATTATTAAAATCAAGTACAGATGTTTTCATGTATACTTTTATTGAAATAACTTTTAAAAATAGAATTAAATTGGGCCTTAAATTTTTTTTTCTTTTTATTATTTTTTTATTTCAGCATATTATGGGGGTATAGATGTTTAGGTTACGTATGTTGCCCTTGCCCCCCCTCCCCCCCAAGTCTGAGTTTCAAACATGTCCATCCCCCGGATGGTGCGCATTTGCACTCTTTGTGTATGCGTATACCCGTCCCCTCCTCCCCCCCGCCCAACATCCAATAGATGTCATTCTTATATGTACACTTACGTGTTGATCAGTTAATACCAATTTGATGGTGAGTACATGTGGTGCTTGTTTTTCCATTCTTGGGATACTTCGCTTAGTAGAATGGGTTCCAGCTCTATCCAGGAGAGTACAAGAGGTGCTATATCACCATTGTTTCTTAAAGCTGTATAGTACTCCATGGTATACATATACCACATTTTATTAATCCACTCATGTATTGATGGACACTTGGGTTGTTTCCACATCTTTGCAATTGTGAATTGTGCTGCTATAAACATTCGGGTGCAGGTGTCTTTCTTATAGAGCATCATTTGTTCTTTTGGGTAGATTGGGCCTTAAATTTTTATTTAGCAATATTGTGATACTCTGATTATATTACCTGCAATTGTATGTAAAAGTCATTCATCTACTCTAATAAATTCCTAAACATCTAGCATTGAGTTAAAGGGCAGATTCAAGTTTTGGTCACTACATTCTCCTTGAAAGCAAATATGCACAAAAATAAGAAAGAATCCTGTGTCTCCTGATCTATAAATAAGCTGTTCACATGTTTTAACATAAAAGCAATCCCCTGTCATTACATACCACTAAAATCCATCCTACCAATGAGAGCAGAAAACTCGCTTCAAGCACTGCCTCCTCCAAAGAGGATTTTACCTGTTCTGAGCAATAAGATGTGCAAAGCATAGTACAAAATATGGCAGATTTCCATTTTCCATATTGATGGTCACCTCCATTCAGACTGTAATTCTTGTTGAGCTTCATATTAAGAAGTGCAATGACATATCTTTTTTTTTTTCCTTTCTCAGATGGAATTTTTCAGAATAGAAAAGAGAAAATGTTTTTCTTCTCATATCTTTGAAGAGCTATGGCTTCAAAAATCCACCGAGACTCTGCATTGTCAATATTGTCTGTATGTGTACACAGATACGTATAAGCCCCCAAATTCATCTGTTTTCTACCCACATATGTGGCTTGTATGCACTGTAAAATCACCGTACCAAATGGAAGTCTTAGGAATTACCCTTGACTTGTATTAGAATAGTTGTAAACATTTTGGGGGAGAAAAAAGAACGTTTGTGAGAAAGCTTTGTAACAAATACACAAAAGTAGTGAAGGGAAAAAATCCTTTTAAGGTATAGTCAAAAATATTCTATAGAACACATTTCTGTTATTTATAAATTATTTAGGATACATTTCTATTATGTATAAATTCTTTAAAAATCTGTTTCATGCAAGCTTTCCTTTCTTTCTAGATGATAACCAATTATTTGTCCATAACTATCAAAGGCTAAAATGCTTTAAAAACCAAATTCTATAATTTTAGATAATAACTAGTACTGGTAAGGTTTCTATAGTTACCCAGGAAAGGGTCGTGACTGTCTGAAACACATACACTCTCTCTGATAATTAACCGCATCATGATAGACTGACAACACTTAATGATTAATTAGGCTAAGAACTCAAATCCTTAGCAGGAGGTAAAAGCTCAGAATTTCATAATGTGCTGAACACCTCCCAGAGAGAAATGGAATACAAATAAAGCTAAATTTTAAAATGCAGGTTTGCAAATTCAGTATTACTAATATAAATGTCTCCTTGGGAGTCTCACAGCAGAGGAAATTAGAATTCTCTGCTTGCCAAATGCAGCCATACAATCATAATAAAGCCTTCGCAAAACAGCTCAACCCAATTCATTCAATGCTGCCTTTTATACAAAATTCACCATTTCCCTCTCTACCATTCAATGAAATACAGTTTAGACTTACTTGAAAGAATAAGCTGGATAAGTCACATGCACACACTAGACTGTACTTTGCTTGGTGTTTCACAGTGTACAGAACATTTTTGCATACTTTATGATATCTGCTCCCCACAGGCAAGTGGCTAAGGCCAGGTTTTGGAGCTAGATCAATCTGGCCTCAAATACCACCCACCCCATCACTTATTATGCTCAAGACCCTTGGCTCCCTCATGTGGGTATTTCTGTTGTGATGTGACTCTAGCTTTATTTCCAATAGTGGTAGAAAATAAGAAAAGGCAAAAACTACCAGACACATTAAGTCTCCAGTTCTCTAGCATTTCTGAATTTTACTTTTCTATCAGATCATCAGAATGTTCCATGTTTGACTATATTATTCTGGTCCTCCAAAAACACTTGCCATTATATCACCCATTTAAGAGACATAAGAAATGGTTATTAAACTACTAAAGAGTTTACTAAATGTTCCCAAAGACCCATGTGACCAATGCATTTCAGTTCTGTTAACATCATTCCTTTGCCCACAATATATTTATTAAACAGCTGCTATGTAGCTGGCCCTAGGGACTTAGCAATTTTTTAAAACAATGGAAGTAATCTCTGTTTTCATGGAGCCTGATTCGCTAAACCATTATGTAAGGAAGGTAAAGTATGGAAGGAAAAGGACAAGTCTGGTCCAGGGTATTCAGGAAGGGATCTCTGAGGGGGGAAAAAAAAAATCACACAGAAGATTTAAGTTTTCATCTTAGGAGCAATAAATCATGACAGGACGTTAAGCGGGAGAGTGACACAATCAGACGTGCAGGTAGGATCGCTGTCGCTGTCATCAGGACAACGTATGGAAAGGGGGAACGGCAGATGCCAGGACATCAATTAAGACAGTGCAGGGAGGAGATGGCAGCTTGGGCTAGAGTGACGGCGGCGGGGGCAGCAAGGAGGACTCACTACATATTTCAGGGCGATCATCAACAATGAGTTGCTGGGGGGTGATGAGAGGGGAAGATGCCAGGGCAATTATTCCCAGTTTCTGGAACTGACTTGACCATGTTGGAAATTTCAGTTCCACCCGACACCGCACTTTACCACCGATCCAAGTAAACCACTTGGCAAAACTGGCACACTCCACCCAAAATCATGTCTTGGATTTACTACCCCTCCCCATTTTCATTGTCACTGCCTTGGTTTGGGTCTTTATCAGCACTTATCCTAAATATTGTACATTTCTACAGTCCCTCTCAATTCCAATTCAATCTCTGCCTTTCAGCCAGTGTTATTCTTTCTAGAACACAGGAGTGACTAAGTTATTTCATCGCTTCAAAATGTCCAGTGGCTCTCAAGCATCAACAGCATAAGTTACCACATGATAACATCCAACTTGGCAAGAAATATTCTGCACAACTCTGAATTTCAATGAAACCACAAAAAGGAAGGATATAAGGAATAGGACGATAATCTCAAGGGTAGAGAACAAGACATGGTCGTTCTTTTAAACTCCTATAAACCTTCATGTTTCCTTCCATTACTCTCCCCTCTGCCTGCTCCACCGCCACATCCCTGACAGACACATTAAAGTTGCGCAGTAGAAAGAATATTGGCCTGAAATCAGGAGGCCTGGGTGTTAGCCAAATGGTACGATGCCTTTAAATGTTTAGATGAGTTTTGCTCCAAAGAAAAAATGAGCTGTCTACTGCTATTTCAAATGCTTTCTAAGCATCAAAGTTATTTGGTCACTACTGGGTAAAGTAATAATGTCTGTGCAACCTGTTGACGGTTGTTTTTCTGGACTTTAATTCTTCATAGTCTTCACCAATTTGAAAGTCAATTTTTTCCACAGTACAAATGAACATATCATTAGGTTTATTTATCATCTCTGCTTGGCAAAGCTGCTGCCAAGGATACATCATGCACTGTTCAGATGTAATTCTTCGGCTGACTTCGTTCTTGTTCTCTCAGGGGCATTATTATCTACTCATTCCCTTTTCCATATCACATACCAACTCCTACTATACCTACCACCATTATGCCATCCTTCTTTGGGATCTCTGGGCCACAGCCCAGGCATAATTAAATATTAACATAATCCTTTTCCCCTGGGATTGGAATGTCTTCCCTTGGGGAAACAGAAGAGGCATTATTTTCCTTGACTGTACACCCCCAATCTCTCCAGTCCTCTATCTGGTGCCTTTGGTTCAACTTAGATTCCTACCACTGTGGCTCTGTGGTTGGCTGCTCAGGCCAATGACTGGCAAACTAGCCACTTCCCTAACCCTAACTACAGAATGGTAGACAAGTTTTATTACACAAAAGGCAACGTTTTACAACTATGTTCTGTCTAGCGGGGAAAAGGAATGTGCTTGCAAAGGGAGTCATAAATATTGCACACAATTCTGCTTTTGAAAGATGGCCTCTTGCCAGCTTAAGAACTAACTAATATAATAAAATATAACAACTGGCAGGCAGACTACCACAAAATGATAAAGATATTCCATTCCTAATAATCAATTCTGTGCTCATACAGGTAACTTAAAGAGGAAATTATTCTATTACCTCACCTCTGAGGCCAACAAGTTCATCCACAATCTATTTTCAATAAATCACCTTCATACTAAAGATCTTACTCAGTTAATGCTTGTCATCCTATCAAACTTTCCAGGCTTTCAATTCCCCTTCCGACTTACTCATGTTAGTCCCAAAGCTAGAAAACTTACCAAGAACTCTAATTGCTATCTGTAGAGTATTAGTTCAGCATTTCAGCAAAACTTCAAAAGATTGTGTCATTCAGTAATTTTTTTTTTAAAGAAAAGGCCAAATAAAAACAGAATTGTATATTAGGGATTATTGGACCATGTATTTGGTTGCTGGCAGATTTTTCTAGCTAGCAAAGTCACAGAAATTCCAGAGTTACTGCTGAAAAAACAAGTGAAAGAAAAGTAAATTTCTGTAGAAGAGTTAAACATGACAATGCTCCTCCTTACTCCAACATTCACGTGCTGTCGTAAAACCTCTCCCAAGTGGAGAAACATGCAAGCCAGAAGGATTTTAAACAGAACAAATTAGCCTTACTAATTCAACCATGTTGTTTATTTGATTTCTCTCCTCAGATGACAGGGAGCTAACAGAGCCTACACATTGAGGGCACCTGCCAGAAACTGAAGCCCTAAGAAATAACCAGAAGAGACAGCCGAGTAAGCAGAATTTCTCACTAACTGGGGCTTTAAGTGGGGAGGCAAAGAAAGAGAATTACATGCTTTAATAGACCCCCGAGGTGTCACTGCATTATAATAGAGAAAATGGGCTCCTCATTGTGAACATCAGCCAAATCTTAGAGGTTTCCTTATGTTGAGATCCTCGATCTCAGCATAAGGAGTTCCTGGATTCAAATCCTAGCTTCTCCACCTCCAGTTGTTAATACATAACTAAGGACAAGTTAAGTAAGCTTAAATCCCCATTTCCTCAAAATAAGGTAAAGAAGACTTATTTCCTAAAATGTTTTGGGGATTAAGAGAGATAACATTACATGAAGTCCTAGGATAGTTTCTGTCATATGAACATTAAATTATTCCTATCCTTATTATTAATATTAGCTATATCCATGATGAAAATTTTTATGAAACTATCCAGGGTTAGTGCTTAGACTTCTGACAGCCAAAAAATGCTTTTATGCAGCATACCTCATTTCCTGATAGCTCGTATATTGTACAAGGCTTTTTTATTAGTGTTTTCCAAGCGGATTTTTAAGTTATCCAACAAAATCATTTTCAATAACCAAAATTAAGAAGATGAGGGCCTTAGGGTTGTTGAAATCCAGACATTCAGGTTAATAAGCATTTCTGTTGACAAGAAGAAAGGAAATACCTATTCCGAGGGTATATGTTGGTATTTTTTGGTATCTCGAGAACATTCAGTGAAGTATTTCTTCCTAAAATAGTATTGTAAATGGAAAGAGTTGCTGATTTTTGAAAGCATAGAGAAATGCCATGATTTCCTATTGGAAGGATTAGGCACACTTTTTAGCCTTTACATCTAAGTGTAAATAACTGAAGAGTAATAGTGAAGTAGATACAAGAAGATAGAAGGTTTATTGAGCAAATTCTGGCTATGGGTGAATTTTAGAAATATATAATAATAATAAAATAGTAAAATTTTCATAATAGGGCTTATGCAAAAGTATTCTTACTGTCTTTCAGGTTATAAATCAAAAAGTATTTTCCTAAAAGGTGATTCCAAGAAAAGAGAAATCAAAAAGTAGGGTGAGCAAGGTTTAAAGACAGGTAGGAAAGGAAACACAGGTGTCTGTGTTCACCAAGGGTCTAAAAGGATTTCAAATAACCAGCATTTGCTCAGCCCCAACTGTGTCCCCCCACTGACAGCCCAAACCTACTTGTCACCACCTATTTGAAAATGTGACGTCTGTACCTACTAAAGCTTAGTTCTTTGAATCTTCATTTTTTAAACGATTGTATTAACTATTACATACTAAATATAGGTACTGACGATTAGAGGACAAAATTAAAAGTCCCCATCCTCACAGAGCTTGGATTCTCATGGAAAGAAGACAACGAACAAATATACGATATAATGTCAGGGAGTAAAAAGTGCAATAAATAAAACAGTATACTAGATAAAGAAGGAGGAAGGTGCCATTTGAGTCAGGGTGGTGAGGGAAGGCCCCTCTGACAGGAGGGCATCTGAGCAGAAATCAGAAGACACCATGCAGCCTTTGAGTAGCAGAAAAAAGGGCCTGCCAGGCTGAGAAAACAAGGGTAACACAAGCTCCAATTTGGGAAGCTACAAGTTCAAAGTGTAACAGAGGTAAAGGCCTGAAAAAGGGTATCATGTTTTATGAGCTGTCTCTTTAAAACCCCCCTGACCAATTCTGGGAATTAAAACCTGCATTCCTGCCCAAGGCCAGTAATCAGAGGAGCAGGGAAGTGTCTTCTTCTTAGTACTACAGGAGATGGATCAACAGAACTGTCCTGGCAGAGGTCAGGAGATTGTCTCCACCAGAGATGCTACACTTAAACAGCAATAGCCAGAAGCTGAAAACTCCCTTTAAAAGCTCTGTATTTCTGCTTATAGAGAGGGTGGTACTTTAAGATGAGAGAGTCAAGAGTCTACCGTCCTCCTTATTTGCTGGCAAATTAATAAACTTCTCTTTCCTTTTCCTCAAACCACTTGTCCTCCTTGTGATGCAGCCTGGGGGACATAGGCGACAAGTGCCAACGTTTCTTTCAGTAACAATGCACAGCACGGAAGCTAGTGTGGCCAGAGTTGAGGGAGGGAGTGAGAAGGAATGAAAAATGACGCCAGGGAAAGGCAGGGTACACACCATGACAAGCACTCTGAATTCTACTGTAAACGAGATGCAAAACCAGTCGGTGGTTCTGATCCCAGTGTGGCATAATCTGATTTATATTTTTAAAGGGTCTTTCTAGCTGGGGTGGGGGAGGAGAACATGGAAGGAAAGAGGAAGTCAGGGAACTAGGACATGAGGGAGAGGTTAGGAGGCTACTGCACTGGTCCAACAGAGGGATGGTGGTGGCTTGGACTACTGCCCAAGGCAGTAGTGGAGATGACAAGAAATACTGGGCTTCCGGATACATTTCAAAGTAAAGCAAAATATTCAGTAAGACCTTTTAAAAGAGAAAGTCATCCTTTATCAGTTTGTTAAAGACTTCAAAGGATTATTTTTAAATACATCCTTCATAAATCTACCCATATCACACCAAAATTTCCCAGAAAATTATCTTGACATTGACATATATGTAAAGTCTAAACAACAAAATCTCCTTCTTTAATAATGCATCCAAAGTGAGGCAGAAAATAGAGCACAAACAGGAACTGGCTTTGAACAGATTAAATTTGTAGATATTACTATATTTCTTCCTAACTACCCTAACTAGCATACGCCCATTTATTTTTCACATTTCTTAGAGATAGCTATAACACATACTGTTTTATATAAATCATGCAAAATACAATCATTTTCCATTTGTTGCATTTCAATGGGAATAATCGTAAATTTACCATTCACGTTTTTTACAAACTCACCATTACTGTAATTTTATGGAGAAATTGAAGTTTCTATAATTTACATTTAATTTTTCTATTATTTATCCTAACTCCTATCTGTCTACGCTATCTTGAAAATATGCTTGTCAACTGTTCTCTTATGAAAATGCAAACCATAGACTATATTCCACTTCCTTTACATTAAACTTGAGTGGCTGCTAAGGAGTTAAACCATCTGAAAAATAAAAAACAATATAATCCTATTAAAGCCACAGGCCTTAAAACCACAAATAGTTAATTATGCCTTAGAATCTTAACATATTGCGATCAATTGTAGTTGTACTTGTCTATGAATTAGACTTTTTCCAAACACTGATTTTCCTTCTCTGCTAGGACTAAGCAAATAACAGTAAATTGGTTACTGTGGTTACAATGCTTGATCTCCAGAATAAGAAAACCTTAACTCTTTCAGCACTGACTCTGTTTAAGAAGGTAAATAACATATGCTTTGTCTTCTTCTGCCTTGTGAAATGTCCTTGTAGGAGTAAACATCTCCTTTGATTAAATTCAAAGTTATAGATAAATAAGTTATAGATAAATAATACTAACTACTGTTGTCAGTAATAATAATCCCAAGGCTTATTTAGAAATTGCCTTATCTCCATATTCAATATGAACTTGTTATAAAGAAAATTTACCATTTTTTTTATTCATGCAAAAACAAGGTAAAATAAGCATAAATTGTTAAAAGGAAGGCTTGGGATTTGCAATTGTTTGAGTTATTTTGTAAAATCAAATACAGAAAAAGACTACTGCATAAAATTCTTTTCATCTTGCTAGCATACTAAAATTACAAGTCTCGCACAATGAGCACTTACTATCTTATGCGGTCAATAGATTTTTAAAGCCTCCCTCTCAAAGCCATACACGTAAAGTATTTCCATTCTTATACATGAGCATCAATGGCATAAAAATGCAACAAAGTATAATCATAAAATCCATAGCTGTAAATGGATATATTTTTAAAGACATTAGAAAAAATCTCTCTTTAAATCAAACAGCAATTTTAAATAGGTTCATGGCAAACTAGAATTAACCATCAAGACAGTATTATCCAGTTCAATTCTTTTATTATTCTCAAAGGGCCAGGACTTCCTGACAGCAAAGGCGGCAAAGCCACCTCCGGGTATCTGTGAGCACCACACCTCATCAGCTTGGGTGCAGATAACTCACAGAGACTATACAAGCACTACCCAACACACACACTCCAACTGAGGAACTCAAGACAAAAGACAAAAAATGGAACCCATTTTGAGATGGAAGGGGAAAAAAAATCTATAAATTACTGTAATTACTTTAATAGCCATTTCAGAAGGGATACTAACAAAGGCCTGGTTTCCTCGTGCATGCACACATGCCTGCTCTGATCCTTAAGAGGGACCAGGCTATTCTTATCTACAATTCTTACCTAACACCAGCGATTTGCTGAACAATGAGCCTAATTTATATCATTTCAATTCTCTTCTGATTGGACGTTTCTCCCTCTCCCAAGAGAAGCATGACAATCTGCAAGTTATTTGTTAGGAAAAGCAGAGCTCAGGCTGCTGTTTGCCAAAATTGCACAAGAGATTAAACATTTTCTAAACATATCTTGGTCAATGGCAAAACAACTACAGAAACTCCTGACAGGGAGATAAGTGCCTGTCAGGTGTCAATGCAAGTAGAGGTTGGGAGGAGTCTGAGCAGAGGGTGGGGTGCAAGCTGGTTCTAGGAAGTGCCAGGCAACATGAGTAGGTATGAGCAGTGGATCTGTTACTACGAAGGGGCAGGGAAATAAAAATCGTACACAAACTTCTTAAAACATTTACACACACTCATAGCAGATATGCAAAAAATGTTTGTTGACCTATGTAATGAATGGTGATCATTTCAGAGATTTAATCTGGTATACTTTCAAGGGACATTGCCACCTTGTTTTGAAAATGTAAGCAACAACACAAAGCATACTCCAGTCCAGACCTTCCTACAGGAATATTACCATTAAGTCAATTTCTAAACCAAATCTAAAAAATCATTTATTTCAATCAATCTCTCTCTCTCTTTTTTTTTTCTTTTTTTTTTTCTTTTTTTTTTTTTTTTTAACAAAAGGGCATCTTTCTGCTTCATAAGCTTACAGGCAAATCAAATTCATTTACCGGTTATTGCCTTAATTTTTTTATTTTCATTCCTCTTGGTTTTTATTTTTAATGGTATTGGTATCACATTTCATTTTCATGAGGATGAATATAAACTCAAAATTTCACCAATTTACTAGCTATTCACTTATTTGACAAAGAAATAGAAACTTTGTGAATATGAAACAAAATATGATATACATTAAAAACATAGTACCCTAATATTTTTAATAGTGCAAATTAGAAACAAATATAAAGGAATTTATAACAGACTTTACGTCAGTGACAATGGTTACCTCGTATCGCAGGCAAAAATGGGAAGATTTATTTTATGTACCTCAATAATATTTGAATTTTCTATAATGAATAGTTACTGTTTTTATAATTGGAATGTTAAGTATTTCTTAAACAGATAAGTACTGATATGTATTTTAAGCAGATAAATATTAAGTACTATTTAAAATAGATAAAACAATCAATGAGATGCAGAAAAACGTTTCTAGGCGTTGTCAGGTATTGATCAGATAAAGCAGAACTTTCACCTCTGTTTCATTGTTCTAATAAACTATTACTTGATAGCTTTTTCTGGCAATAATACAAAAAAAATATATAGAATATATTTTAGAATATGTAGAAGTTAATAGAAATATAAATATCAAGTTTGTGAGGAAAAAAACACAAACAAGCTAGCATTGAGAGTTAATTTTATAATTCATTCATTTACAAAACATGCCAAGTAGTGCAGAAAACCATTACTATTAACTGCTTCCTTCATAACCATTTGTTGGCTATACCAATTGCACTAGCTAGACAAGTTCAATGGGCTCTAAATTGCTTAAATTACACTTGGGTTCATACTCCAGTACATCAAGTACCATTAAATATTTCAACTGTCCTTGTCAAGTGTCTTCCAAGGCAAGGCCTACAGGTGTTACGAAGAAGATTCAGGGCCATTTCTTTCATTATTAGTTTGTAGCCTAAGGGCACCTGACAAATGCTCTACTTTCATTTCCCATGGCCCCTTAAACAAAAGAAAATTACATGGTACTTCTTTCTGGCCTTTAAAAAATTTTTATTGTATAGTAATAGGAGAGAAGAAAAAAAATAGGCTGTTTTGAAAAAATAATATAATTGAAAGATTTTTAAAAATTATTAATGCCTTAGATCATTTGGAAGAAAGTCAAAGAACACAGCTTCCTCATTTTACAATCAGGGAGTAAGGAAATAGAGGGGCTGTGGTCACCCAGCTGACAGGAGGCTAGGGTAAGACTAGAACACAGATTTCCTCAACCCAAGGACACCACCCCATTCCACCGATCTTACTGCAGTGGTAAGATTTACTAATAATGGACCAATGATTCCCCAATTTTAGGGACCATAAAAATGTGATGCAAGATTTGTTAAAACTCAGATTGTGGGTCTCCACTGCCCAGAGTTTCTGATTCAGTACTTGCTGGATGGGGCTGAATATTTATTTTTCATAAAAAGTTCCCAGGAGAGGCTGGTGCTGCTCTGGCTCCCACACTTTGAGAACCACTGCACAATCACCATCCACCCAGAGGAACAGATGAACTTACCTCTATTCTGTCCTATGGTCAAGCCCCCTAAATACTGGAGAGTAGGTTCTGCCCCCAATTAACTAAAACTCATTTTGCTCATTTAAGAAATAACCGATTGGTGGTAAATCTCCATTTACCTCTCTCTGTAACCCAAAAAATGATCCAGATGACCTTCCCTCATCCCCCAAAATCTCACTGGAATATTAACTAGAATTACAAAAAAATCCATCAGCTCTTCCTATATTGATTACAAAAAAAAACAAAACAAAACACTGTCAAAAACTCAAATGATTCTAAGAGCCATGGAGATAATACAAATGAGTGAAGGCGGCCAGTGTTACATGAGAGAAGATTCAGGGAACTACACAGCTGCAAAATGTCTTTTCAAACATATTTTAAATTCAAATTAAAAAAATTACTATACAACACACACACATACACACACACACACCACCCTGCATGTCAAATTCAGCCAACTTGCCCAAATTTACATCATTGTAAAGTTCAGTACTAACATTCGATTGCATGGTATTGTCCTCCATTTCTCCAAGGTTAAAAAAAAAAAAACTTAGTAAAACATCTATCAAAAGTATGAAGAAATCATCTTGGTCAGAAAAAGTAACTTGGTCTTGAGAAAAGTAAAAGTATTCATTTTCTCAGTATTACACAGGTTAAGAATTTTATCGTATCCTATAACCACGGGGGGGAAGTTGTTCTGATCAACAATGATACACATTATCTTTTCACAATAAAAGTGCATATTCACTGAAGAGTAAATGATGTGGTGCATATTAATACCTATATTTGTGAGGTCCATGAGACTCAACATTTAAACAGGGGTATTATCCTTGATGGTGCTCCAAATATTTTCAGAGCTCAACTGTCTGGCATTATGTACACATGAAATATCCTTTAATAAAAAACTCGGGCTATCCATCAATCACTAATTTCTACTATCGAGAGTAAAAATGTACTATTATTTCCTTTTAAAAAATAGGTTCATAAAGTCCTATAATCTTTTAAGCATCAATTTTACTTTTTCCAAGATTCATGTTCTCCAGTTCAATGGAAACTACTTGGAACTCCTATATTTTGAAGAGTTTTAAGACTTTTACTAATCCAGCCAGAAAACTGATTTATCTAGGCAATGTTGCCTATGTGTCAGATATGAAAAAATGCATTTACATAGAACATTCAGATAGTTTTACAGATTAAAGGTTTGACTCTAAGTTAAGAGAACAAACACAAGGCAAACTCAATCTGTATATGGTAACTTCAGGTAGGGGATACTTTCCCTTTGTTTTAGCTAAATCAGATTTAGCTGGATAGAATAGCATCAGTGTTGTCAACATGGGAGAGCAGTTTGCAGTGCGCGATGTCCCAGGTAGGTCGGGACAAGAGATGCACATTTAGGAAGAAGGCATATAGCTATTCTATAGGGTTGCACTATATGAGAGACAAGAGCCAGTGCAGGGAACTAACTTTCAGCTAAAGAAAAAGGAACAGTTGACAACTAAGTCCCCCTAACAAGCATACTAAAGAAAGCATATATTACATTGAAAACAGTAACAGTTAGAAAATAGTCATTGCCCGAGCTAGGAAACAAACAAATTAAAACTCCAACTCCCATTTGCTATAATTGACATATTAAAAAAAAAAATCAGTAACCACCTTATTCCTAATTCAGTGTAAATATTTATCTACAGACGAATTAAAGCTTATTAAATTTACTTTTACCTTAATATAAATCCTGCCTCTTGAGTTTCTATAAATTTATTTGATATAGTTTTAGAAAATATTTATTGTTTAATAAATAAGCATCGCTTTATGTTTTAAAAAGAAAATTAAGAGCTCAATGGTAAGATGAGACATTTTCCTTAGATATTAAAGACAATGACAACATCCATCACAGTAGCATAAGATAGTAAACAAATGATTTTTGAAATTGAAAGCCTAACTCACATAGATATCACAACACTAGGGCAACATGTAATGCATGTTATAACTATGCCATATGCTATATTTATGTTTAAAACAAAATTTAAAAACAGGGCTTATAACTATTTACTTGTCTGAAAAACTCATAGTTGATACAGTCTTTCATTAAAGTTGCAATAAGGAAAATTTTTTTAAAATATAAAATAGCCAGATGAATAGAGTCTTCAGCAAAGTTTTTTTTATATTGTAATACTCATACATCTAAACTGTGATAAATTAAAGACATAAGAAATTACATTTTTAAAGAAACTATGAAAAATCTACTTTTTGTAATTCTTACATAGAAATTCAAGCTCCCCTTATTAAAGAAAAACTATGGGTGAATTTAATAAATGGGAAAATATAAGTAGCCCAGAACTTGCCACACAACTCAATTCACTTTCTTGAATCCAGTTCCTTAAAAGCCACGCAACTTAAAGGCCTGATTCAGTGACTTCTCATTATAAATATCTGCCTCTGCTCTCAACTTGGGTGGCTTTATCTTGGTGACTACTCTTTCAGCAAGGAAACTGAAATTGGTGTGCTTTTGACTGATCTATATTTTAATAAGGATCATAAAATGTGCTTATTCTCATTTTTAGCTACTGAAATTTCATGAAGCTAAAGGTTACTGAAGGCAATGCAACACTAAAATGAATTCTTTAGAATCTTGATCTGTTGACCAAAATTCAATCCCATGAAAGTCATTCTTGGCCACACAATGACCGTGAACTTTGAATTCAGTGAACTTTGCATACCAGCTCTGCCCCTGACAAGTTTGTGCCATCATTGGCCAAGTGACTTCATCTGTTGGAGGCTTACTCTTATTAGCCATAAAACGTGATAACAACTACTTTATGACACGGGGCTTTTGTAAGATTAGATAAAAGAACATCTGTAAAATGTCTAGTACAAATACTGGAATATAGACAGTAGTCAATAAATTTGGTAGCTATGTAGAGGTTCTCCTACAACAGGTAAAAATAAACATCCTTGAAGAGAATTAAGTACTTCTAAATAGAAAGAAAGTGACAGAAACCTTCAGTTTCATGATCCCATGTTGAAAGTACAACTTCAGTTGCAACAAGGATGGATAATACACATTTTGAAAAGGAGACAATTTTATAGCACACTTTCATCACCCATTAGAAGTGAATAATTTTCTATTAATATACCCCAATAAAATAAATATTTTTTAAAACTTTAAAGAACACAGAACTTTCCTCACCTTTCATCGTTCTCAAAAAATGGCAAGATATTTAAAAGAGAGATTAGTTTAATAATGAACCAGGAAAATTGTATTTGCCTCAAAGTAAAAGATTACAAAAAAAGTTAAAACTTCCTCATTAATAAAACAGTTTCAATATATTAAAAGAAAAATGACTAGGGCAAGATATGAAATGTGATTCACAGAGTCATGATTTTTTAATCACTAGATAATAAAATACTGCTCGATGCCAGTTTTTCATTATATAAGCTATAATTTCTTTTGACTTTCCTAAATATTGTACTGCACGTCAGACTTTACATTAGTCATTTATTCCATTGTTTGTATACAAGAGGAAATCCCCACAAAAATCAATACAAGGAAGGATGTTTTCATTGCCGTTCAAAAATGAAATATTACATGTATGTAAACTCTTCAAATCACTTTCGCTAATGAAAATTTATGTAATCTTCAAATATATTACAATGCACTAAGGTGAAAAGTGCCAATGACATTGTTTCTAGTATTTTGTTAGGCTTTTTAAAAATAAATAATACCCGGTGGTACAGGCTATGTGGCTGCTTTTATTTCATCAGGCAGTGTATTTTCAAAGTAATACCATGGAGTGTTTACATTATATTGGATATTTGTAACTCATTAACAAAAGAAGTAATTTTTGAATCTGCTCTACAATTCAGCAGTCTATTATTGTAACATTCAAAGGAAATCTTCCATGTGTGCCAGACTCTGCTAATGTCTGTAGAGAGTAAACAGGGAAAACAGATTATTACAGTAGGTCACATGAGATAAGGGCCTAATAAGGGCCTAATCCAAAGCAAAAAGTAAAAATTTGATTAAAATCATGTATATATGAGGATGTAAGAAAACAGATATTATTATAAACTATTGTGGGAATATAAAATTAGTAGCATCTCACTAGAAGGCTCTCTGGCAACAGATATCAAAATTTATTTGACTCAGCAATTTCCTTGCTAATAATTTATGTATTTACATAAAGACATCTGTTGGAAATAGTTAACTAAGAAAGAATGTAACCATTAACAAGGGAAATCACTTAAATAAATTATGGTATAACCATACAGTGAAATATAATAGAATAAAAAAACTGATATGACAAAATATCCAAGATATATTAACATTTTAAAAGGTTCAAAACAATATATTATACTCAAAACCACAGCTACATATTTAAAAATATGTATAATTCTGGTATTTGCCTAAAACTTTTCTGGGAGGATACAAAAGAAAGCACTAATGGTTTCTTCCATGAAATGAAACTGTGGGTGGGCCATGGAAGGATATTTCCTTTTTATTTTATACTTGTTTGAAAAGTTTTAATTTACCAGGCATATATATTACATTTGAAATAAATTAACATCACAAAAAAGTATGGCCAACCATGGATATAAAAATACATAAATTTTATTCTTATTTACTAAAGAGTACCAAAAATGTGCTAAATTATAAAAATCATTTGAGTAACATGCAGTCATGAAGAATTATTTTGAGAAATTGCAAGAAGACAGGAGAATCAGAAAAACTGCTCTATAGTGTAGGCATTAGGAAGGCTTTGACTGAGAAAAGGAAGGATGGTAAAGCATTGAAGAGCTGGGAGTGACAGTCAAAGATGGACACAGGAGGAAGACAAGTCTATGTGAGACACGGATAGGAAACAGGAACATCAAAGCTGAAGAACTCAAATCAGACATACCTGTAAGACATATTGTAATGTCACTTGAGAAAATACTGAAATATTTTAGGGTTCTGAGGAGGGGAGAAATATGAGATGATATCTTAGGAAAAAGATGTTCTTGGAAGAACTGAAAGAAACCATAACTTTGGAGCCCCATTAAAAATCACAACGCACACCATGCTTAATCCTTCGTGCAATGCACATCTAACAGAGCATTCTATCCCTAACAGTGGTGCCAAGAAAAGACACAGCTGTCCTCCTCAAGTCAATCTCAGAAACATACCCTTAAAACAGTGGTTCTCAACCTTGACTGCACTTTGGAATCCTGCTCAAGAGGCTTAAAAGATACTGATATGTGGGACAACTCCTAGAAATTGATTTAATTGGCCTATGCAATCTAAAGCACCTGGGATTTTCAGCGTTCCCCCAAGTGGTTTTAATGCGTGGTGAAAGTTGAAAGCCACCACTTTAGAACGTTCTGATTCTCTCATTCATAGAGTCATTCAGACCTTCATAGTGTAAGCCTGTGCCATTTCTCAAGATACCAAATTCTTCAGGTTTGATCAGAAATATAAATATTTCAATCAAAGACTTCTGTCTTTCCAAACATGTGGTAGACTCTTTCATTGGTGGATCCCAACAAAACATGCCCTGGGGATCCATGCAATCGTGTATGTCTTATATTGACTTTGGGCTTGGGCTTGGGCACGTGATTTGCTTTAGCCAAGGGACGAGGTACTTATGGCTCTGGAGCTTGTCTGTTGGAACGCCTCCATCTTGGTGTCCAGCTGCCATGCTTCAAAAATAAGTCCAACTAGAGAGAGACTGACCACTTGCAGAAGCCCTGGAGGATGAGACACCATGTGGAGGAAGAACAAGAGGCCTCAGCTAAGCCAGACTGAACGCAGCCCAACTCAACAAAGAAGCACCAAGTCAACCCACAGGTTTGTAAGATAATTAGTTGTCATCTTAAGCCACTAAGTTTTGAAGTAGTTTGTTACCCAATAGATAATTAAAACAGTTAATACTTATAAACCTTATATTTAGTCTTTCAACAGCACTGAGGCCCACCACAATTCCATCATGTTTTACATCCTCAACTCTGATTTTTCTCAAGTTTCATCACATTGCTCTTTACGCATCTTATTTCTGTTCCTCTGCCTCAAGTGGTATTTCTAGAAGTTAAAGGATCTGTGGACTATTTAACAAGTGTTCAGCATACACAGAAATCTGTTGTTAAAAGAAGAGTCATTGAGATTTTTTAATAAAGATTAAAAGTTTTAAAATTAATAATAATTTCATGTCAGTGAGAGATGACTTGCTGTTTGCAATCTTTCAATAAGGTAACTTTACCTGACATGATCGGATTCCATATCCATTCAGTTTATCTTCTTACTCGATTTTGTCTAAATTAGAAAGTCCTTCTTTACCATTATAGGACATTAGAAATGACAGCAAGTGTTTGGTGGCTGTCTCAGAGATTTTGGGATATTTGGGGCAAGTGCAGACATGGGAGTTATGGAGAGATTTCTCATTTATGTCTACTTTCAATTGAAAAATCCATCACATTTAAAGCTAGGTTTACCATTTCTTTCAACATGAGGAAATGTATTTTCATATTCTGCTACAGCATTTGTATTGATTTTTAAATGTGCCATTCAATTTTTTATCCAAATAAAGAAAATCACCAAATAATGGGGAAAAAATAAAATTCTTGGTAACAACCATTTGTATCACTAGTCTCCTTCAAAACGCCCGATAACTTATTATCCATGTTAAGCACTGTGATAATGCACCCATGAAAAGACATGGCTGAGCTATTCAAGACATTAAATGTCATAGAGAAACACCAGCCAAGCAAGTGACTTAAAGTAATATAAATATACGAATCCACTGTCCATGAAGAAATGTTTTTATTCGATTTTTCAGATAAACTTGTAAGTACCTTGTCATTGGGCAGCAGTGAGGAGAAAGCCATCTTGTATTTCTTCAACTGGCACACTAAGGTATAAACTCAGCGACTGCAATTCCACCCTAGTCACAATTTTCACTACTCCCTTTATCCCTCAATCATAACCGGGAGGTATCTACTAGCGACTGCTCGTGGGAGTATAGCAGAAGACAGACAAGCATTCAGGTAAATTCTTATTTACAAAGCAATGCTACCCTTGCCCCCAGCAAAAACTGTTCCACTCTTTCTATAGATCCTAATCCACCTTGTTCAGTCTACACCACAACTCTCACAGCAATCACTCCCTTTCCCTGTTGCACAGGGTCTTAAGTGATAAATACTACTAAAAGTCTTCAAACGTTTCTCTCTTGTTAGAATATGAATTCTGTGAGGGCAAGGGATTTTTTCTTTTGGTAAGTGCCATATTTCCAATGTCTGGAATAATTCTTGGGCATAGAGAAGGCCTGAAAAAATATTTGCTGAATGAATAAATGAATACACATATTTCATATATTCAAAACTGGGGTTCAGTTTCTACATCTCAGTTCTTTTGCCTCACTGGGAAGAAAATGTTAGAACACAAAATAGTGACTGTTCTTACACATTGATGGTGACTAACGTGACGTGTCACTTAACAAAAAGTGTCTTATAACAATGGGGTTTTGCCAATAATTAATCTGCTTCCCCTCCACACACATTTGTCATTCGAGTTTGGGTTGGTTGACAAGTTTCTCAGTAATAGTGTGACTATGTCACACAAAGTGTTGAAATTCTCACTGATGCCTCTAGGGCTTTAATCTCTGCCTTTAGAGAAAAAGGAATCATCAATTTCACATTGAAGCGACTTATTGTGATAGTTTCATAACAGGTAAGTAGAGGTCAATGGATCTCCAGTCCAGTAAAATCTGAATGTTATTAACGGTATTCACTGCCAGACTTGCTATTCACATATTTTGTTATTGAGAAGCTTCTGCTGAATTATGGCACTAGCAGAGTTCCTTCTACCAACTTCTACCAGTTTAAATTCAATGCCTGGAGTTCTATTGCTAATATTTTAATTCTATTTTTGCCATTTAATTATTCACTTTTGAGACATCAATCCATTTTTGTGTGTAAGGGAATTAAAATAATACAATAGTAATGACAGAAATTGAATATTTAAACATGTAAATCATATGCAAATAATATAAAATGTTTTGGCAAAGAACTTGTATTAATACCTTAATTGACAAAACTGAGGAAAACCTACTCTTCAAAATGGAATGATATTTGTGGATAGATGCTAGTTGTTTCCCAATATTCTCTCTTTAATCCTCAATAAAACCACCACTTTGGACTAATCACATAGCCCCCCAGATTAAACAGCTTATTTTATGTTTTCCTTTGCAACATCTGGCCTCATAATTAAGTTCTAGTCAATAAGATGTAAACCAAATGGTCATATGTGACCTCTAAAACTTGTGCTTAAAGGGGAGAGGCATGCCCCTCTATGCTTCCTTTGTTCTGGCTAGAATTCAAATAAGAGGAATTGAGCAGCCATCTTGGATCATGAGATGAAAGCAACTTGCCAAGACTGGTCAAAACAAAGCAGAAACAGCCTCAGTTCCTAACACCATAGGACGTTTGCTACCTATGGGTTTCTTTCTCATGTATGTGAGAGAAATAAGCTGCTAACTTAAGTTATTGTTATCTTAGGATGTTCAGTTATTTGTATCCAAAATCTACTCCTGGTACTATTAATAAAATTTTCTGTGAATAAGTTAATAACAGTAATAATGATACTAGGTAACAGCTACAAAGAATGTACCATCTGTCAGACTTTATTCTAAATGCTTTACATTTAATAATGTATTAATCTTAACAACTTTGTAAACATGTACTATTATTATACTTATTTTATAGGGAATGAGGCACAAAGAGGTTAAGCAATTTGCTCAAAATCACCTAGCTATTGAGAGGCAGTGCCTAGATTTGAACCCAGGGAAATTGGTTTCTGAATTTCCTCTCTTAACCATCATGGGCTCTATTGCCTGTTATAATTATTCATAATTACATATGTTTTACAGCTTGTCATAATTAGTAATTAACATTTCAAATCTGTAGAATGTATGTGAACAAAGTTGTCTCAATGTTCTTTTTATCCCCACCAACCAAACCACCTGTGAAGTATTTCCTGGGCCCTAGTGGAATATAGAAGTCCACTGACCCCATTTTGAGGTTCTCAAATCAATTTTTCCCCTCAATAGAACTGAAATTGGCTCACAGTGGCATTGTTTCCCAGAGGTTACCCTCGCTTCCAAGTATCCTAGCAGGCAAGGAGAAAGCCTTATTAACTTCATGAGACCTGCATCAGCACAGCCCCAACTGTGCGTGGAGGCTTGCTTTTAGCACGTACATAGTAGCCAACATCACCATTAGTTCCCTCTCATAGAGTAGGGACAGAAGTTCTACGAGAATATAGACACTGTTCATTGTATTCAATGCCCAGTGTATAATTCAGACTATGCAGAACATCACCTTCATTCCTAACCACTGGATATATTCCCGGGACCAATGCTTAATAATATTGTACCATTTGATTTTGAATAAAGTATTTTATTTTTATGCTGCTTTGTGACAACAGAATCAAAGCCTGTTAGAGCTAACTGGGGTCTTGGGGATCCATTTAATCCATTTTACAGATAAGATATTGAAGGCACAGAGATGTTAACTTCTTTGCTCAAAATCACATAGCTGTTGATTGACACAGCTAGGACTAGGCCATGGGTTTTCCAGTCAAATATCAGTATCAGTTGGGTATTTTTGTTTGTGTGTTTAACTGTATTATCCTTTAACAACTCTAAATTGCAGATAATAGACAAGCCAGTATAGAATTGGACATTTTTCCTAGTAACCACATGCAGTATTTTTAAGTTCGAAGAACTTTGTGACTCTTCAAATTATGAATCATTTACAATACCATGTATTCGAAATTTTTCAACACATTTGGGACCACCTAGTTATAATGTAGAAGAAAGGCTGAAGAAATTGAAAAAATGCAGTATTTCTAGCCTACAAAATATTAGGCAATAAAAATATGACTAGCCACATCTTTCAATGGAAAGTTCTCACTTTCAGAAAGACGTAATCTCATTTAATGATGATTTACTCTTGAATATAAACTACAAGATGACAAACAAGCCAATAGTCTGAGTGTTGATAAAGCTGTGTTTTATACCATCAGTATAGGCTTTAGCTCTAAAATACTGAATAGGACTTTTGGTTTTATATAAAGTTACCCAAAATTTAAGACTTTCAAAAATGTCATTTTCTAAGTTTATACATTTAGCAAGCAAATGACATCTTGGATTTCACTCTTCAAACTAGTGTCACAAAATGGGAGGGTCATATAAAATTAGCCTGCATAGTGCACTATGGAAGGTCCTAGGTGATTTGTAGGATTGACCACTATTCCAAGCAAGTCTACAGCCTCACAGCTGAGAACTGCATGCAACTGAACACGATAAAGATGTTAATGGGGAATGGGAGATAAATCATTTTATATAAATTACAACCATTTCAAAAAGCTTGGCAGTGATTTATGGATTGAGATGACATAAAATTAGAAATTAAAGTATCAAAGAAAATAGGGATCAACTGAAGAAAACAAAGCATTAGTTGTTCCAAGACTTGAATTGCATAAATTACACCAATTGGAATAATGAATTTAGCTCTAAGCTTACTGATATCTGAGGCAAAAGTGAAAACAGGTTGGGTTACACAGCTCTCATTTTATAAGTGCCTGTCAGGCACTTATCAAGTTTATAAAGGTGCCAGTTTTCATTCATTCATGAAAAATAGGAATTTATCAGGCATGTGCTTGTATAATCGCCAAACGGCAGCTGCAGCAATAGGTAAATACTTGAGAGTGCTTACTATATGCTAGACACTTTAACAAGTACCCCACATTTATTATACCATTTAATCATCATAAGACCCTATTTATAGATGAGAAAATGGAAGTGTAAAGATTGCCCCATGGCACAGAGTTAGTAAATGACAGTCAAAAGCATTGGGCCTAGCTGTAAAGGCTACACTTTAAAAGATAATTTTTCTTTCTGAATATATGAAATTAGCATATTTTCTAAATGTTTTATGATATATATGAGAAAATAACTCTGATATGTTGTAATTATGCTTATTAAACATTTTAAGTTCCAAAGCCTGCATTTTTTGACACAATATTTCTCTTTTTTGCCAAGCAAATATCTAATAAGACATACTAGACATTGTGATTAGTAAGATGTTCATATAGTCTTTGACATCACAGATCGGATGGACAGTATGTATTATGGATATACTGTTCCAATAGATGATTCTCCTATTGAGACTTTATAATGTACAACATTAACTTGTAAGTCAGCAATTCCATTTCTTTGGGAATAATGTGATTTAGATACTTTGCTTGCTTGTATGTTAACTTAATACTACATTAAAATATGGAAAAAATCCAATGCATTGTCAACCATATCCATGACACAGTTTCTCTCAATTTTCAGCAATTTTGGTTAAGTGCTGGATTTTGGTCAACTCATAATCGACCAATGAAAAAATACCTACTAAGTAAGTTTCATTTGAAGATTTTGAGTTAGAAGCAGATGATTTGGAAAATCAGGACCGAGGAGGGAAAGGTGGAAATTCTATTGCAGAAGTGAAACTTTTTTCAGTTGGAAGTGGGGGTTTGAAAAATGTGGCTAGATCTAGAAGGAAGTTTGCCCAAAAGGCAGTAAGTACCTTGAAGTTAAAGCAGATCAAGCTTAAGGGCTTGTCCTGCTCAGAGGGCCCCTGGAGGGAATCCAACACTTTCCCTTAGAGGTTGTGCAAATTTCCAAAGGAAAGTATTTCTGTGGGTTTTCTTTTTTCTTAAAGAAAATCCCCAAAATTCTATATGCTTCAGACCCCATCAAACCTGGATATGGCCCTGACTGCTTCCCTGACTTCCAACCATGTCAAACTTTTGCAATGTTGATTAGCTGAGACCCCAAATATTGCATTCAAAAAACTAGGCTGCTTCTATTTTCCTTTAGAAATTTACTTCAGTATCAATTCCTTTCATTATGATTCTCTTCTACCTCTTGCTGACAGGTGGTAGCAGTTTTAATAAAGCTCACAGGATGATAGGAAAGAAATGAATATTAACTTTTCCACAGGCATACAATATAACCTTGTTTTTATGTAAAATTCAACCTTCAAAAAATGTTAAGAGCTGTCTCAATATCCTGAGTGTTTGTCTATGGCAGAACAAAGATGGTCTCTCTGTATATTTTTAATGTAAAGCCTTTGTTGGAGTTACCTAAATTATATTATTTTACTTTGATTCAGATATTATATAAATTTTTTTCTCAATTTTTAAAATTTTAAAGAAAGTCAAACAAAACATCCAGCTACAGAACACTTGAAATGAGGAATGATAGTATTTATCTGCCCTTAGAAAAGCAAGTTACTAAATATAGGCCCCCTTCATATTAGGAAATGAGATGACAGGCATTATGAATTAATGATATAAATTATTTCTTCAGTATCAGATTTTGGAGCATCATCATTAAGCAACTCAAAGCTCTAAAGTGATAATGCGTAGATTTCCAAATGATAACATGAAAACCTTAAGAATTTGCTACACCTCAATAACTAATTTAAATCTTGTGCCACCTACGTAAAAACACTGACATCAGAAACTTTGTCAAAGCTACATCTATTAGCTCCTCTATGTGTATCATAGTTGAACCATACTTTGAAAAACAGTTCCATATCAAAGCTCTTTTCCTTTCACACATTTCAACCCAATTAGAGACAAGAGAGATGAGTGTTAACACGATAGTCAATTTTAGAAAATATATGCAAAAAAGCCAAATGTTTTTAATTACTTTAATATTTTCCACATGTAGAATTTTATCTTATTAGGCATTAAACAATGTGTAAATAAAGGAAAATCAGAGCCACCAGCGCTCCGTATGAGGCAATCGGCTGGACACAAATTAATATTTATGTTCTGAAACTTCCTCTATCACTATCAGCGATTTGTGTAGAAAGTATTCTATTAATATTAGAACCTTGTCAAGCACAGTTAACCCACATGCTCTTCTCAGATAAATGCATGAAGTTCTTACAGTTGTTCAGGTTATCTTCTAAACCATATCAAGAATCAAGGAAAAATGTAATTCAGATCACTGCTCTTTTTTGTTTGTAACAAGTTTTTCAGAGTGGCTTTATTTTTGGAATAAAAAAGAGATAAAGCTTATTTTCTGCTCTCATTAGATCTGACTCAAACTGGTGAGAAGTCAAATTGGGAGATATTGGTAAACCACAACAATCATCTACTTTACCACTCATATTCTCTATGAACTAAGAATATTTGAGTTACTAATATTATGAGATATCCTAAAAATGAAACAAAAAAATCTATAAAGTACTCCTCACAGATCAATGTTATATAAAGAGTGTCATTACTATATACCAAAATTTATCTCCTTAGCCAAAAAATTGATATGTAAGGCCCCTTGATACTTGGGAAATAAAGTAATTAAAATGATTACTCTCCTTCAATACCCTTAGAAACCATGGTTTTGAAACACTGTAACTAATCAAGAAATTATTCATTTTTTATTCAAATGGCCCTCAGTGGTATAACCATTCTAAAGACAGAGGCTAGAATCTTTGCACTTCTGCACTTCAGATAACCGAAAGATCAGTTTGGGGGGAAATAAAAATTCCCTGCAATATCTTACAACTTCAATTAATTGAGAGTTTGGCATAGGTTATATAAAATTTACCTTTGATATTAGTGAAATGGAGTTGGCTCAAAAACACAAAATTATAAGCATGCAAATGATCAAGTTTGCTGGGAACAAATTATCTTTCTCAACAAAGTGAAAGTTCTATCAGATTTACCTTTGGACCCACTTTCAATCATTAGCTTGCTAATGAGAACATGGGAATATGAATTTTTAAAAAAAATTTAGGGTTTTTCTCTAGTTTAGACTTATTTCAAAATTATTCTACAACTTCATTTTATTTCCTATCTGTAGAGCAGTGGTTCTCAAAAGTGTGGGCTCTGACCAGCAGCTATCAACATCACTCGGGAACTTGCTAGAAATACAATTCTCAGACCCCACTCCAGACCTACTGAATCAGACACTCTAGAGGTGGGACCCAGCAATGTGTGTTCTAATAAACTTCTGAGTGACTGAAATGCACACTAACTTTGTACAACCACTGCCCTAAAGTTGTGAGCTGAAACAGTTTCCCTATGACTCATTAAAAGGTATTCAAACACAGAAAGAAAAAACAACTCCAGAATCCATTCTCATCTCCCCAGACTTCCTATCCTACTTCTCTATATACTAGATGTACTAGTACATCCCAGATGTCGCCCTAACCCAGGCTCAAGGAGGAGTTGAATTTTCAGTTGAAGAAATTACAGTAGTTCATTTAAAATCCCAGATCATTCCACATCGACTCATCTTACTGCTACTACCAGGTGACATTTTCTATCCATCTTCAGTCATTGTCTAATCTGCCAATCTTTAAAAAAAATCTGCCATCTGGCTAGCTTCACCTACATTCTGACCCTTCTTTAATTGAGCAGTTGTATTCAACCATGTTGTTTTAAATCTCACAGAGCTAACTTAACTTTCCCTACATTAACAGATATCATCAGCAAGAACTCAATAAAATGTGTTATAGTTTTTAAAGGGTGTTCTTGAGGATTGCTTTTGCACTGACACAAGGCCTGTTATTCCTACATCTCAGTACTGAGAGTAGTATTCTTCCGAGGGACTCATTTATTTTTATCTTATCAACCTAAATACTGGGTAACTTGTTTGTTTCCTTCATACTTGGTCTTAAAATGTTAAGAGCCAATTTTACAACCTAAACCTAGTAAATGTGATAAAATTAACACCATAAATTTGCATACTAATCTACCATTGATTATATCTTATTTTTTCTGAAGGTTTTTTACCTCTTACACTTATTTCTCACTTATTTTTTAAAATCCTGCTTTATTATACGTTTTTTGTTAGTTTTAGATCCTTTTATAGAATGAAGAAAGGCACAAAGGAATGGAGAGAGAATGCAAGAATCAGGAGGATGGGGCTTGGGAAGTCCATGGGGGGAATTCAATGAGTAAACCGTGCTTGGCTTTGGAGTCAGACATATCTGAATATAAATTCCATCTCTAGTATTTATCATTTGTATAATCATGCACAGAACTAAGTTGGCTCAACTTTCTTCCTGAGTAAAATAAAAATGACCTACCTTAAGGATTATTATAATCATTAGAATATATGCAAAAATTGGTAACAGTACCCAGAACAGAATAGGTGGTCACGGAAAGTTTGCTATTATTATCAATGTCCATGTGGGCAGCCCCTTAAAGAGCCCCACCATGCAAGTCCCTTGACCTTCTCCAAGAAAGTGACTACCACTGTAAAATTCAGTGGCCATAACCCAGACCCTGGCATCACCCTTGATAGGTTTACTTCCAACAACTGATGAAGATTCCATCAGCTCTGGAATTCCACCTTCTATTTTCCATCTTTCTATTAGAAAGTGAGATCCTGGAACAATAGGACCCTCAAGCTCGTTAAAGCTTGCCTATTCTTCAGTGATTCTGCCTCTTCCTACCTTCATTTCCTTCCCTACTCATACTGGACCCTCCAGTCAAGCACTTCTGCACTCTCACTTGCCAAGTCTCTTTATTCAGCCTCTTTTCCCTCAGTCTTTCTTGCTATATCTGATTGGACAGTCCCACCCCAGATTAGTCAATCACCTGCTTTTCCCACCCTTGAAAGGAAAGTGCCAAGTTCTGGGGAGAACAGGTCATGGTGGTAACTCTTGGTCTAGATCTTGGACTTTCAATTTCAGCCTCATCCTCAGAAATCCTTTAATTTACTCATGCTTCTATTCCACACCTCATTTACCATAAACTTCACAGTTTTCTGCCAGGTCCCTACCCAATCCTATAAATCTTAGCAGACAGCCTTGCCTCCTGCTCAGGAATTCTCTAAACCCTGACACAAAATCAAGTTTACACTTCCTGGTCTCAGAGAACAACAGTATCTCTTCTATCCAAGGCCAACAGCTACATGTGACTGGCCCTGGATCTCTTTCTTCCTGAACCTTCTTGGACATTGTTTCAGCCATTAAACCTTTTTTTTAACATAGTATCAGCTGCTTCCTCCCTAGCTTCTTATTCCACACTGATTAAAAGCATTCACTTGTCTCTCCCATCCTCAAAAACAAGAATTCTCAGTTCCAAATTGACAATGAAGAATTAAAAAAATGTGACATAAAATTCAAAATGTTTTTTATCAATTAAAACCACAAATTTTGGGTTTTGTTTGTTCTGACCCCGCCTGAATCAGAATATATCTGACCTTGCAGTGGAACAAGGTTACTGAGGGGCCCACCTGTATCTTACTGTGAACCCCACCTCCTATCCACAGACTGTTGGATGCAGGGGAATATATGATCCAACATGGGCCAAACTGATTAACTCTCCACTACAAAGATTTTAATTCAGTCAGGTCTAGTCTTGAGAAAGGAGATAATCTCACAATTCAGTTGCTCTCATTTAGCCATCTTTACTGAATCAATTGAGAGGTGGAAAAAATAATGGAGCAGACATACAGATAGAAAAAAGGACCATATCTAGCTTCCAGAAAGTTTTTCATCTCCTTTTGCCTGGCCTAGGTTTACGATTGCCTGTCCTTGGTTCTGTTAGACACTCTGAACTCAGGTTTTGCTTCAGATAGTCCTAGCTGTTATCACCACTAACCAAAGAGTCGAAATACCTCTTGATGAAGGAAACTAGGACTCCTTGCCCTGTGGCCCCATCCACACTGTCCCTCCTGAAATGTCACAGTGTCCACCAGCTGAGCAGAGTTAAGGAGATGAAGCCTGGGAATGGTCTGAGATCACCTTAGGGTTGATTTTTGAGTAGTGACAGACCTTTGAGAGTAATTAAGAGAGCTGCATGGAAGGTAAAAGTGTGAGGAAATGTAAGGGGAAAAACCACCTGAAAGGCCACTCAAGGAGCTACGGGGAGAAGTAATAAGAAGAAAGTCAGAAACCCAAATAAGTCAGCTAGTATAAAAGCCTGGTGAAGTTCTTGTTATTTTTTTACAACACCATTAAAGCAATAAAACAAGTGTTTTTTCTTCCATGTGCACGTGATGAGGAACCTTACCCGTAAATGCCACAGAATACAGGTTTATAACAGGTCATTTTTCAAAATATGTACATGTAGTCTTTCCTGGTTTAGAGCTTGTTTTAAATCCTTCCCATTTAAAATTAAGTGGAACATTTAAAGCAAAGAACCATAAAATAAAGATCAACTTTAAAAATCCATACGTAATTAAGAATTTCAAAAGACAGATCAATACTTAACTCTAAAAAATATAATGCAAAAATCAAACCAGAACAGTAGCAAAAATCATCTTTCCAAGCCCCTTTATAACATGGAAGTAGCTCTCTCAGAAAATATTAACAAAGCTAATATTCATTCATTTACTTCATTTACTAAGCATCTATTGTGGGTACATACACCAAAACATAACACTTTAAAGATAATATTGAAATTATGAATAAATTATTATTCTCCCAAAAAAAGAAAGGAATAATTTTAAAACAGGTTTAACTTACTCAGAGCCATGTTGCTTTTCAAGCTACTGCAAAACAGGGAGTGTGGACAAAATCTGAGAACAAGCTTTGTAAGTGGAAACAATATAAATGGAATCTCTAACTTGTTAAAACAATGATATAATGTTCCTTGGAGAAAGCAACTGATGGCTCTTTGTATGGACACCACCTCCATATTTAATCTAGCATAGTAATACAGCTGTATTCTATTATAACCCTATCCTACATTACAGAACTGTGACAGAATACAGTTTTATAATCAAGTTCATGGCAATGCAGATCAAATTAGTGACAAGTGAGTAATCATCAAAGAAGTAATCTTATTTTACTGTAGGAGTTTACAGTAATCTTATTTTACTATAGGAGTGAGTTTACACAGAGCTAAAGGCAAAGATAACAATGAGAAGAAACAACTGAGAAAAGGGTGCTGATCACACTCCCACTATCCCGGGGAAGGAACAGCCCTGATTAAAACCACAAAGCATCAGCTTTCCCTCTATTCCCATTCAGCCACCTTGATGACGCGCTCAGCTGAGCTTCCAGCACGAGTTAAATGCCAAGGTTCTGCCCACTTATTCTACCCCTTTCTCACCTTCTTCCCACACTTTGTCCATCTCTCTCCAGCTCCACAGAGTGTCATCCTAGTCTACTTCTGTCTTTATTATTACATGGTTTTCTTCATTTCTATCTCAAAATCTCAAGGGGACAGTGGCAGAGATAGTGCATTCTCAGTTCTTGAAAATTAATACGTGAATCAGGAAAAATATGTGGATATATATATACACATGTATGTTAAAATGCCTATTTAACATGCATAAAACTACCTAACACAAGAAATAGTACTTATTCAGAAGGATAAGAAAGTACAATGTATGTTGAGTGCTAAGACAAACAGCAAACTCTTAGACAGTGGTTCTGAAACTCAGCATACGTCAGTATCCCCTGCATGGCTTGTTAAAACACAAACTGTTGGACCCCAGCCCCAGAGTCTGAGGAAGCAGATTTAGGGTGAGAGAAGAACATCCATTTGTAACAAGTTCACAGGTAATACTGATACTGGTGGCCCAGGGACCACACCAAGACCTCTAGACTTCGAGTGTTGGCATCACTTAATCCTATTGTTTCATACATGCCAGAGTCACAGTTTTATGTTTCAAAGTCATCATTGCTTTATCTCTGGAGATAAAACCGTAACTTAGGACTTTTGAACATACTCTAGGATAGATATACGAAAATGTCAACTATCAAACATTGAAAATAATGTTGGGACATGTTGCTTTTAAAATGTGATATAAGATTTTTAGATTAGCATTTCAGTTGCCCACTGGGAGCCTTGAGCTGTCATGTAGGAAATCTCAGTACCCTGAAGTCACCATGTTCTGAGGAAGCCCAAGACATGCGAGGAGGCTGCACACAGGCACTCTGGATGAGAGTCCCAGCCGAGCCCAACCTTTTAGGGATCCCAGCCCAGATACAGACGTAAGAGTGAAGAAGTCCCCAGAGGATTTTAGGTTCCAACTTTTTGAGTCACTCCTGGCTGCTGAAGCCTTCCCATCTGAGCACATCATGAAACAGAGACAAGGCATTCTTGTTATGCCCTTTCTAAATTCCTGAACCACAGAATCTAAAAGCATAACAAAATGATTTTTGTTGTATACTACTATGGTTAAGCTGGCTTGTTAACAGGAATAGGCAACTGATGCATACTAGCCATAAAGTTATGGCTGGACTTGATATAGAGCAATTTGATAAGAAATGTGGTAAACATATAAAGAGAACTAAAATGCAGGTAGTATGTATGAAATACAAAAAAATATGAAGGGTACTGTATATTTCCTTTAATGATGTACATTCTGTAAGTTTTGTGATTATAAAACAGAGCTGAGAAGTTTTATTATTAAAAAGATAATGCCTGCCCTCTTAAATAGTATTAAACCCAAAAGTTCTTTCTGATCAAAATATCTGTTTCTCTTTATCATAAAAAAAGATAAAATAAAGATGATGAATTCATCACTACAAAAGAAATTGTCTCCCAGAAAATAATGTAGAAATCACTAGGCAGAATTCTAAGAATAATCCCCAATGATGCTCACCCTTATATAATCCTTCCTCTGTCAGTACGGGTGGAACCTGTGTATATGTTGAAATATCATCCCCACAATTATTTTTGTTATATGATACAATTGATCTTAAGATAGACATTATGTAGTTGGCCTAATCTAATTATACCAGCCCTTTAAAAACAGTTTTCTCCTAATGGTAGCAGAAGGGGAAGTCAAGAGACAAAGTGTGAAAACTGATGCTGATTTGTAGATGCAGAATTATCTTTCAAAAGGTACAGATTTTTCAACTTTTTATAATAAATGTTTAAGCACATAAGAGAAATCAAGAGCAAATAGTCTCACGCCGTTTACCAAGATTTAACAATATTCTACTACTGTTTCTTTATCTATCTAAGTTGTAGGCAAAATAATACCACACTATGCTTTTCCTACAAACAAGAACAGTCTCTTCATAACCACAATAGCATTGTCACACCAAAACAATTAACAAAATTCCACTTTGCCTAATGGCCCATCCACATTCTCAAATTTTTCTACTTGCCCTAAAATGTCTTTTAAAATTTTTTTCCCCTACATCAATCCAATAAAGTTTCAGACATTGCATTTGGTTATGATATTTTCGACTCTACATCTAGAACAGTTCCCCTACCTTTCCTGGGTTTTGTTTTTGTTTTTGTTTTTTTGTGACATAACTTTTTGAAGAGTCCAGTCTGATAGCCTTGTAGAATGTCCTACGTTCGGAAGTTGGCCAATCGTTTACTTATGGTATCATTAAACTCGTTCCTCTATCTCTTGTATTTCCTGTAAATTGAAAATTAGACTTTGATTTTAGTTTGGTTTAAAGTTAAACAACTCGGGCAAGAATATTTCAAAGGTATGACACACGATGTCAGGTTGTCAATCGCCAGTAGTGTGAAGTTTGATAACCAGCATGAGTATCCTCAGAAAGCACATTTTACTCACTAAAAGCAGTCAATAATTTGAAGTGTAATCTTTATGAATACCTTGTTCTCTAACAACTTCCCCAAATGGTTTTTATCAGTCATTGATGATTCTTGATTAAATCAATGATTACTTTAAGCCTTTTCAAAATGTTGATCTTATAAATCCTATAATTTCTCCTAAATTTATTAGCAAACTGCTGAAGGTTTTCCTTTCTTTTCTTTTCTGATTTTAACACACACCCACCTATTTTTCCTCCTCAAATACCACTATAGTCTTACCTTTAAAACAGTTTTATTGAGGACTAATTTATCCATTTCAATGGTAAAGTTTGAGTTTTGACAAATGTATAAAGTTGTGCAACCATCACCACAATCAGGATATAGAACATTCCCACCACCCAAAAAGTTCCCTCCAGACATTTGTAGTTAATTCCTTCATTTCATCCCCAGGAACCACCGATCTAATTTGTATCATTATAGTTCTGCTCTTTAAGAATTTCATTTACTGGAATCATATTATAGTATATAGTATCTTGGATCTGGCTTCTTTCACTTTGCAAAATGCTTTTGAGAATCATCCATGTTTCTGCATGTACAAATAGTTGTTCCATTTTATAGAGCAGAATTCCTTTGTATAGATTTAACTGCACAATTTGCTCTTCTACCCACCAGTTGATGGATATTTGGATTGTTTCCAGTTTGGGGCTATTATGAATAAAGTTGCTACAAACATTCACATACTGGTATTTGTGTGACCATGTGTTTCATTCCTTTTGGGTAGATACTTAAGAATGGAATAGCTGAGCAAGCATAGGTTAAAGCTAAGAAAATGTCAGCTACTTCCAAAGTTATTGTACTCTTCTGAATTCCAAATCACCCGGCAGCATCTGAGAGTTCCAGTTGCTCTGCACCATTGCCAATTCTTGCTACCTTCAGTCTGCTCAATTTTAGCTATTTCACAGTGGATGTAGTGGTATCACTGTAGTTCTAATTTGCTTATCTCTGATGAGTAGAGATACTGTGCACCTTTTCACGTAGCTATCTGTACTTCTTCTTTGGTAATATGTCTGTTTGAATCATTTGCCCAGATTTTAATCAGGGAACCTTCTTATGTTAAATTATTAATTATATGTGTGTGCTAGATACTAGTTCTTTATTGAATATATTTTCCAAATATTTTCTCCCAGTCTGTGGCTTGCCAATTTTTTTCTTTTATGGTTCAGATATGTTGTAAGAAATATTTGCATAACCCAAAATTGAAAAAAAAAATTTCTCCAATGTTTACTTACAGAAATGTTATGGGTCTATGATACATTTCAAGTAACTTTTTGTATATAGAGATTATTTCCCCTTTTTTGGCATATACAATACATATGCAATTTTACTAGCACCATTTGCTGACCTGACTATCCTTTCCCCCACTTAATTGCTTCATATCTTTGTCAAAAATTAATTGACCATATAAATATGGTTTATTTAAGGATTCAAGTCATTATATTTTATTTTTCTATCCTAATGTCAGTACTACACTGCTTTTACTTATGTAGCTTTGCAGGCAGTTTGAAATCAGGTACTGTAAGTTCTCTTTGGTTGGAGTATTTTGTTTTCAAAAATTTTTTTGACTATTCCAAATCCATATTATATTTCCATATAAATTTTAGAATCAGCTTATACCTGGTTCTATCAATTCTGATCAATTTCTACGAAAAAACGCACATGTTGGGTTTTGTTGGGGTTGTAGTAAATCTATATACAATCAATGAGGAAGATGAGCATTTTAAAAACAGTTTTCTTACCCATAAAAACTATGTATCTCCTAATTTATTTAGTCTTTTTTCATTTCTATCAGCAATGTTGGGTAGTTTGCAATATACAGATCTTTCCTATATTTTGTAAAATTTATCCCCAAGTAATATTTAATGTTTTATGATGCTATTGCAGGTGGTATTATATATCATTATGTATATTACTACTTACTGAATGGTTTTTATTTATTCAGTATATTGCAAAATTATAGTCTTCATTTTCTTTTCATGCTCAAAATTCCAAAATTTACCAGTGTAAGTACTGGCAAGCTGGCTCCTGTTTCCTTTTGAAGTGATTTCATTAGACAGAGTATCTTCTAGATTAGGGAACAAGATTCTTCAGGCTCACCTTGTACCTTCCTTATATAAATTCCTTTAATATCTCAAATGAATGTTTAACATACATTCATTAAAAAAATCTTTCTGTGTAAGGTACCATAATGGCAGGCACTCTGCTAGGGGTGGGATGTAAAGGACAGTGATGCTCGTAGTTAGGGTACAACCTCAGCCCTAATTGGGATGTGTGGCCAAAAAGGCAGAAATTAGGTGGTCCTATATTGAAAAATATTTTTGTATAAAATCAGGCATTTTTTTGCCAATATTCTACCCCGCAATGAACCTCACTCAGCTCTGTGAGGATGAGCATCCAAATACCAATATCTACCTAGTCCAAATATCCACAATTAAGATGACACATCTCTAGAATCAGATAAAAAAGAACCAAACGGGTTCTCAGGCTTTTCTAATTACTTACATCTAGAACAGTCTCTAAAGAGAAAGAAAAAGCAAACAATATTTTCTTCTTTCATGAAGAACAACGCTGCAATCTTAGACTAAATTGCAAAGTAATAAATTAATGTTCAATCAATGGTTTTCGACCCAGCACCAGAATATCAGGGCACTGAGAGTGCCTAGAGAAAACCATAGCTAGAGTAAAACTGTGCTGTTTCCCTACCATGACTGCTTTTCCAGCCCTGCTCCACCCCCAGCCCCCCAGAAAAGCCCAACCTTCTTGCTGGCTCTTTGCCAAGTAGGTCCTTGAAGTGGTAGAGTGTGTAAGAATCACAGTCAGGTTTCTGAATCCAGCAATACCTTCTCCTTTGCACAACTGCTAACGGGTGGCAATGAAGTGAATTTACATCCAATAAGAAAAGATAGTGTTCTCCTGGCTTTTCACCAAGCTATTCATTGCTAGACACAAAAACTTTCATGTTTTTATTCAGAAAACCGTATTTTAAAATAGAATTATTTTCCACATGGAAAGAGGATGATGAGTTATAAGTGTATTAGTACACTTACAGAAAACAAACCATCTCACTGTAAGTGAAGACTGAAAAGAACTTACTGGTTAAACTTATTCTTCCCTAATGAAAATGGAAAGAAATAATTTTGGCGGAACTGAAAAGGGCATCAGGGAGTTCAGGTGATCCAGCTGAAGTGCTCAGAGCTAAGCGAGCAGCGGAGCTGAATTACGACCCAGTCTGGTCAGAAGAGGTTCTAACCCTACTGCACTACCTTAAGAACTCAACAATGTAACTTACAGCTAGGCCACAAATAATTGCATATGTAATTCAAGTTTAAATAATTTAATTTTATTCAATTTTAACTCAAAGAGCTCCAAATTTTCTTTGGTTAAAATTTTCACTCACATTTCTCACGACTGTAACCTGCGTTCAATCAATCCAAATGTGATACTATTAATGAGCACTCTACAGAGTTCTCCCCAGTATAGTTCTCTACTGATCCAGAGAGAAGTTATCTCTCGTGTTGGTATTTTGTGATAACAAATAAACTCCTAAATTGGTCTAGATTTTTTTTTTTTTAACATAGGCTAAGCTCAGTTTGGGGGAATAATTAAAACAACTTATAAACCTATCACAAATTCATAATTCATAGGAGGAATGTTGTTAATAAAATATAATCCAGCTTTGTTTGCACTGTAATCACAAACAGTGATAGACAATAAAGCAACACAGGTTATTGCAAGACGACCGCCAATAAATCTTTGATTGGTCTTAAATTAGACAAACAGAGTCAGGGGTGATAAAGCACTATAAACCAATTTTAGGAATCCACAATAAAGTAAGTGCCCTAAGGCAGAATAACAACCATTCATTGCTTCAATGGGTAAGAACCAGAGCATCGTTTATTATTATGCTACAAGCAATAGTAAAAATGGCAAAAACTAGGAACAGCTTGCCATCGCTAGGGAATGAGGCTTACAAAGCACCATATTTGTAATCAACCACCACCCTCCAAAATATCTCAATGTGACAACTAACTTGTCTGCCTCTCCCTACACTTCCAATCTCTTAGAATTCCATTTCTCTTTTCAAGCTATTGTCACTGAAATCTGGGCAAAGACTGATTTGGGCCAAATATATTCTATGCTAAAGATGTCTCCAAATCCCAAAGAAAGAAATCATGGCAGAAAAGAATTTGCTATCCTCTGTAACACCAGATGGCACAGATAAAGGGATGTTGCGCACTCCAGCTCAGCAACGAGGTAGTTTCATCACTTTTATTTATACATGCCCCAAAGGTGTGCAATCCAAACTAATGTGGAGATTCTTCAATGACAGCTGAGACTGAAATATTCCATCTGTGTTTAATACAGAGATTATATCCTTTATTCTCTGATGAGAACCTATCAGAATATCACTATGCAATTTTTTCTTCTGAAAGGCAACGGCCTTCCTACTATTTTTTTTTTCACCCCTGCATCTGTATACAATATTGCTTTTAGGAGGATGGCATAAGTTGAAGAAATAAAGCTAAGTACTCTTCCATTTTTAGTTCTAACATCAATTTGAGTCTTGCAAAACTACATACTAATTTTTCTATATATAACAAAATGCAATCATACAGGAAATTTGGTTACAGATCAGTATAACTATGCTATAGAAATTAACCATTTAAAACCCAAGGCATAGCTACTATACACACACACACCCACCTCTGCACCTCGGTCTGTAACTAGAGAGGAAAAAAGCATAAATGATGATTTATGTAAAAATGAAAAAGCAAAAAAGGAGGAATCAATGATCATGGGAATCAAAACCAAGCAAATACTAATTTGTTTTTTTAAATTTATTCACTCTTTCAGAGTTAAAAATAAAAGAACACAAAAAATAAAGAGTTATCAGAAGGGTTAAATTGTCCAAAGTATACCATCTTTTAAAATGTGGGTCATTATTAAAAAACAATAAAAAATATAACAGGGTATTTTTGTATTTTCAAAAATGAGATCAAAGCATTTTCCAAATGCCTAAATGGTGCTCTGCTACATGATAGAACAGTGTACCTTTCATCTTTTGGGAACTTACAATTTAATAATATCCAAAAGGGATAATTTAAGAAGCAAAGTTATAACAAATACGCTATTGACATATTTAATATTACCATTTTAAGACACAGAAGATGCCTGCTAGGTATCACATTTCAGGATTACACTATTAGAAAAACATACCTTAACATCCGTGAGATGGATTATCATCTGTAGTTTGTCAGACTGAGTTTTAGCATTATGGAAAGGAGAGTCTGAAAGAGGAGCCAGTTAACACCTACAGAAGCACAATTTGCCTCTTCTCCTTGAGGAGGTAGGCACAAACCAAAGGCAAGGCGAGAGCTTAGAAATCTATTAAGTTATTTATCCTGTAAGAGCCAGTTCTGGAGAGACATTGGGATCAATGTAGAAAAAGATGTGGCAGTAGAAGGAGCCAAGTGCTTGCTTTTTACATTTCAACGATCCATAAAGATTAGTGAACAGCAGGCACAAATACACCATGGCCTGACTGTGTAAGACCCAGTCAAAACTTGCGACCAAATTTACTATTTTGCACCATCAACATAGAATGTTCAAAAGTTTTATATGTCGGGTTCCACCCAGGAGTCCCCACCTCAAACATACCCACCGAGACTCTTTCTTTGCTTAACATGTTCCAAATCGCAGACCCTATATTCAACCTGTCAGCCTGTCCTGAAATAACGAAATGAGTATCTTTCTTCCTCTTCAAGGGTAACATCCTCCCCCCCCCACCATGTTCTAGAAACTGTCCCCTCATGGACTGAGGGACTTTGTCTTTCTCAACATCTTCTCTCAGCATCTTCGGAAGTTCCTTTCTGTCTGTCTTTGTTATCTAACAGCCTTAAATTAAAGGGGAAGCCGACAGATAAGGCAGAAAGATCACAGGAGTGGATTAAGATAATCTCCACCTCTACTTATGTGGTTGATGCAACTCGCTACTTTAAAATGATTTTTCTCATTTGAAAAATGGGAATGAGAACCCCAGTTGCGCAATCGGTTAGCACACGGTACTTATATGAAAAATGGGAATGACAGTAACCATCTTACATCTTCGAGAGTATAAAAGAGAAAAGTGCAAGTGAACATGCTTTGCAAGTCCTAGTGTACAAATATGTACTACGTAACAATCTTTTATAGGATCAAGCTCATTCCAACAAATATCCACCTCCTTTACATTTCATAGCTAAACTTCTTATTAAATTGTGCATACTTATTGCCTTGGCCCCTACACGTTCTACTCTTGGTTAAGCTCCAAACATAGGCCAGTGGGCTATTCCACATGAGCTTCTATAGGTTTTTTTCTTTCTGCATCTTTTTTTTTTTTTATTTCAGAATATTATGGGGGTACAAACATTTTGGTTACAAGTAATGCCTTTGCCTCTCCCAAGCCAGGGCTAGAGGCATGCCCATCCCCCATATAGTGCACTCTGTCTTCATTAGTTGTGAGTTTACCCACCCCCACCACCCCCACCTGACTGGCACGCAACGAAGATTACCACCATGAGAGCGTCTTAGTGTTGATCAGTTAGTACCAATTCGATGGCAAGTACATGTGGTGCTTGTTTTTCCATTCTTATGATACCTCACTTCAAAGGACGGGCTCCAGCACTATCCAGGATAATATAAGAGGTGTCAGATCACCCTTGTTTTTTGTAGTTGAGTAGTATTCCATAGTATACATACACCACATTTTATTAATCCACTCATGTATTGATGGGCATTTGGGTTGTTTCCACATCTTTGCAATTGTGAATTGTGTTGCCATAAACACTCGAGTGCATATGTCTTTATTATAGAATGTCTTTTTTTCCTTTGGGTAGATGCCCAGTAGTGGCACTGCTGGATCAAATGTTATTTCTATTTTTAGCTCTTTGAGGTATCTCCAAATTATTTTCCACAGAGGTTGTACTAATTTGCAGTCCCACCAGCAGTGTAAGAGTGTTCTTATCTCTCCACATCTACACCAGCATTTGTTGTTTTGGGAATTTTTGATAAAGGCCATTTTCACTGGAGTTATAAGTGATATCTGATTGTGGTATTGATTTGCATTTCCCTAATGATTAGAGATATTGAAGACTTTTTTCTATGTCTGCTGGCCATTATTCTGTCTTCTTTTGAAAAGTTTCTGTTCATGTCCTTTACCCATTTATTTATGGGGTTGATTTTTTCTTGTTGATTTTCTTAAGTTCTATATAAATTCTTGTTATCAGCCCTTTATCAGATATGTAGAAAGCAAATATTTTCTCCCATTTTGTAAGTTGTCTATTCACTTTAATGATAGTTTCCTTGGCTGTGCAGAAGCTTTTTAATTTGACCAGGTCCCATTTATTTATTTTTGTTGCTGTTGTGATTGCTTTGGGGGTCTTCTTCATAAATTCTTTGCCTAAGCCAATGTCTGTAAGAGTTTTCCCAACACTTTCTTCTGGAATTCTTAAGGTTTCACACCTTAGGTTTAAGTCTATTATCCATTTTGAGTTGATTTTTGTGAGAGGTGGGAATCCAGTTTTAACCTTCTGCATGTGGCTATTCAATTTTCCCAGCACCATTTATTGAATAGATTCTTTTCCCCAATGTATATTTTTGTCTGCTTTGTCAAAGCTTAGATCACAATATAAGGATGGTTTCATATCTGGATTCTCATTCCTATTCCAAAGGTCTATATCTCTGTTCTTCTGCCAGTACCATGCTGTTTTAGTTACTATAGCCTTATAGTAGAGCTTGAAGTCTTACAGACTGATGCTTCCCAATTTGTTCTTTTTGCTCAAGATTGCTTTGATATATGAGGTCTTCTCTGGTTGCATACAAAGCATAGAATTATTTTTTCTATATCTGTAAAGAATGATGATGGTACTTTCATAGGGACTGCATTATTCTGTGGATCACTTTAGGTAGTATGGACATTTTAACAATATTGATTCTGCCAATCCATGAACATGGTAGATTTTTTTCCATCTGTTTACATCTTCTACAATTTCTTTTCTCAGTGTTTCATATTGCTCCCTATACGCGTCTCTCACCTCCTTCATTAAATATATTCCTAGATATTTAATTTTCTTTGAAGCTACTGCTGTGTCTTTGATTTGACTTTTGGCTTGACTGTTATTGGCGTTTATGAATGCCACTGATCTATGTGCATTTTGTATCCTGAGACTTTACTGAGTTCATTTATCAATTCCAGGAATCTTTTGGTTGAATCCTTGGGATTTTCTATATATAATATCACACTGTCCACAAAGAGTGAGAGTTTGATCTCTTCTGCCCCCATTCGGATGCCCTTAATTCCCCTCTCTCGTCTGATTGCTCTGGCAAGGATTTCCAGCGCTATGTTGAATAGAATTGGAGACAGTGGGCAACCTTGTCTGGTTCCAGTTCTAAGCAGGAATGCTTTCAATTTCTCCCCATTTGGTATGATATTGGCTGTGGGTTTATCGTATGTGGCCTTAGTAATTTTAAGGTATGGCCCGTTTATGCCTATTTTGTTAAGAGTTTTTATCATAAAGGTGTGGATTATGTCAAATACTTGTTCTGCATCTATTGAGAGAATCATATGGGTTTTTTTTCCTTTTATTTATGCATTGAATTGCATTTATAGATTTGTATATGTTGAACCAGCCTTGCATCTCTGGGATAAAGCCCACCTGGTCATGATGAATTTTTTTTGGATGTGCTGTTGGATTCGATTTGCTAAGATTTTGTTGAGTATTTTTGCATCTATATTCATGAGGGATATTGCTCTGTAGTTTTCTTTTTTTGTTGTATTCTTTCCTGGCTTTGGTATCAAGGTGATATTGGCTTTGTAGAATGAGTTGGGGAGGATACCATCTTTCTCAATGTTGTGGAATAATTTCTGTAGTATGAGTTCTTCTTTGTAGGTTTGGTTAAATTTGGGTGTGAACTTATCTGGTCCAGGACATTTTCTTGTTGGAAGGTTTTTATTGCTGCTCCAATTTCTGTGCCTGGTATTGGTCTGTTTAGGAATTCTATTTCCTCTTGATTGAACTTAGGGAGGGTGTGTGTTTACAAGAATTTGTCCATTTACTCCATATTTTGTAGTTTTGGGGCATACAGACTTTTACAGTATTCAAAGATAATGTTTTATATTTCTGTATGTCTGTGGTGACCTCTCCTTTTTCATTTCTCATTGAGTTTATTAGAGTCCTTTCCTTTCTAGTTCTTGTCAATCTTGCAAGAGGGGTGTCAATTTTGTTTATCTTTTCAAAGAACCAACTTTAGGTTTTATTGATCTTCTGTATAGTTATTTTGTTCTCAATTTCATTTAGTTCTACTCTGATCTTAGTTATTTGTTTTCTTCTGCTAGGTTTAGAATTAATTTGCTCCTCCTTTTCCAGTTCCTTGAGATGGTTTATCAGTTTGTTGATTTTTGAGCTTTCTGTCTTTGGGATGTGAGCATTTAATGCTATTAGTTTTCCTCTCAGAAATGCTTTTGCTGTATCCCACAGATTTTGATAACTTGTGTCCCTGTTATCATTTAGTTCGAAGAATCTTTTGATTTCCATCTGTATCTCCTCCTTGACCCAATAGTCATTCGGCAATAGATTGTTTAATTTCCATGATTTTGTGAAGTGGGGAGTGTTTCTGTTGGAATTGAACTTTACTTTTATATCACTGTGGTCTGAGAAGGAACATGATATAATTTCTATTTTTTTAAATTTGTTGAGGTCTGATTTGTGGCCTAGGATGTGATCAATTTTGGAGAAAGCTCCATGAGCTGATGAGAAGAATGTATACTTGGCTTTATTTGGGTGCAATGTTCTGTAGATGTCTGCTAGAACTATTTGTTCTAGAGGTCTGTTTAAGTCCATTATTTCTTTGCTTATTTTCTGCTTGGAGGATATGTCCAGTTCAGTCAGTGGGGTGTTGAAATCCCCAGCTACCATGGCATTACTGTTTATCATGCTATTTAAATCAAACAGGGTTCCCTTATGTATCTGGGTGCTTCTGTGTTGGGTACACAAATATTAAGAATTGTTAAGTCTTCTTGTTGGATTTTTCCTTTCACCATTATATAGGGACCATCTTTGTCTTTCTTTACTTTTGCTATTTTATCTGAAATAAGCATACCTCCCCCCCACACACACACACACTTTCTTTTGGCTTCCATTTGCCTGGAAATTTGTTTTTCAACCCTCGACCATGATTCTGAAAGCATCTTTGTGGGTTAGATGCATTTCCTAGAGACAGCAGATACTTAGCTTATGAATTTTTATCCACTCAGCCAGTCAATGTCTCTTCAGAGGACAATTCAAGCCATTAACATTTATTGATATTTTGGGTAGATTTCTGTTCATATTGTTGGAAAAATTCTTATTGTTTTGTTTTATCTCTTGAGGCATTGCGGAATCCAGGTTCTGGACTGTAACCCTTGAGTGATCTTACTTTGGTGGATGTCTATTGCTCTTCACTGTATAATGCACATCTGAGTACTTCCTGCAGGGGAGGTCTGGTCTTCGCAAATTCCATCAGTGATTGCTTGTCTGGGAAAGCCTTTATTTCTACTTCATAGATGAAGCTTAGTTTTGCTGGGTAAAGAATTCTAAGTTGGCCATTGTTCTGTTTTAGAAGATTGAGGATGGGTCCCCAGTCCCTCCTGGTCAGTAGGGTTTCAGTTGAGAACTCTGCAGTTAGTCTGATAGGTTTTCCTTTGTAGGTTATCTGCTGTTTTTGTCTTACTGCTCAAAAGATTGCTTCTTTCGTGTTTACTTTGGCCAGCCTAGTAACTATGTGATGTGGTGATTGCCTCTTCACATCGAGTCTCCCAGGAGTTGTGTGTGCTTCTTGTATCTGGATATCTAGATATCTGGCCAGGCCAGGCATATTTTCCTCCAGTATTCCAAGAAATAGATTTTCTAGCCCTTGTATATTTTCTTCTTCTCTCTCCAGGATGCCTATAATTCTTGCATTTGATTTCTTTATATAATCCCACATTTCTTGTATGTTTTGTTCTTGTCTCTTGCTTCTGTGTTCTTTTTCTTCGTCTGATTTGTTTAGCACATAGGCATTATCTTCAAGCTCTGAGATTCTTTCCTCTGCATGATCCATTCTATTCTTAAGGCTTTCCACTGTGTTTCGTAGTTCCTTAAATGCATCTTTCATTTCCAGAATTTCTGTTTGGTTCTTTCATAATATTTCAATTTCTTTAGAGACTTTTTTTATTCATTTCCTGTATTGTTCTTATGGCTTCTTTGCATTGGGTTTCTATTTTCTCTTCAATTCCATTGAGTTTCCTTACAATCCATTTTCAGAATTCTTCCTCTGTCATTTTAATCATTTTGTTTAAACTGGTATCCATTATTGAGGGTCTAATGATTTCTTTTGGGGGTGACTTTTCTCTTTGATCTTTCATGTTTCCTGCCTTCTTTTACTGACTCCTTTTTCATCAGGCTATTTGGTCAAGAACTGGAGGTGCTAGCACTGGTTTATGGCCCTACCTCAAAGTCCACAAAAGGACATTCCTTGACAGTGCTGGGAAGAGGCATGCTGGTCCTGTATTGCCTTAGATGTATTTTAGCAAGTTGGGTTACCTGACCTGTTGTCTTCACCTCTTACCAATGATTAGTGAGTTTGGTCCTCAAGCTTAAGCTCCCAGGTGGTGTATCGCACTTGTGTGTATGACTCCACTGCCCTCTAATAGGTTGAGATGGAAGGCACTGTGTTAAACTATGGGGTTACCCTCTCTGTTTTTTACTGTATTTTGCATGGAGGAGCCAGTTATCAAGGTTATCTGATGCCTCTGTGTTGGGCTCTTGTTCCCCGGATGGGGTATATGAATGCCCCAATCTTTGGGAAGGGTCTTGCCACTCCTAAGGGTTACTTGAACCCTGTTTCCCCTTTAGGTGTGGGTAAAGGGCAAGAGAGATTGGCAAGATAGATTGCAACTGGTGCCTACAAGCCTGAGTGTGTATGCTTCTATGGTTGCTTGATCTACTGCTAGTGGGAGCCGCTAATATGTTTTTCAGGGCTCTTTTGACACACTTGGGAGGCTGCTCCTGATGGGAGGGGTCAATTGGTGTAATTGCTGAGGACCCTGGCCACGATTTTCCTTCCCAGTCCACAAACCCCAAAACTGGCAGCCGCCCAGACACGGAGAGCAAGCCCTAGAGTTATGTTATCAGATGACCTAAGCAGGTCCAGTGGACTGAATCAACAGGCTGCCCCCTGTTGCTTAGAACCAAAGCCCTGCAGATTCACGCCAGTCACACAGAGAAATCAGCTTTTGTCACTTCTTCCTGTTTCCAAGGGTGGAGCCCACCACGCTGGGGTGAATGTCGCCCAGCTCAGAGAGGCTTGTTGCCCAAGACCACCAGGCGCCCCAGGGTCTGGGGATCCCACAGATGGTGACCTCCTCCCCCAAGCACCAGCACTGGGAGGACACACTCAAGCTTCACCCACCAACAACGGCCTGGCTGGCCCAAATCGACAGATTGCCAACTCTTTTTAGCACCAAAGTCCCGTGGATTCACACGAGCCACACAGAGAAAGTGGCTCTTCTTGCTTCTCCCCACCTCCTAGGGTGGAGCCCGCTGTGAAAAGTCCCTGGGCTGGGGAAGGGGTGCTGGCCGAAACTGCAGTGCACCACAGTGTCTCCAGGCTATGGACCCCCAAAATGGCAGCCACCCACCCACGGAAAGCCAGCGCTGAGGACGACTGCTCTGGAGTTGGCAGATGCCAGTTTGGCAGGCTGAATCAACAAGTCACCAGCTGCCCCCACTGCATCCCTGTCCTGCTGTCTCATGCCTGACCAGTAGAGATTCCTGCCCTCTCTGTCTTACCCCAAGCCAGCTGAATCTTCAGCAGTTTCCAGAGGCAGAGCATTCACCTTCTTTGTTCTGGTCCCACTGACTGCCAGAGGTGAGGTGCCTATCTCCAAAGTCCATCACGAAGTGGCCAGATGTGTTCCCTCAGACCAGTCCCTCCCCCACCCAGTACGGTCCTACCACAGAGCACCAGGGAGTTTGAAATGTTTCCCACTATTGTCTCTTCTCCACAGAGCCTGTCCTCCTGTGCTACAACTTTGCACCAATTTCAGGCACTTCCCTTCCTGGGTGGGTGTGGAGGTCAGTGGAGGAACCAGGCATCCTCCTGTGGGTCAGATCACGCTGCCCTGGCTGGCTGGGCAGGCACAGCACCTTCCTGCATCTTGTAGCATTGATCATGTTCCACCATCCTGAAGCCCTCATCTTCCTTAACCTCTTCTGAATTTCCTTCTCCTTTATCATTGTTCACTATGATAGTAAAGTTATATTGCAGTCATTTACTCAAGAACTGGAACTAGGTTGAGTACAAACCATAAATAAATGGATAAACACATCCCATAGATAATTCACATATTTGCTATGGTAAAATTACAGAAAAACAATGACTGAAAAAACATTTGATCTATCTGTGCTTAGAAATCTGACATCAATATGTAGCTTCCTAGATAAGTGACTCAGGAATTCTGGATGATATTTTTAGTTTGAGTTTAAAGTATTTCTAAGCAACTGGAAACCCATTAAACACGTGAGTCTAGGCCTTATTGAATCATTAGGTGTGGCCATTCAAATGGAATGAAACACACACACACCCAAAAAATACTTAACGCCAAACGTGTGCTTACCTAATCAAGGTCCTAGTAGTTGGACCCAGCCCCCCTCGTTCTGTCCTAATGATCTCATTGCCATGCAGTACTTCTCTTAAGTTTTTCCTTAGCAAACTTCTCAAATTGTCCAAGGAGTTTCAATGACTCTTAAGGGCAGAAGCAGTAGGATGGGGAATGAGTTATGTGAGATCACATTCTCCTTGAAACAACTCATTTAAGCCACTTGTCTGAGAAAGCAAAAGGGGAGAGGATTAGGGAATTGCAGAGAAATGAACGCAAGGAGGAAATAAAAGAGGTTGGTTTGTTTTTTCCTGCTTTAAGAAAGCAGAGCCTTCATGTGTATGGGCTGAAATGAATCAGGGAAGTAGAGAGGCTGAAGACAGAAGGGAAAAGGAACATGTGAAGTTAAAAGGTCTCAGGACAGAAGGGACAAAATGCATCTGAAAGGGCAAGTGGGAAAATTTGCCTTGCATCGGAGAAGAAACTCCAAATACCCAGTGCAGAAATTAATAAATTTTGTAGACAATAAGATGAGGAACTCAGAAAGTTTATTTATGCCTCAGGGTCTTTGTTTTTTCTACAAGGTTGCTAGGAGGATCATCAACTAATAGTTCAAAAGGTAGGGGTGGGATTGGGGCTATAACTAGGGCTTTGAAGTTTTAGAATCACCATAGAAGTGGATATAGAGGGAGCCAGCCAAGTAAAAATAGCTCATTTTGATTTTCTCCAGGGATTTTCAGCATCTAAGGCATAGATGATAAAACAGTAAAAGCAGAGGATATCCCCATGATTTTATTTTCAGTCCATAGGCCTTGACTCATTGCCCTAAAACATATTCCAACTCCGGGCTGCCATCTTGAAAATGTGTGAGAGCAGTGTGAATGCGGTTGAACCAGCAGCTAAACTGGGAATACGTTTGAAGTAAGTACTCAATTAGTGATGGTTCATCAATTCTTCACCTTCAAGGTCAAATTCTCATTAAAATTGCATTACTGTTCATAACAAAAGGTGCATTCCTTACCTATCACCATCAAACAAAAGCATGAGACCTAACATAAACATCTCCTTCCTTTTACTGAGAGAAGCTACTGCTGTCAGCAAAGAACTTCCGTGTGTACCATTATGGCAGATCCACTGATGGGTGGTCTGCAGCCCTCCCTGGACTCAATCTGTCTGTTAGTTAATGTTAATAGCCACTGTTTGCACAGGCTGCCACTGCTGCATTCTGCTTCTTAGCTTCCCAGTCAGCATGACATTTTTCTTCCAACTGAGCTAGTCCATCTTTGATTTCTGCTATGCCAACAGAGTCTGTCAGCTGCTGTCACTCCCCAGATGTCAGTGGCTATGTGACATTGGGTATCATGTCAGAATTGTCCTTGAAACACTTACTGTCACCTCCCACAAGTTTACAGAGGTGGCCACATGGGCATTTCTTTGATTTTCTGGCAGTTTTTTAAAATTCTCACAGGGATATCCTAATAAAGGAAGGCAAACAGTTTACTAAATATTGGGTAAATATATTCCAGAGCTTCAAACTCACCCATGCATAATACCTGATTGAATATATAAAATATATAAAGTAGATTCTATACACTCTAACATTCTAAAGATGGCCAGTGGATGTCAAACCAAATGGCACCATTAAGGAAAAGAAGGTCTTCTGATTTGATTATAGTTCCAAGGTATTTTTTAAGTTTTAAGGCATTCCAAAGTAAGAATTCAAATGACTAAAAGGGAAAATAAAATGCAGCCAATTAAACAGATTATAGCTCATTAAAAAAGTAAAATTGCTATGTTTTAGTCTTTACTGTATATTAACATATTTTATGTTTATTAAATTGGGAACATTAAGATACATTTTCATAAATGTGTTCAAAGCAATTTCTCTTGCTTTTTCCAAGTAAGAAGAGATCACACCTCTTTCAAATATGATACCTTATTCTTTAAAAGTAACATCCTTAATCATGTCTGCCAAACTACCTTATTCATGTCCTACAAAGAGTTCCCTCTCCTGTCTGAATAAGTGGTATTTTGAAATGGATTATGCAAATAAGCATAATTCAAACAAAGGAGGGAAACCTCCAAGAAGAAAATCTAGATTTGTCTTTCATCACATTCAATCTTCTCTATTATTTTTAAATTTGTTCTCCACTATCACTCAGTGCAGAAATTTTCATCAAACCACTGAGTCTCCTACTCCGTTTTTAATCATGACATTATCGCTTCCCTAACTCCTACTCCTTTTTGCCCTGTCCCATGGCCCAAATTCTAATAATTGTAAACAGATTGGATCAGTCCCAGCTCTCTACAACTAATACCCATCCTCTGTTATTTTTTTTCCCTTCAATAGCATATGCAACCTGTATTACTTCTTCAGAAACATAATTTGACTTTCAAGTACACCTTGTCTCCACAATAAGATCATGCACACCGTGAAAACAGGGACAGTATTTTGTACTATTCTGTGTCTCCTACTACTCCACTTCCATAGATATACTCCATAAATAATTAATAAACTGAATATCAAAGGGCCACCTTTTCAAGTTATACAGCATACCTATTCAACCCAAAATGTTATAGATAATCAGATGGAATTCCTGGAAGGGAATTATTAACTATTCACTGATGACAGAGGTCACCAAAAACAGTGAAAAGCAAATTTACACAGAATAATGAAGCAATAATTTAATAGTGAGGGAATACCTGGATGAATGACACAAATAATTAATTCTAAAGTACATTCTTGCTGTGAATATATTATTGAATATTGCTCCATGTGGGGCATAAAATTCATAAAAGATTTCAGTCTGAATCCACCATAAGATTTGGAGACATTGTGTTTTTAAAACACTTTCTGGCAGTATCTTCTAAGGAAAAGGCAAACTAAAATGCAAAAGAGATGAAGAGAAGCTAAATATTAGGATTCTGATTAGCAACAATACTTGAAGAATATGAATGATTGCCAGTGAAACTTTCCTTAATGAAAGCAACTATAGCTAGTGCTCTTTGAAGGTGAATGGCAACAGAGAATAATGCTTTGGAATATCAAAGGTAATGTCAAGCATTCCACTGAAAGTAGTACACATGGAGTTTTCTGACCAAGAACAGAATATAATAAGACTAGTATGAAGGAAGGCATTAGACATAAGTTTAGTAATTTGAAGAATAACATTTTTTGTGTTCTTGTTTTGTGCCCATAAGGCATATAAGAACTCAAAATCAGCAAATTTATGACTTGCATAGGAAAAAAAAATCACTATTTCTTGCAAGAAATTTGTAATTTACTCTCAAGTCATGTAAGTAATTAGGTAGACCAACATGTCGATCAAAATTATGCTAGCCTTCCTCAAAAATCTTACCTTGTCAATCTTCAATTTATTGCCACTGTGCCCACTTTCTCCTTCAATTACCATGACCTTTATCACTTCAATATCCTTGCCCTCTCTGCCTTCTCAATTCCCCTTCTAGTGAGTGACTTACCATACTATCATCTTCATCTATTCCTGATTTTGTAGCCTATTTGCAATCATAAAAACCAACAAGATTACTTTTGATTTCCCTAAAGAAAGTGGCTTTAAACTGAGATTCTCTAAGCCAAAGATAGAAAAAAGAAACTCCCTTCAAAACATTTAATAAAGTGTTAAGACATTGATTGTCTTCAAACTTGTATCATAGAGAATAAACAAAAATCCAATAAACCGAATGACAAAATCTTCCCTTTTGTCTTTTGGCAAATTTGAAAGAATACAGATTAATCTCTTGTTTACTCAGGAACATAATCAAGCTGAGTTTTTCCAAAAATTATAAAATCTTACAAAATATGCATATTGTGCCTAAAAATTAATCGATTTGGAATAATTTATGAATTCACCATAAATATATCAGTCTCATTTTTAATACATTTCTTAACAAAAAATAAACTGAATCATTATCAATAGCTAAGTCATGACAAATTCTACTTCATTCCACTAATGAAGCAGAAGAGTTAACTTTCTATCAACTAATAACCCAATCTATAATGCAAATAACTAATAATTATAATACTAACTCAATCTAATTTTGTCAGTAGATAAAATTTCAATCTATTTATAAAAATTGATAAAAAACGTTAGAAATAGTTTTTATTTGTGGTTTCCCACTGATATATAGATGTCTTGTCTCGGGATGTAAACACTAATCATTCTCTAACAAAGATATCATTTATACAGTATTTGTTTTTGTGTCAAACATAATGCAAAGCACTAAAATATCACAACAGTTTCTTATGGTTTACAAAATGCCTCTTTATATAGAGGTAGTTCTTAAAAAAACTGGAGATAAAGTAGACATAAAGTATAGAGTCATAAATAACACAAAATCACTGCTAATAATGGCCAAATCTGTATGCTTATTTCATTAAAATCTCATCCACAATTAGAGTTCCACAAGTATCACCAAAAAATGCAAAATGAATTCAAGTATAATAGTTTAGAAATACCAAAGAATCACATATTTTACCAAAAATGGTCAAAAGGCAATTATCTGTTAAAATACCTTTGCAATTTTTACCATATTTTTTATATTTTTAAATATTACAATAAATTTTCATGAAAATTAGCTTGACACTAAGAAAAATGCTCTCTGCCTTCTAAATATTTTGCCATACACTGAGGTCAGAATTCATAAATAAGTGTCTCTTAATCCATACCCAATATAAAGACATGTTAAATTTGGCTCCCATTTTACTGAAAATGGAGATTCTAACTGGATCTATAAAAATTTAGTCTGCTTTCCCACACGGCAACAACTGGTAGAGCCATCCCTTTAAAGAGCCCTCCCAATCTCTGGAACATCTGATGCTTTTCACTGGCTTGAGTCACTTGCTTGACTCTCACAGGCTTCAATATGTGCCTCCTATAGGTATTTCCAATTTCATTTATGCTAACTAGCCTCATACTCCATCACTGTCCTCTCACTACCAAATGACCTTAAATCATTATTACTGTTGAGTGGCTTTAAACTCTAATTCACAGGTGGAAAACTACTTGTCATCCCCCAGTACCTATTATACATTCTTTTAGCAATAAAACTAATTAAAGTTTTCGTTGCACACTTGCTTGAAGCTACAGACTTATCTTTCCCAGCCTCCCTTGCAGCTAGGTGAGATCTTATGACCAAGTTATGACCACAGATTCTGATGCAGTAGGTCTGGGGTAGTATTCATTCTCATTTAATTATCATTTAATCTAGGGTAGTGCCCAAGAGTCCATTCTTTTATGCTCCCCATATGAGTCTAATATATAGGCAGGGTTAAGAATCCCTGCTAAAGCATGGTAGAATGATGAGAACCTCTAAAAGCAGGATGTCTGGTTTCCACTCCCAAAACTGTCCTTCCCTCAGACATCTACATGGACAGAAATAAATATTCTGTCTTGTTTAAGCCAATGTTATTTGGCCTCTGTCAAAGCAGCTGAATTCATAACCTAATGTAACAGGTACCACTGAAATATCCTGATTGGTCAGCTGTGAATCACCTGGATGGTAGCTAAGGTTCTTGTGCCAATTGCCTGCTGTCAGTACTAAACCTGCATTGTCTAATCAAGATCATTAGACAATTTTTTTCAAGTTAAAATTTTCCCTTTTGCTTTTGTCTTCTGCTTCAAGAACTCAATAAGATACAAAAGGTATCAATTTATCCTTCTTCATACTCAACCATGAACCATTTGATTCCTTTTTCATATTATAATGCGAGTTGTTTAATGATACACTTTTTCCAACTGATTGATAACTTCAATTATTATTTGAATGTTAAGCAACATGCAGTTTTCACTTTGATTCCAGTATTTCAGTTTGAGTCATTTTATCATATTTAAACTTGAAAAGGCCCCACGCCATCCTACTGGTCAAATTTGTACAGACCACACATGAAATACAGTTCCGTAGATGTATTTCACGACTGCGAAAACTACACAACAGACTGGCAAGAGCATCAGGAATCCCCATGTGGCAAGAGACCCAAAGTGGCCTCTCTCCATTACCACATGACTCCAAACAAGAGATGCCATCTAATATATGGATTTTTTGTGGCTCATACTAATCTAAAATTTTAATAATAAAATGTTTATTATTTTAGTATAATTAAATACAAATTAATCTACTGCTAAATAAGAGTTGACTGTATTCTCAATAGACCTTTATAAAAGTTCTGTAAAGACAGTATGGCCACATGCCTCTTGCAGATACTGACAAATCTCAAAAATAAAAAAATTAAAACAAGACAAGGAAATAACCTCAAGAGGCAAATACCTAAACACAACTCCTATTTTAACACACAAAAAAGAAGCAGGGAGGTAGAATATGAATGTATACTTTTTTTCCTGGGATTTATTCACAACTACAGAGTAGTATTTAAATAGTTTGGTTACCTGTTGTTTTTGTATATTCCAGGTTTCAAATGATTATTTCCTATAATTTAATTTACCTTCTATTAAAAAGGTAGTATATTTACCTAATTCAGAAGCACATTAAAAATTAATGTATCATTCTGAAATTCATGGTTATAAAAAAGGCAACTATATCAGTAGTACTTCTAGTTTCTCTTTAGTTATTACTGTAATGTAATTTTAGTTATTACTGTAATGTAATTTATAATAATGAAAAAAAAATGTTTTAATGAAAAAAGTTTAACATATAAGAACTATGTGAAAGGCAAGATGAAATAACCAGAAGGTTACGTGTGGTTAAGAATCTACATATTTTCATCAAAAGTACAAGTTTTTAAGTAAAGACACATCGCCTCACATAGCATTACAGTGAATTAAATTAGCAGTTAATTTGCACTTTAAACATTTCTACTATTAATATGATCAAAGATTTTCATCACTCATATTTTCTGTCTATTCAAGTATCAGCTTTACTTTCAAAAATGAAGAGACAAGCATTTGAAGGCACTTGCCCCTAATTTCTCGACTGTCTGCTAATCCACTAGGCTTTGAAAACATACCTCAGTCTACAAATATTCTCCATTAGCCTTGCTTGCTGTGAAATAATTACTCCATTATAACTATTATAACAAAATACTTTCAACTAATGTACAAGATGTGCTTTTGAAAAGTTTCATTAGAAGTATTTCTTTAACAAAATGAGGCCAGATATTAAGAATGAAGTTCAACAGTATCATGAAAAACTATTAATATAAATATACTATATTTCCAAAACTATTCAAAAATAAACTGGGAGAATCTATAATCCAGTGGACAGACAATGGTTAATTAACCCAAGGTTTAAAAAAACAGTATTTTATTCATGGTTGCAAATCCCACCAACTGTGTCTTAAAATGAGGCAAAGCTGTACAAATGTTGGTTAACTAAACATGTCATAAGCAATCATGATTAAAACGCAATGATACATATATGCTATTACTTGATTCATCTTCAGTCTCTGAAAGAAGCAGATTTACATGTCATATGACCTACCTCAAACTCAACACAACTGATTGCTCAGGGATGCATATCTCTCAAAGGCAGCCAAGGGCTTGTTTGGCTTGGCTTATAGAGATAAACTAAAGCAAGCTGGTACTTTTCTCACTCCCATTTGAACTTGACCCAAGACACAACAGACTATTGCCAGTCAATGGTAGATGTTGAACCTAGTAAGTCATGACAATGTTGAGGACAGAGGCCACGTGCAAAGTCAGGAAGAAGTGAAAAGTGATCAAAGAGAGGAGGGAAGAGACTTGAAACAAGAGAGAAAAAAAATATATATATAGAACCCTCCCCTCCAAAAAAAGAAACAGAGTTGAATAACACCATGCAAATTCTGAGAGCATAATTGCTTCAGGTCCTTATAACATTCCCCTCTTCCTTATTTCTCATGACACCTGCCTTTCTGCAGTTGAATTCCCTGAAATTTCCGTGTATCGTTTTAATAACATACCCCAAACTAGTGTGTGAAACTCTGTTTCTTGAAACAAAAAGAGCAATAATTAGAACTTTCACATAACATTTAAAAATGTATGATATACGCAAATCTGCTCTATCTGAGGTGATTCAGCAGAACTGTCATCACAAATGTCAATCACTGCAACCATGCAGCATACAAACTGAGAACCAACCATTGAGCTAAAGCTGCGCCTCCCTGGTTGTCAGTGACTGACAGACATACACACAGCCACATCTGCGCTTCTGGCGCGCCAGCCATCCAAGGCACAGATGCCATCTCTGCAATGTCACCACCCTGGCCATCTCCCCTGATACTTCCTTTGCCCTCAGGTTCTTTGTTTGGTTCCCAGTTTGCCTCTCTGGCTGCTTATTCACCTGCCTTCACTTGACATAGGGGTTGCTGCAGTTCTCACTGTTCATTCTGTAATAGTATATGCTTATTCACATTGTTCATCATTCCTCTGGATTTCTGTTGGATTGCTCATTCTCCAGCCCATATGCAATTCCTCCCTTCTCTCCATGCTACCCAAAGCTCTACCAGACCCCCAAACTGGCTGAAATGAAATCAAAAGAGGAAAGAGAGGCTTTCATCTGTTCACACAGCAGAATTAAGATGGAAAAAAATAGGAGGATAGTTTTTAAAAGGAGAGAAAACAGAAAGACTTATAGCATTTTCTTACTTAGCATTTGCAAGTTGATTCTTTATGGGGAAAACCCTATGGAGGTCATTAACCATTTTTAATTACTTACTTATGAAGGCATATTGATTGGACTTAAAGAAGTTAGAAATATTTTAACATCAAGCCAAAATTCTCAGACTTGAGTAACCAAGCCTCAAGTTCCTCTGAATCTACTTCCTACAGAGCTAAATAATGTTTGAGTTTTACACAAAAGTACTTACTTTATGCTTCTAAATCTTATATCACCTTATTTAGCCTATAATTCCATTAACTGGGTCCCTCTGCAATAACTAAGGGAATGAGGTACACCGTCCATTGTGGCGAATCCTGGAGGAAAACATGGAAGGATGAAACCTCTGCCAAGTACCCCAACTCACCTACATCATTATAAAGACATCAGGTAACCTTATCCATACATGCTTTTTCTATAGCACATCATAATTTTATATATAGGTCACTTCTATGACCTTCCCCTCAAAGAACCCAACCTTCCAAAGTGGATTAAAATCTCGCCATTGCATTCCAAGAAGGCAGTGCAACCCTGGCCCTCTAAGCCAGTGTTTCTCAAACTTTAATGTACATGCAAATCACTAGGGTTCTTGTTACAATGTAGATTCTGATTTAGTAGGTCCAGAGTAGGGCCCAAGAGTCTGCATTTCTGAGTGATTCTCATGTTGCTGGTCTCTGGCCCACACTCTGAGTTAGCAAGGCACTACACCCTTAACTCAAGACTAAACACGAGTGAGCCAACAGCAGCTAGACTAGAGACAATGATTACCTCTTAGGCATAGTAAAAGGCTCAACATCTTGTTTAATATTCATTCAACATGCATTTATTCATCACCTAATGAATGTGACGCACTCAGATACAAATACAATTAAGAATTGGTACGACCCTTTTGAGTAATGTTCAAATATTAGTATGCTTAAAAACTTCCTGGAGTGTTTGTCAAAAATGTAAACCCCCAAGTCTCACTGCCTTAGATGGAGCTTGAGTAGGTCAGGGTTGAGGCCCATGAATCTGCATGCCAGGCAAAACTGATGGTTCACACACTGAGGAATACTGCTTTAGTGGAGCAGGAAGATAATCACAAAACTAGATGATAGGTTGAATTTAACTCAATACACTCTGGAATGGGAGCTCAGACGATGGGACTCTGAGCGGGGGCAGATTCACGGAGGATGTACGGAGTGTGCCTGGCAGCAGAGGGAGAAAGGAGCATGTGGGAAAGGTCAGCAGTGAGCATCAAGGCTCTCAAGTCCAGAGAAGAACGAAAGGCGGATCTCAACAGAGTGGTGAAGCAGGGGGTAGGGAGAGGGTGTACGTGGAAAACAAGTTGGAAAAACTTACTGAGGCCATGCTACAGAAGACCCATGACTCTGGACGTGATCCTTTAAGTCTTGGGAGTAAAAACAGTTGTTGAGATGCCTCCAGTAGGCTGCAAAGAGTCAAACATTCCAAAGACTTTCCTCTTCCACAGAAGATCCTCTTCTTCTTGAAAATCTCTTTCAAATTTCAAGCTGAGGGACATGACTAAGGTCCTCCTATATGTTTTACACAGAAATTTGGTTACAAAAGATGGTAGCTTTGGTTTATAATTTACATTTTAATTGATCAAGTGCCAAAAATAAATACTTAGTTTCATAGTCAACAGTAGCAGAAGGGGAAAGAAAAACAGCATCTGCTTTAGAAAAAGTTGAATAAACTGAAATAGACTAAAAACCTGATTTTTAAAAAAATGAATATCAAAATTCTTATCTGGTGAAATCTACAGGAAAAAAAATCTAGCCATTAGAAAAATTAACCATTTCCAAAAACACATTTAAAAAAGAATTTGTCCTTAAAATTTGTCAGGACCACAGGGAATTAAACTTTACCTAGATTAAATATAAAGTCTTCATTAGAGACAGGGATCCCATATTAAATTAAAATTTAAAAACTGAATAATAACTAATCTATTTTAATTATTTTATTATCTCAGAAATAGTTCACTCCCTCTCTGAATATTAGGATTTCTAAAGAACACTCCTGTCAAAAGCAAATATAACCTTAATACAAACAGTTTATTAGAGATTAGTAAAAGCACACTCTATATTCACTTCAAGGATGCCTTATTGGTAAGTGTTTTAAAACCTGGTTCTTTGTGAGTGTCCTGTAATTTTGTTTTTAAATGATAATTTGTCACCTCTCATTGCTTAGGATACCTCGAATTGTAACATGAAAGCCATTCAGCCATTAAATGTAACATCTTTTCTGTTGTATAGCTTAAAATGAAAATTATAGCACATCACTATGACATATTGTCAAATTGGAAAGTGAATGGTGAATCCGCAAGTGAAGTGATTAGGTAGTGGACACTGATGACTTGCCGCGAGTTCATTCTGGGGTTCGTGTTTGTAAATTACAGTGAGAAATGAAGTTATCAGGGTTTTAATTTCATATGATTTGATATCACAGAGATAAGTAAACATTATAATGTTGTGTTCTCAAATAATCTGGAGCACTTTTGTGCATATTCTCACCATACCTGGTATTCCTCTTCTGAGATAATTTCCTTATGGCAGAAGAGGTTCCTCCTATTATTCATTATGGAAAGGCAAAGATAACTGAACAATCACACTGCTTTTGTAAAACGGTTTGGTTGCAGGTGACAGAAACCCAAACTAATGTAGGCAAAGTATGTATTAGCTCATGTAACTAAATCTCAGAAAGGGCAGGGACCTTATTTAAATTGTGATACGAATAAAATTAGAAAAAATAAGACAAATGAGAATATGAACGGTGGATGTTAATGATGTTTAGGATGGCTTGGGGGATTTTCTTGGTCTAATAAGGATATTATGGTTATGTTTGAAAAGAACATTTAAGTATACAAATACCAAAGTTAATAAACTCAGTGTTTTGTTTTGTTTACAAGGGTATAGGTTAGCAAATCTAAAACTACATTGTATATATGCTACAGATAAGCAAGTGAGTTTATATTGCAGATAATCACAGCCAGGTTTCTCACTGTCAGAGAAATCAGCTATAAATAAGGAGAGAAGGAAAGCTATAAGTAACCTAGCAGTACTGGATTGGAATCACAGATATCAGTATAACCTTATGGATTTTAAAAGATACACAAGCAGGTAGATTTTTAAATAAACATGAATGTGCATACATAAATGTGTTAATAAACATACATATATTTCTTACCTCTGTACCCTGAGAGGACCTATAAACAATAACACACTAGCAGCCATGAGCACAACTGCCATCTAGATCTTACCAAATACAATTCTCCAATCAAAGGAAACAGAACTTATTAGAAAAATGACTGATTCTAGGGCCGGACAGAGAAAATACAAGAAAATCCTTGAACAACACTGATAGATGAATGGGTAAATAAAATGTATACATACATGTACATACACACATACACACACACACACACAGTGGAATATCATTCAGCCTTAAAAAAGGAAGGGAATTCTGACACATTCAACAACACAGATACATTTAAAAATGGTAAATGTTATGAATATTTCGCCACAATAAGGAAAAAAAAAGGCAATGGGAACTGGCACACTGAATTTGGTAAACAACTTGGCATTGTCTTGTAAATGATGAAAATACTCATCTCAAAAAATATTTATGACAGTTAATTTCCTCCTGTACTTATAACCTAGGTATAGTCTTGCCTGTGTGCTTCAAGACAAAATGCGAATGTTCAAAAACAAAACAGAGTCCAGGCGCAGTGGCTCATGCCTGTAATCCTAGCACTCTGGGAGGCCGAGGTAGGAGGATTGCTTGAGGTCAGGAATTCAAGACCAGCCTCAGCAAGAGTGAGACCCTGTCTCTGCTAAAAATAGAAAGAAATTAGCCAGGCAACTAAAAATAGAAGAAAAATTAGCCGGGCATGGTGGCACGTGCCTGTAGTCCCAGCTACACAGGAGACTGAGGAAGGAGGATTGCTTGAGCCCAGGAATTTGAGGTTGTTATGAGCTACGCTGATGTCACGGCACTCTACCCCAGGCAAGAGAGCAAGACTCTACCTCAAAAACAAAAAATGAAATAAAAAAAATAAAACAGAAAAAATATATACAGTCTGTATGTCCATCATTAGGGAAAAGGATAAATCAGGATTAATAAATTCTAATACAGTTATAGTACAAACACTCCACAGCAGTGAAATTTATGAGCCAAACTTATGTGCATGAATGTGGATGAATCTCAAAAATAAATTGACTGAAAAAGGCAAATTACAGAAGAATGCATACAGTAACAACATACATAGAGGCCCAACACATACAACACTTGATACATTATTTGGGGTTATATACATATGGAATAACCTGTAATTCAAATTAGTATAATAATAAATTCCTCAGGGCGGGAGGAAGATCAGTATAATTGGGCAGCACATAGGAAATTTAGAAAGTCTTACTCTATTTTTTAAGCTAGGTAGTAAATATATGATACATGATTTTTGTCCTATTGCTGTATGTATCAATCACATTAGTTATTCTTTTATATAGATTATATGGCTAATAAAAAAATTATTAAAGCACAAGTTTTGAAAAAATGCTATTTTCCTTGTCATAGAAAATCCAGTGCCATGAGACCCTACATAAAGGCTTTTTCTTTAGTGAGTCATGAATAACATTATATAAAGCCACTTCTGTTTCTCCAAATGTATTTCATTCTTCCCTACCCCAGTATCCTAAATCTTGTGCAAATTCTCTGGTTCGGCAAATCTAAAACATTTATTCCATCTTTGCCCAAATTCCTTCAGTTGAAGGGTCTCCCTTCAAAGAATATGGAAATTATTAATACTTCTACATTCAATTTCTAATTCATTTGCCTATTATTTCATTTTAACAATGCCAGAATGCCTAACTTGGTCCTGTTAATGTTAAGGTCTGATGAAGCAGTAAAGTCATAAAACAATTTTTAAACCAAGTTTGAAATCTTCTTTGTAGAATACACAAATTCATAATTTTTGTTAGTAATCATTTTCTTTTAATAAATACAACTTGGGAATATATGATATAAATTATCTATAAATGATATGGCATAACTGCCCTCTATAAAACGATAAAGACAATTTGCTCTACAGTCTAAATTCATCATAAAACAGGGGTCAAGGAGTGTTGATTTTCTCACCAACCACAGGCTTTTTGATCTTGTCTACATTATTCGAATCATAGGGGTTACAGGCATGGGTTCTGGAGTCAGATTGCCTTGGATTAAAACCCCAATTCTTCCATTTTCTAACTACGAGAACTTGGAAGTTTCTTAACCTCTCTGCACCTACTTTCCCACCTGCTGAGTAGACATAATAAGAGTACTTGCCCCAGTCAGTTTTCACAAGAATTAAATGAGATAAAATGTGTAATGCATTTCAAATGCATTGTTTTTTAACTTTTTTCTTTGAGATACTTGAGATAATTATAGATTCACATGCAGTTATAAGACAATACAGAGGTCATGTATACCCATTATCTACATATAATTTTAGTAACTCTTAGGTATTATTAATATCACCCTCATTAGAAAAACTTTACTATTTCATATATGATTTATTATGTAATATTACATACACACAATGAACTATGAAAAAGGCAATAAAAATCAATCTAGAGTCTTTTTTAAAGCTCCCAATCATTTTTCTTTATAAAGTCCTTTGTATGAAAACATTATCAGTATTTTAGAAATATGTGGAGAAGAGAAAAATCAAAAGGTGTTAAATGACTGGCTCGGTATTACAAAACAAATAAGTAATTGTTTATGCCCAGTTATCAGAACATGTAAAATATACTATAATTTTTAGCTCTAAAGGAAATCTTGAGAATTAGTCATATTGAACAAATTAAACTGGGTAAGCTTTCTATTACAGTCATAATGACTATAATATCAATATTAAACTAAAAAATTCAGAAAGACGATTGCTTGATTCTATTAAGCCTTCGAATAAAGGGATATGCAATAGGTTAAAAAAAAAAAAAAACCCTCCTCTATTGGTCCTCTTCATTCACCAAAATCACTATCAACTCTGGTTTCAACATTCTTTGGGCTAAAATCTTAGACCAGCAATTTAGAACTTGAAGAACTACTATTACATTTCGGCTCAAGAGTTTTCACTTGTGTCACTGACAGCAGTTAGAGGGAAGACGACAAAATCTAGACACCAAGAAAGGAAGGAAGGGAAGGAGCAAGGGAGGGAAGAACAAAAAAATGAAAAGGACCCCATACAGATTCCAGGACCCCCACCCCAGAGGACAGGACAAGAATCTATATAAATTCCCCAGGCTCATTCTAATGGAATCACTCACTCCTTGGATCAGTAACTGAGAGGCAGTGACGCTAGCTAGTCCAACCCCTTAGAGATTAGGGAGAAGGTGGGGGTGCTCAGGGAGACTGAGGGACCCAAACGAAACCACCTAGTTAGTTATTGGTAGACAGAGCCCTAATAAGTACCCTGGACTTTGAAGCCACATCTAAAACTCTATGGCATGAGCATCCTCACATATCAAATGATTTCGAGGGCAGTTTGTTAAAAATCTAACAAATATATCTTCAAATATATATTAGTTTAACAATTTCTTGCTAGGGCAAAGAATGTGAACTTGCTTTAATAGCCACAGTGTCATTGCATGTTCAGGAATAGGATACAATGTGATGAACAGACCTTTTCCATAATTTTCCCCCTTCTGAATAATGGAAACGGCATTTGTATCTACTTAAGCGGTGTTCGCCAGTCAACCAGGGGCTTACAGATTTCTATTATCCCAAATTTTTGGCCTAAAAGAACTCGAATCAAATGTCTTTCCAGCAGAATAATCTTTTCCCAAATAAAAACTACCATTAATGAACCATTTAAAGTCAACTTAAGAAGGAAGACCTTGATTACTTTTCCAATAGAATTTTTCTGAAATGTCATCTAACGTTAATATAAGAAATAGAAGCATTAAACAGGTCACTCTACAAGTCAATAAAACTAGATAATAACATTTCATTTTTTCTATTTTTAGAAAGGCCTGTTGTCTTCATGAGGCTAAACAATATTTAATTATAATTTTTAGCCTGTTCAAAAAAAAGATATGGGCCAGACATGGTGGCTCACACCTGTAATCCTAGCACTCTGGGAGGCCAAGGCGGGAGGATTGCTTGAGCGCAGGAGTTTGAGGTTGCCGCGAGCTAGGCTGATGCCACGGCACTCTAGCCCAGGCAAGAGAGTGAGACTTTGTCAAAAAAAAAAAAAAAAAAAGATATGTTCTGTAAATGTCTGTTAGGCCCTTTTGTTCTAGAGTTCTATTTAATTCCATTGTTTCTTTGCTTATTTTCTGTTTGGAGGATCTGTCTCAGTCTGTCAGGGAGTGCTGAAGTCTCTGGCTATTATGATGCTGCTGTTTATCATTTTGTTTAGATCGGGTAGGGGTTTGCCCCAAACCACCGAATATATGTTCTTCTCATCAGCTCCTGGAACATTCTATAAGACTGATCATATCCCTAGCCCATAAAACATGTCTCGACAAATTTTAAAAAATAGAAATTATACCACATATGTTTGCAGATCACAGTGGAATAAAATTATAAATCGATTCCAACAGAAACACTCAACTCTACACAAAGTCATGGAAATTACCTACTGCTGAATGATTATTGGGGCAAGGACAAAATTAAGATGGAAATAAAAAGATTCTTCAAACTAAATGACAAAGGGGACACAAAATCCAAATCTGTGGAATTCAGCAAAAACAATCATAAGAGGAAAATTCATAGCCATAAACGCCTACATCCAAAAGAGGGAAAGATCACGAACCAACAATCTAATTAATTATCTCAAGAAAATGGAAAAACAAAAGGAAACCAATCCCAAATCCAGCAGAAGAAAAGAAATAAGTTAGGTCAGAGCAGAACTAAATGAAATTGATAACAAAAGAATTATTCAGAAGACTAATGAAACAAAAAGTTGGTTCTTTGTAAAGACAAATAAAACTGACAGGCCTCTTGCTAGACTAACCAGAAACAGAAAAGGACCCAAATAAGCTCAATCAAAAATGAAAAAGAAGATACAACTGATACCACAGAAATCAAAATATCATCTCTGACTACTATAAAAATCTCTATGTAAATAAACTTGAAAACATTGATGAAATGGACAAATTCTTTGAAACACACAACCTCCCTAGGCTCAATCAGCAAGAAATAGAACTCATGAAAAGACTAATATCAAGTAACAAAATTGAAACAGCAATAAAAAATCTCCCAACAAAAAAAGGTCCCAGATGAGATGGTTTCACAGCCAAATTTTACCAGACCTACAAAGAAGAACTGGAACCTATAATGCAGAAATTATTTCATAACATAGAGAATGAAGGAATCCTCTCCAACTCATTCTATGAGGCCAACATCACCTTCATACCAAAGCCAGGAAAGGACACAACAACAAAAAGAAAACTACGGACCAATATCCCTTATGAACATAGATGTAAAAACACTCAATAAAATCCTAGTAAACCAAATTCAGCCACACATGAAAAAAATAATCCACCACGATCAAGTGGGCTTCATCCCAGAGATGCAAGAATGGTCCAACATATGCAAATCTATAAATGTGATTCACCACATAAATAGAAGAACAAAGACCACATGATTCTCTCAATAGATGCAGAAAAAGCATTTGACAAAATTGAGCACTCTTTCATGATAAAACTCTTAATAAAATAGGCAAAGATGGAATATATCTCAAAATTATGAAAGCCATATATGACAAACCCACAGCCAACATTATACTGAATGGGAAAAAATTGAAAGCATTCTTGCTTGGACTGGAATTGCACAAGGTTGCCCACTGTCAACATTTCTATTCAACATAGTGCTGGAAGTCCTAGACAGAGCAATCAGGCAAGAGAAGAAAATCAAGGGTATCCAAATAGGGAAAGAATTCAAACTGTCACTCTTTGCTGATGATGTAATTTTATACCTAGAAAACCCCAAAGATTCTGCAAAGAGACTCCTGGAATTGATAAATAAATTCAGCAAAGTCTGAGGTTACAAAATCAATGTACAGAAATCAGTAGCATTCCTATACATCAACAAAAGTCAAGCTGAGAATCAAGTCAAAGACTCAATACCTTTCACAATAGCAATAAAGAAAATAAAATACAAAGGAAGATATTTAACCAAGTAGGGGAAAGACCTCTACAGGGAGCTACAAAACACTGAGGAAGGAAATAAGAGTAAACAAATGGAAAACATATCATGCTCATGGATTGGCAGAATTAACATTGTTAAAATGCCTATATTACCCAAAGTGATTTACAGATTCAATGCAACTGCCATTAAAACACCAAGATCATTTTTGCAGATCTAGAAAAAATTCTATGTTTCGTATAGAACCAGAAAGGACCCCAAATAGCCAAAAAAAATCTTAAGCAAAAAGAACAAATTGGGAGGCATCACTTTATCAGACTTCAAGCTATCCCACAAGAATACGGTAACCAAAACAGCATGGTACTGGCATAAGAACAGAGATATAGACCAATGGATCACAACAGACAACCCAGATATAAAACCATCCTCGCATTGCCATCTGATCTTTGACAAAGCAGATAAAAACATACAATAGGCAAAAGAATCCCTATTCAATAAATGATTCTAAGAAAATTGGACAGCCACATGTAGAAGAAGATTGAAATAAGATCCACATCTCTCACCACTTACAAAGATTAATTTAAGATGGATAACAGATTTAAACCTAAGGCATAAAACTGTAAGAATTCTAGAAAAAGATGGAAGTAAAACTCAATGGAAATCATGCAGGTGGGAAGTTGGAGGAGGAGGGGATGGGTGAAATGATACCTAGTGGGTACAATGCACATCATCTGGGTGATGGACACACTTATAACTTTGACTCAAACTGTACAAAAGTAATTCATGTAACCAAAACCTTTGTACTCCCGTAATATTCTGAAATTTAAAAAAGGAAAAATAAATATAAAAAGATAAAACTTTTTAAAAATATACTTATTACTCCACAATCACTTACACATTTAAAACACTTTAAAGTTGTTAATACTTTAGTTATTAGTAAGTGCTTAATCCTAAGGCAAATATAAAATTCTGAGCATGCAAAAGTATAATGACCCTTAGAGTAAAGTTGTAGCCTACAACTCCATAATATCCCAACCTGGAAATTTTTGTATTTTGCCTGATTTCAATTACCTTAAGATGCTTCAGTGTTGAATCCCAGAAAATTGGGACCCAATCTATATAGATAGGTATTCAGTAACTGAACAACTCAAATATGACACTACCATGGAGAAGTCATCTGCTTCACCAGGCACTAAGTAGATGGTCCATTTGTTCAACAGTAGCTGAGTTTCAAAGAGAAATGAAGGCAGCATGTATTGTGAGATACTGTAATCTGGAGATCATAGAGAGAGAAAAGAGAATAATAAAGTAGAATAATAAAATACTAACATGTTAACAGCAAAACTCTTAAGGCTGGTTCTTTTTATATATGAAAATTTAACTCTGGAACCACAATAGTTGGCCTGAAACTCACAGAAAATCTGTATTAGGCAGAATTTCATTTATGTTTTCCCTCTTGGCACTTTTTTCCTCACATAAAACATTGTAGTACGTTCTGCACCATGTGGAAAATATTTTATTGGGTACTCAAATGATGTAAGGACAAACCTAAATGTTCTTGAATTCTTCTATCAGAACACTGTATCAAATTAAGAGGACTATCCAAGCATTTCAGAACACTCTTATAACTCTGGAAACTGGGAGTTTTTTCCTCAGGGTAAGATTTTAGGAATAAAACATAGCAAAAGAAATGCAACAAACCTATTTGCACATTCCTTAAGTAGCTTGCCCCAAAACAACATTATTTATATTTCAACTGTGTTTCAGCCTCCTTTTATATTCAAGATGTACAATGCCAAATTAGAAAATCCCATCCACCAGAACAAGATTTCTTAAAGTTTATTTGTCCTCAGCCCCCAAAATTACTGGGAACATTTCTTTCATCATTCAATAGTTCAAGTGGATAAATTAAAGCAGTTAAGAAAAACTTCCAAAAAGATTTCCATAGAACTATGACTATCGACGTAAATTATATTTGAATACCACCAGGAAAAGACTATAGTTTCTTACCTAAAACAATATTGGAAACATAAAAGGATACACTGTGCCCTTGAGGAGACATTTTAACATATTAACTTGCTCTAGTACAATTCTATGAGCAAGCATTTTACATTAGACTTTGGAAGTAAATCCTAGAAAGAAAAATGGAAACTAAACTATCTGATGTGACTAATATATACAGTTCTTAAAAATATTGGGAATATTTTGGAGAATTTCATACATATAAGGTAATATAATTACATGATTTCATTACTATACAATTATATTGTTTCACTATTATAGTCATTTGATCAAATCTAAATATTTTATTTTATAAAGATTTTTATACTTTTTGAAATCTAGATATCTTTATCTGTGTCTATATCCCAATATTAGAAGATCATTCCTGAAATCTGATAACCAAAGTGTTGAAGTGCATGATGTGTAACGTCGAAAGCAAAGCGGCATGCTATTACGTTAGTTCTTCTATATGAAGGATATGTAATTCCTCCATAATCACAGATTGTGTGTCGAAAATACAAGTATGCACGTTAAAATCTGTTTCAATTAAAATGTTGGTTTGGTACATAGTCAAACAGGTTTCTCTAGTTACAAAAGAAAATGAACTCCTCCCAGTTTGGCAGCCTTGAACCCTGAGTTATATCCTCATCGTTGTGGGTCTGAAGTTTTGAGCAGGGAGGCACTGACCAGGAAACTAAGTCTCTCAAGGGATCTCTTAGACTGTCTCCTCATTCCTCCAGACTCCCACTCCAGGGTCTCTCCAGTAACCCCCTCTGGGTAGAGCTTCACAATCTTCAGTATGGAATATTTTCAAAGTGAAATTAAAACCCCAAAAGATTAAACCCATAAAACCATTTGATTTTTCCCATTACTATTTTTTAAAATATTAATGTTAAGGGGTCATTACTTAGCATTTATATTGTATTCACTTGAGATTATATGAAGTCTACTAGCACAAATCTCCAGGTACAGAAATTCTGTACGTGTTAAATTATAACAATATTGAGAAGTGGATTATAATCCTCTTTAGAAAACACAGTCTAAAAGTTTGTGTGTACAAATAATTCATTTAGTCATAAAAAATCAAATCACTTATAATAATTCATAATAATTTATTAAATCATTCACCATCTATAGATATGTCCAGAAACACTGCTTGGCCATTCAGACAAAAACAAATTATCAAGAAAGTTTTCAAGAATATATCAATTTATGAAGAAGAAATCCATATAAGGAATTATAATGAAAGCAAAAAGCTATAACACAGGCTTCCTCAAAAAGTCTCCTAAAAACGTCAGTAACTTCATACCTTCCTGAACCCTTAGATCTTAAAACGTATGCTAGTCTCACAATTTAAGCTTTTCAATGCCACAAGAACACATTTTGGTTTCATGTAATAATAACAAAAAAAATAAACTTGCAGTCCCACTCTGGCTTCATCCACGCTAGATCTCCATTTGGGCTGCTGGGCGTCAGAGTGAACGTGTGCAAGTATAGGGAGAGTGTACAGAAACGCACGGAACATGAGTTCCATGAGACACCACTCCGTCATCCCCGACATCACAGCAGCTACCCCGAATGCTCCCCTGCCCCTCCAAAATCCTGCTACTCCTAAAATTGTAAACACCTTGATTCATTTTAATTATCCCTGCAAACAAAGGCAATGCAAATGACACAGGGTCACATCCATTATCCACTATTCTAATATCCAGGGTTTTCTTCTGTGTCTACTTCTTGTAAATTTGGCACAAACTATATTGATTGGAGGCTATTTCTTGTCTTTCTTCCACTGAGTATAAATATTCATGTATTTCACTAGAGAAATATTAATGTCTATGATTACATGTTACTTGCCTTTGACCACATGGAGGTGTTACTTAGTATATGGTAGATGCATCTATTACCTTTCTAAAATCTGAAAAATTACAAATTCTAAAACCTGTCTGTCTTTAAGGGCCTCAAATTCCTCTTTATTTCAGATGGCCTGCTTTTTTCCTTTACTAAAACTGTGACAAAGATCATTACCCCTAGACTTCTCTTTTCTACAACGCAAAAATCTTCACCTATCCAAGCCCACTTATTTTTTTCTCCTGTTTTTAAAGGAAAAAATGCTATACCAAATTTTTCAAGGTCAACCTCTACCTAGGCTGGTGACAACATCCCATGTAATTTTTTGGAGTCGTCTTCTGTCAGTTATCATTGGCATTTTGATTTCTTCCTTTCCATTGTCCCTCGTTTTCTTCTCAAACCTGGATAAATTTCTTCACAGTCTCAAATAAAATAAATTTCACTCTTAACAAATATATGTAAGCTACCCTCTCTCTTTTACTTCAAAACCATACTTAAAAAGAAAAAAAAAAAAGCTTAAGTTCTATCTTCTGTCTTCTTTGACTCATTCATTCACCTAATCAAAGAGCCTTGACTGAGCAACTATTATGCACTGAGGACTTAGAATAAAAATATGATCACCACTGAAGGACCTCATAGTGTTGGTTGGGAGAGGAAGAGGGATGGAGACAAAGGAACAAAACTGTAAACAATTACCTTACAAGGCACTTGACACATGTGTTTGGCCAAATAGAAGTGCCTGCTGTCTCCCACACACTTCACGGCTTTCGAATACTCGGTTCACCTACTGTTAGCAAACCACAGTGACCCGCACTAAAATGGTAATTGTTCCAAGTATAGAGACACCCTGTATCTCTTCTCTTCCCTAGTCTACTAGTCAGTGCCTTGTACATGACAAATATTTAATAAACATCTCTTAAATGGAACTTTGTTTGCTTATTTAATGGCTTATTTTATTTCATTTTATATTTTATAAATTTTATTTAATCGTTATTTTATTTCACACTATATAAATTGTGGGAGAGGTATCTTTGAGCTTAAAGTTTTATGTAATTAATATTCCAAATGACCTTCCTGTACTGCTATTCTCAAATGTCACATCCTCAGAAGAGCTTCCTTTAACTACTTTATTTAAAATGCCTCTTTCCCCCAACCACTCACTCTTTATTCTTCTACTCTGCTATGGTTGTGTTTATGGTCTTTGCCATGTGTTATATACCTGCTATATTGTCTCTTTCCCCATTAAATATAGGCTCCATGAAGGGAGACACTTGACTTTCACACTTCCTTCTTTTCACCAGTGCCTAGCGCATGAGGGGGACCCAACACGAAACAAACCAAGTTACAGGTGCCATGCTCATCACTGACAATAAGATGCTGAGTCTTAGTGAAAGTAGGTGCATAGTTTTCAATTAATTCTACCCTTCCTGAACTATATTTGATGTTGCATACACTGTGCAGTTTCTCCTCCCCCTTTTGTGCCAAAACAGCTTAACCTTTTATTTAAGTGTCTCTGGTCCAAAAAACATTAAAATTGGGCAGCTCTAATAAATACTACCACATAATAACTCGCTCCAGTTCTCTGCAGTAATTAGTACTCTGGTGATGAAATGTGCCTCTAGGTTCAAAATTTTATAATGTTTTGACAGTTGGAATCTTACCAAGCATGAAATGAACCCAATAAAAAATTCTTTTTTGTTATCATTCTCCAAGCATTAGGAAAAAAAATTCTCAACATATAACAGTAGTACTCCAGGAAAAAAAAAGATAGCAACCCCCCCCTCGGATTCATAGGGGAGGGCTTATATAGCATTCAAATGAAGAGAAGATAAATGTAAATCTCTGACAACTAAAAGCCAAGAGCAAGTTCTATTTAACAGGCAAGTGCATCTCAATCACCTTGATTAGCAAAGCGAGATAATATGCATTAAAATCTTCGTGCCAGTCAAAAATCTCATAAATACCATATTTTATTTTCCATCTGTAACTGTTTGATGATCATGGAATCTCTAATCACCTCAGATGGTTCTTTAGGGAGATCGTTTTTATTTGAATATAGTTTTCCTCTCAGTATCCTATCCTTCCATCCCAAAGAAAATACACATGACTCAGACAATATTTCACTAGCTGAGCAAAGATTTCAGTTGCATCAGTGGATGCCATGTGTTTTACCTGAAGTAACAAGAGCTATAATTTCAAAGTTCGTTTTCACATTTATTGAAAAGTCAAAACTTCTAAAGGTTTTAAGAATCTCTACGAATCCAAACATATTCTCAACGATACCTGCATTATTTTATTCAAAATAAAAAATATTCTTATAGTGAAATGGATGATGGATTGTGGTGATAGGTGCACAACATGAAAGTACTTAATGTCACTAAACTGTATTACATTTAAAAATGGTTACGATGGTAAATTTTTTATGTATATTTTACCACAGTAAAAAGAAAAACTTTTTATCAATACCTGAACATTAATTTCCTTATATTTTATTTTGAAACATTTATGCTACATCTGAAGGAATTTTACAATTCATTTTCTAAATGTATACTCGGACACCATGTAACAGGTTCCAACGAACCTTTTTGATATCTGGCACTCATTCGTTAACTTCCTTGAATTTTAAGGAGCCAAGAAAACTGTTAAAGAAATTACTAGAGATGTGTCTTACGTTATGGAATCCAATTTACCATCACACAATATGAATTCTTTATAAATTATGTAGTAATATAGGGTAAGCTATGTGGTGTGCAGTCATGAACATTCTCAGTACATGGTGGGACATGAGGCAGAGTCCAGAAGGACCTTAGTAATTGATATTGTAACTGTACCCCTCTAAAATGAAATGCCATGCTTATAAATTGGTTATTTTTTAATGATTAAGCTAACGAGTTCTGAACTTTTAACCTATATGAGTTTCATAATTACACAGCTTGAAATCCTCATCAGAAAATCTGTCTGCTCCTGAAATTCAAAGCATTTTATAATCTTGAATAATGCATGGCAACGCTACAGAAATTAAAACATTTCATAAAAGTTAAGAAATTCACAACCTTTTTTGTATTTTTACAAGACCATAAAGCAACAGAAATAAATTAGTTGTCACTTCCCCTGACTCCCCAGTCTAACCCCTCCCCTTCTCCATCTCTTTTACAAGAGGCAGCTTATTTCTCTGTACATAAACTGCATAATGGATACAGTTTCATGGCACGAACACCTTTTACATGAGTCAGTGCAGAGACAGTTCAGCGGAGTTCCAAAAAAATGTCAGGAGGATAGAAAAACTAATTCTGTGTCTGAGCATAGAGGCTAAGAATGCTGGTTTTAGAGACAGACAGATCTGAGTTTGATTCCCAGCTTGGTCATGTACTGGCTCTGTAACAGTGGGCAAACTACTTAATTCTGTTCTCCAAGCCTTAGTCTCCTCATCTGTAAAATGGGGATAATAGTTCTATTTCACTGGATAATCCTAAATATTCAATATGATACTATAAATAATGCTTTTAGCCCTGTGCCTAAACTTCATAAACTCTCAATAAAGTCAAGTAAATTATAATTAGAATCATGGAGAGTATTCTAATTACAACCTTGCAATTCTGCAACAATTTTCATACTTAAAAATGCTTCCTCAGTAGAAGGCATCCTCCAAACACACTTCTTTTCCATTGGCAAATAAAAGGTATTCTGTGGCATTAATAAAATGCAGGAAAATAGTAAAATTCACAACAAAATAACACTCAATATAAGATGTATCGAAGCTTTTAAAAAGTCAGATTTGCCTTAACCTTTCATATACGTGTTTCAAGGTAGATATGTTTTTAAAACAAACTACAGCTAATAATTTACCAATGATATCTTATAAAACAAATGGAAATTTTTCTTCCAAACACCAGAACAGAGATCATAACTAATATTATACCTTTCTAGGTAAGCAACCAGCCCAGTAATTTCCACTATTATGGTCACATACTTAGTTTTCAAGACAGAAATTCTATGCTATACAGTGTTCAAAGCCATTTTCCTAAAACATCTCAAGATTTTCATACTGAAAACATATCTTGCTTTTAAATTTTAATTATAGTAACTAGTATTTATCAGAATTATAGCAAAATTTTCAAACAGAAAGCAAATGAAGGAAACTAAAAATCCCCATTCAAACAAGAATGGAACACAGACATTAAAAATCATCTTTCAAGGAATAAACACACAGCAAAATGATATAAGAAAAGTGTATTACTATACCAATTTTGTATTAAAAATTATAAATGTAAATATTAATATTTATGTTTGAATATATATAAATTTATATGCCCAACTTTTAATAATAATTACTTCTGCTTTTTGTGATTACAAATGATTTTGGTATTCTTCTTAATATTCTACTGTATTTTAAATTTTTGGACATGTAATGGGTACTGACTTTTTTAGTAGTGCAATAGTTTTAAATAATTTGAAAACAATAGAAAAAACAAAAAGATACGGTCCCCACCACTTTTCTTAAGAAACTGTTTTAACACTGTGTATCACTCAAATACAAAAAAGTCACATATAAAAATTTTTGCCTTAGAGAAATTCTGAAAGCAATTAGACCATACTTTAAGCACTATAACCACGATATTGGCATTGCCCCAAAGTCAATGACGAGGAGTACAAAGCAGATGCCAGGTTTTATGCATGCTTGTAGCTCCGGATCTAATGGACAGTGAAAGGCAATATTATAAAACAATAATTTTTATGAAGTATTAATCAGCTAGATGTCACAATAAAAGACTGTTTGTCAAAAATTCAATCCAGAGCTGTATTCTTTACCTTATATGGAGACACTACCAAATTTTTAAAAATTTGTGTTGTTATTTCATATAAAGTATACTAGTGTCAAAATAGTGTTTAGAGTATAAACATATTACAGTATAAACAGACTATTTCATATATAGTATACTACTGCCAAAATAGTGTCCAGATATAATTATTTTAACTGCACAAAAAGTAAATTTTCCAATAAAGTTATAAGTAAAATTTAAAAAATTTCTAAAATTCCAAATTTTCATGTTTACTTTTGGTAACATTAGACCATCAGATACTATGGTTGAATTTAAAAAACATTTTTCCATTGAAGAAGAAAATATTTAGCTTTGGAAAAATCAAAGCAATATGTTAGTTACCAGGAAACAGATTTTTATAAGTGTTCATTTGAATAAATCTAATATTCATTTTCAGCTTCTGATTTCCAATGAAGATTTAAAGAATAATACTTTAGGAGGGTTTTTAAAATTCTACTTTTATTTAAATGTTTATTTCAAATATCAAAGTAGCAAGAAATGTACAAGCTTTCAATCTAGATTTTCTTGGAACAGTCCAACTTGATAAATTTTCTGTTTATGTATATATACACAAAAGATATGAAGTTTAAAATTAACTTGGCCAACCAGAAGCTGCATTCCATATTTTGATGTATTCTATAAATGAGTACAAGACTCATCTCAGACTCAAATCTCTGTTCAGTGCAAAATATTTCATCATATTCAATCATTGGAGTTAAATACTTAACTTCCTTAAACAGAAGTTTCCATTCGTGAAAGTAACATCTAAATAGTTTCAATGTTTATGCCTTTCACGTTTAGTCTAAGTAAATATTATCATTTTTCTACCACTTATTTGTATTATTCTTAATTTTTTTTGACATTCCTCACAGCAGTTTTTAAGTCATCAGCACACTTAATCTGAAGATTACTTACTTTTCTAACCAATCACATTCAGCTCCCACCCCCAACACCTACACAGTGTTCTTACAAATCCTTCTGGACTCTCTTAACCACCAAACTTCCTAAATACACCAAAATACTATGTCTCAGAAAAGAATGACCATGACTTAAATGTGGTGTAAAGGACCACTGTCTTTTTGTTACTTGGATATGAAATGCATTGACTATATCACAAAAATGTTTCCAGTGTCTAAGCTATGGGCATTCCCACTTCCTCAGTGAACAGGAAAAATCCCCAACCAGCCCCATCTAGGGGTGAGGGCTGCAAGGGGGACTCTGGGCTGTCCTCACTACCCCAGGGATACCCAGACATCTCTTTATAACTAGAGTAGAGGGAAGAAAGAGAAAAACTGTATGTCAGGTCAAAGGCTTCATTATTTTTTGAGATGATTTGGGAAACCTCTGATAATTACAAAACTTCTTCATTGCTACAGGGAAACTAGAGTATTAACCACTTGACTATCTCATGCCATTGGAGAATTATTGAAAAGATTATTATACTTTACTCTGAGTTCTGTGTAACTTCTTAAACTGCCTGATGTTTCTTCTTCTTTTTTTTTCCTCTTAAATTTGTTTGCTTTAAACATAGTGTCCAGTTTCTTGATGTAAATAAGATTGCGTCTAGTTGAAGAACTAACAATTCAAGGTTAGGATCAAATGTTTCTTCCAAGTTGTTAAAACAAGAAATAAGACAACTAGATCAAAAACACATCTATGGGAAAAACAGCCTCTGGGTTCCTTTATAAGAAAACATACTGACTTAACCACTTACATTTTAAATATCTAAAAAGTCTAAAAAAAGAACCCTTTCTGATTCCCCAGTCCCTAGAACATTGGTTGTCAATATATAATTTTTAAAAGAGTAAGTGAAATAAAGAAAGTTTATGACAAATATATTAGTTAAATAGCATAAATAACATGAATTATTTCTTCTAGTAAAAACTCAATCAACAATCATGGATAATGAAGAATTTAAAATAAAAAGATACATTTCTCACCAAATGGAAAATTTTTAAATTAATCTTGCCTATTAAATCTAAGCCATGCAAACCAAACAATTGGAGTATACATTTTACCCCTACACATTTTAAGGGACTTAGTACTTACACCAACAATTCAAAAACTTCTGAAAGGAAGGAGCTAAGGAACCTGGCAGAACTATGAACAAAATTCAGAAAACTTTTCAAATTAATGATGTACAGAACTGAAAGAGGTTAGAAAAACATGTCTGAATAAAATGAAAATAAAGAGGAGCCCAAAAATAATGGAGCCAAAACTTCTCTAAGAGTAGGTAACAACTGGGAAACTTTAATTTGTGAGTCACAGAAAAATGCAACTGAAACAAGCCCAAGTGAACAGATGGAAAACCATACTATGGCTCTTGGATTGGCAGAATCAACATTGTTAAAATGCCCATACTACCCAAAGTGATCTACCAGATTCAATGCAATCCCTATTAAAATATCAACATCATTTTTTACAGATCTAGAAAAAATAATTCTACACTTTGTATGGAACCAGAGTAGACCATGTATAGCCAAAGCAACGTTAAGCAAAAAGAACAAATTGGGAGGCTTTAATTTACCCGACTTCAAGCTATACTACAAGGCTATAGTAACCAAAACAGCATGGTACTGGCACAAGAACAGAGACATAGACCAATGGAAGAGAACTGAGAACCCAGATACAAAACTATATTCATACGGCTATCTGATCTTTGACAAAGGAGACAAAAACATACACTGTGAAAAAGAATCCCTATTTGATAAACGGTGCTGGGAAAACTGGATGGCCACATGTAGAAGACTGAGCCAGTATCCACATTCTCTCACAAAAAAATCAACCCACGGTGGATAACAGACTTAAACCTAAAGCATGAAACCATAAAAATTCTGCAAGAAAATGTTGGAAAACTGTAATAGACATCAGCCTAGGCAAGGAATTTATGAAGAAGTCCCAAAAAGCAATCACAGTAACAATGAAAATAAATGGGACCTGATTAAATTAAAAAGCTTCTACACAGCCAAGGAAAACAATCATTAGAGTAAATGGACAACCTACAGAATTGGAGAAAATATTTGCATGCTATACAGCCAATAAAGGGCTGATAACTAGAATCTATATAGAACTCAGGAAAACCAGCAAGAAAAAAATCAAGCCACCCCATTAAAATGTGGGCAAAGGATACGAATAGAAACTTTTCAAAAAAAGATAGACTGATGGCCAAACATATGAAAAAATGCTCAGCATCTCTAATCATCAAGGAAATGCAAAATCAAAACCACAATGAGACATCACTTAACTCCAATGAGAATGGCTTTTATCAAAAAGTCCCCAAAACAAAAAGTGTTGGCATGGATGTCGAGAGATAGGAACACTCATACACTGCTGGTGGGACAGCAAGCTAGTACAACCCCCATGGAAAGGAGCATGGAGTTACCTCAACTAAAATTAGGCTTACCATTTGATCCAGCAATCCCACTACTGGGTATTTACCCAAAGGCAAAAAATACATCTGCACTCAAATGGTTACAGCAGCGCAATTCACAATTATAAAGATGTGGAAACAATCCAAATGCCCATTAATACATGAGTGGATTCATAAAATGTGGTATATGTATACCATAGAGTACTACTCAGCCATAAAAAATGGTGAACTAATACCTCTTGCATTATCCAGGATGGAGCTGGAGCCCATTCTTCTAAGTGAAGTATGATAAGAATGGAAAAACAAGCACCACATATACTCACCATCAAATTGGTACTAATCGATCAACACTTATGTGCATATATGGAAGTAACATTCATCAGGGATCGGGTGGGGAGGAGGAGGAGGGGATGGGTAAATTTACACCTAATGGGTGCAGTGCATGCTGTCTGGGGGATGGGCACACTTGTAGCTTTGACTCAGGCAGTGCAAAGGCAATTTATGTGACCCTAGCATTTGCACTCCTGTAATATTCTAAAATTTAAAAAAAAAGAAAGAAACAAGCTCAAATGTAAAGAAACACATGGCTCATATAATTGGAGCTCCCAGGTTAGAATGGACTTGAGAGTTGACTAAATCCACTGGCTCTGACACCATGTTCCTGAGATTCCCTGAGTCTCTCTTCTCATGCTGGAAACTAGATGGCTGCAGTGGTGCTAACCTTAATTAAAAAAAAAAAAAAAATCTCAGGGGAAATGTCTCCTGCAAGATGAAGAAAATATCTTTCCCAGAAGGCCTCAGCAAACCTCTCCTTGAGTGTCTTTGGCACAAACTGAACCATGTGACCATTCCCAGAGTAATCACTGTCACAAGAAACTAAATCACTGATGAAGGATTACCTGACTCACCCTTGGATGTGAGTAGTCACATGGACTTAACCACATGGGCTGTATGTTGAAGGCAGAGATATCTGAACAAAATACAAAGGGGCAAGGGGAGAATGGATGCTGGGTAAGCACACAACACTGTACTGCAATTGACTATATAATCCAACACTGTATTTCTAGATTGAAATGTACAATGTCCGGAAAGTATTCAGCGACATAATAGGAAAAGTAGAGACATTTATTGAAGAAGATACAGGAAACGTTGTATGTAGGACAATGACGTCTCAGTCCCCTTCAAAGTAGGCACCTTGGGACCTCACAGTACAGTTCTCCCAGCATCTCTTAACCTAACCCACACACACTCAGCATTCTCAGGTGTTCTGCTTGTTGCAGGCCTTCCAGAACATGGATCACTTTCAACAGATTCTTGACCACCTTTGAAGTGTTTGTGCCACACTTTTATTTGTGACACACTCATTGTATCGTCCCTGAAAGCCTTCTGAATCATCCAAATAGCTTCCACGGAAGATTGTTCAAGCTTAATGCTAAATTTGACACAGATTGGTTGCTCTACTCGCTCAGTCATTTAGAATGCAATGGCCACACAGTACGCGTGCCCACTCAACGGGGTCAGTGCCCCACTGATTAGTACAGTGAAGTTGTCACTGTTCACGCATGTGCATTCCAGTCCACTCTCCTTGGCTGCCAGGTTACACTGACGTCACACAAACCATTCTTGTTATATTAACAACAGCCTGGAAACTTTCTGGACAGACTTCGTATGTCTCACAGGCTGATAGCTGGCCATTGGAGGTCTCTAATCAAACCCAGAACCTAAGAGGAATTTCTGGCAAATGTTTACTCAACACTTGCTACCTGTATACTCTTGATGTCTAAGATTTCTTGTATTACAAAGCAGCATGTGTGTCACGGAGGAGCTATTTATTACGCAGAGCTGAAATATACTTCCTTAAAACTTCATTGGCCTAACTTCTTAGAGCAACAATGAATGAATTTATCCCTTCTGTTCTATAATCACTCAAATATTTGAGGGCAGTTAGTAGGTTCTCTCTGAACCCTTTCTTTTCAATTGTCATCTCAGGTTCATTCTTAACATCAGGTACTTCTATTTTAAAGTCAACAAAGAACTTTGTGAAATTTCCATTTAAGAGGTGAGCTATTTAAAACGCCTCATTATACCATCATACTCGGTTCATTTCAAACTGGTATACAGTAGCCACAATAAGCTAGCGGGTCTAGAAAATCAAGTTCAAACCTTGTTATCAATTAAGAACTATGAGATTCTTCAACATCTATATGCATATTTAAGATCATTGGGCTGTTAGAATAATCTCAAATCATTTATCTTGCAGTCTTTCTGGTCCATTTATAGTTAAGTATTACGTAATATGTGTGTTTCAGTTGTAACATGTTTGTAGTTGAGAGTAGTAAAGAGATTATTCCATGCAACGAGGCTTTCTTCTTTATTGTTAAGAAAGTGTCACTTCATCCTTCAAAACTGATTCGCAACATCAAAAGGAGGAAAGCTAAAAAGAGCATTTAAAAAGTTACAACGGCGGCGGGATGTGGTGGCTCACACCTGTAATCCCAGCACTCTGGGAGGCTGAGGTAGGAGGATGGCTTGAGTTCAGGAATTTGAGACATGGAAGAGTGATAAACATCAGATTCTAAGAGCTGCCTGAAAAGTCTGTTTGATTCACAATGCGGCTAATTAATAATATAAAGTGAGCTTGAGTTCCTAGAAATAAAAGAACCAGCATAGTAAAGTATTAACAGTCTAGCGTATAGTTACTCCCATCAAACTGTTGAATAGCTAACGCCTCTTGGTGAATCTATCAAGTAACTAAATAGTTGCTTGTTTAAGCTCCAGGAATCATTTGTCAGTACTGAGCAATAAATACCTTGTTGTTGGCCTTTGCTGTTTTTGTTTTTTCCCTCCCCTTAAATCACGGGATCTCATGTAGTCAGTTGCTTTTCTTTTCATAACATCCTACCTTATTTCTTGAGATCTCTCGCATCCTAAGACAGAGGAACCCTCCCCTCTTCTCCCTACCTCTTCAAACAGGCACCCCCTCCCATTTTATAAAACCTGCCACTAATCATTAAGAAGAAGTAGGTACCAAACATGCATACACAGATGTTAACAAGGCTCCAGAATCTTGGGAAACTCAGGCAACTGTCCTTGTACTAAGGTTCACACCTTCCTTGCTAGATATTGGAATGCTATCTGATTCAATCAACACACACATAAGTATCAGTGACTGACTGGGATAACTAATTAGCACTCACAATCATTTGCATTTTTAAAAGAGGATGTTTTATAGCTTAAGTAGCTTTCCATTTGGTGTGATTTCAGGTATTATAATGAGATTGTAATTTGTACGTTACATAAGTAAAAAACAGATGTATGTAAAAAAAAATTATGGTCCCATAACTCTGGGGCATAGATATGCCTATATAAATGGTTTCAAAAGAAGCCGATGCGAGAGAGAAAACTGGTAGAACTGGGTCCAGTCATATAACACATGGCAAAAGGTATGCTGTAAAAATGAAAATGTTCATTGATTCTTTTTTTGAATTACATTTTTAGCTCTAAGTCAAGCCTTATTGTAATCTCAAATTTTATTGGCTTTTTCCCTCCAACCAAACTTGAAAATTTACATATATCTCAAACATTTGTTTATGGTTTGCTCTTCACTGTACTCAAATGCTTAGCTAAATTAATAACACCATCAAGCTTGATAATGTCTTTTCTTTGCTCCCGCTGATGAAACCTTTGCGTCACTGACGTGCACAGTAAACAAGCACATTCTGGGCAAGTATACAACCTTCCCCCCACACAAACATCTGTGCGCGGATTCTCTCTCATTCACACATACCCACACACTGCAGTTACCAACCAAAATGCCAAGGGCACCAGCGAGAACACATAGGACGTGCCATCATCAAGATTACTGTAGTTTAAGTTGCCATCACCCAACACCATTTGTCTTTGCCACAGTAAGGTCACAAAGGTATCGATTCCAAAGTGCTCCTCTGGGGTTGAAACATGCCTGCAAAATGCCTCCTAATAAATTATTTAGAGGAGACAACATAGTTTGGTGGAAGAAAAAGGTAGATAATTCAAAATCTTCAGTTCTAGTTCCCACCCTGTCACTGACAAAAATCAAACTACAGGTAAGAAGTCCATCCCAGTCCTAAAAGAGCACACAAGACATTGGGGGAGATATCACTAAGACTAAGAAGGTAAACTTTCCTGTATATCTCCCTGGATCAAAAAAAAAGCTAAACCATATAAAAATCCTTAAGAAGAATTTCAAGACAGTAAGTGATAAATGTTACTAGCCAATAACATTTGAAAAAGGAAAAAGAGAGACCATTTCATCATTTCTATAAAATTTCAGAGCACAGAGAATTCACTTAAGATTGGGATGATCTGCAAATATTGACTAGGAAAAAAAAATACAATTTGACCTGGATCTTAAAAGATCAAAAAGAATTAAGCAGGAGGAGTAAATACATTCTTTACATGTATATTGTGCTTTATAATTTCTATTGCATTTTCACACGCACCTTCTCACGCTTCCCAATGACACTGTGAGAAAGATATCATTTATCATTCTCATTTCACCAGTGGAAAGACTGGAGTTCAGAGTGGTTCAATGGCTTACACAAGACCTCAAAGCATACATTCCTTTATTAGCTCTATAATTATTTGAGCAGCTAGGAAGTGCCAGGCACTGCTGCAGGCCCTGGGAATAGAGCTGTGAATCAAAGACCCTGTCCTCATGGAGCTAAAATTCAATAACATAACGAATAAGCTGAATCCTAGATAAGCAGGGAATGGGGGCAAGAACACACCAGACCAATGGAACATTAAGGAAAAAAGCTATGGAGCAAGAAAGTACATGATACATAAGAAAACAGTATAGTAGTTTTGCTAGCACTGAGATTTAAGAAGGTTGAGTTTGAGAAAGACAGTTTTGGGGCCTTCTGAGGCCTCTGAATATAATGTCTAGCTATGAGGTTTGGCGTTGATTCAGCATGTACACTAGAAGGAATAACACAATTTAAGCAATACTTTTGGAATAATGTAATCTACATTATCAATAGTAGTATGTTAATTATAATAGCACCTAACACTTGTCCATGACTTACCATAGGCCAGGTAATCTCCTAAACACTTTACATGTATTAACTTATAAAATTAATACTATTTTTAGCTCCACTTACCCATGAGGAACCTAAGGCACAAGGAGGTTAAATAACTTGATCAAAACCACACAGATAACACAGCCGAAAAATGAACTGGCTTTTGCCTTCCGGAATATGAGCTCTTAACCACTCTGCCTGCACTCACAGCACAGAACAGTTGAGGGGTGAGGAAAAGACTAAAGGCAAGAAGATCAATTTCTTATCAATTATAGTAACCCTGGCCTGAAATATTATGCATTTGAATTTGTTGACTGTGGCAATGCAAAGAGGGGAAATGACACAGGGGACAAGACAAAGAATAAATTGGCTTTATTAAATAACTAACTTTTTAAAACTTCACACTTAAGCCTGGAAGACTAGGAGAAGGCACCCCTACCAACAACAATAGGGAAGACGAATGGAGGAAGCCAACTTGAAAATAAGCAGTTTGGATTTGTGTGATATGATATCAGGATCCTAGGGGGAAGGCAGGCACGGATTCAGGAAAGAAATCCACCACAGGCATGGAGTCCTATCATCTCTTCCTGGGCCAGATACTTCCTCTTTTGGACCATGTTGAAATTAAGCTACATGACTGCGGAGGTTTCTTCTGGGTCTATGATTCTATAGTACTGTGATTCTACGATTTTGTAATTCTATAAGCAGAGAGTGATTCTGACAAGTTTGAGATGAAATTTCTTAGCCAAGGTAATCCTTTCGTCTTTCGGGGGCCTCTGCATTTATTTCTGAAACACTCTCCAAACTTCTTCTATGTGCTTTTATAATATCAGTATCTGTGAACTGAAGTAAAACTTCTAGGGAAAAAAAAAACCCAAAAATACCATATCCTGATTCATTTAAAAAAAAAAAATTGTGGCTTTAAAATAGGTGCTTTACCTCGTGACTGAAGTCTTAATGACAAAATGAGGGCTCAGAAATAAAATAAATCATTTTTTAACATAGTCTAACTTAATTTAGCATTCACCTTCCCCAGCAAAACACAACATACCTCATAAATTGTTCAACTACAGACTGAAAAAGTTATACACTTCATCACAACCAGCCATTAACCTTTCAAGCAGTGAATAGGAAGATGGGAAGAAGTGTAAATTTTAAAAAACAAATAAATAAAGAGTTTTACAAATGCAGAGAATTCCCTTTAGCCTTTCTTAGAGAAGATTCACAAAATCACAGGTAAATATATGTAAACTCAGACTTTACTATCCATGTTTGAGTCTGAGAGTTGTAATAAAAATACAGTAAAAATTATTTTGGAATGGAGTAGAACCAAATACTTCCCGTTCAGGAAGTAGCTTCTGTGAGCTGGTTCCCAGGTAACTCTGGACTCCACTAGAGGGCAACAGAGTGTGTTCAGAAAGCAATTTGGGCTTAAGGATGGAGTATCTGGTTTTAGGTCACTAGTTCACTCATTGTGCAAACTAGTCTCCACTGCAAAACCATATTAGATCCCTGAATGTTACTTATATTACCAAACAATATGTTCTAATAAAAGGGTTTTCATTTTAAATTTAATCATACTGGCAGTTTCATTTTTCAAATAATATATTAATCCACATGTTTTGTCATAATCGAGTATCTTCTTAAACTATTTTAACAATTTAGTAACTTTTAAACAAATTTAATAAGGTTTGTTAAAAACAAAGTGTATAGTAAAATAGTTTTTTTGATGTTTTAACACTTAAATTAAAAACATCTAATGGTTGAATCAAAACGCACAGGCAAAAAATACAGTAATAACACTACCATAATGTTAATATAACAGCTGGCATTTGAGTTCTTAGGATATACCATACTAAAAACTTAGTATCATTTACCTGTATAGTTTTCCCACACTAACCCTGTAAGATAAAAACATTATGTCCACTTTACAAATAGGAAAATCGAGGCTAATAGAGATGAAGAAACTTGCCAAAGGACACATAACCAACAGGAGATAAAGCAGAACCAAAACTGTAATACTTCAGTGCTAGGTGGCACATGTGATCTGAGGTCAACTCGCCCTTAGTTGGAGCCCACAAGAACCACTGGCATCTCTCCAACCTGAGCCCCCACAACAGGTAAAGCTCCAAGACAGAGACATCTTCCCATGTTACTTTACTACATAATACAGTTTTACTTTTGTATATTCAGTAACACCATGGCAGTAATCCAATTTATATAATAGAAGTTATATATTGTCATATTCTAGTATGACATTGCAATTGTCTACTTCAACCAAGCCAAAAAATGAAAATGACAATTAACAAGGAAAACAATCATTTAAAAAGCGTAATACTAAGAGGTTCTCACATTCAATTAAAAAAGAAAAATCTGTAGGTTAACATTAAGCTTTGCAGTGTCTTACTAAAAATTAATCTTCAGACACAGGGCCCGTACATTCAGCAACAAGAAACTGACAAGTGAGTATTACAAAGACGTTCGGCTGTGTCTTTCGAATGATTTCTGCGCAATACAAGACAACAGCATAACTGCTGAGATGTTTAATGATCAAGTCCCAAAGAGTGAAGGTTCACCCAATAAACTGAGAATCGATTTGCAATGGACTTTGGAGGGAATACAAAAGGCAACCAACTGATCTGAAGTACAAGGCACTTCCCTTGTCCTGAAGGATCTTAAAAGCCCCGTCAATATAAAACTTGAGAAGACTAACATCACCTTAAAAGTTTAAAATAGGATAAGAGGCAGTGTATTAGTGTCCTATTGTCGCTGTATCAACTTACCACACACATAGTGGCTTAAAACATCACAAATTTATTGTCTTACAGTTCTGGAGCTAAGAAATCTGAAATGGTTCTCACTGGGCTAAAATCAAGGTGTCAGCAGGGCTGTGTTCTTTCTGGTGGCTTTAGGGGAGAATCCCTTCCTTTGTCTTTTTCAGCTCCTAGAGGCCACCTGCATCCTTTGGCTAGTGGCACCTTCCTCCATCTTCAAAGCCAACATTGGCCAGTTGAATATTTCTCATGCCGTATTCCTCCAATATTGACTCGCCTGCCTTCCTCTTTCATTTATGAGGACCCTTGTGATTACACTGGGCCCATCCAGATAATCCAGGATATTCTCTCCATGTTAAGATCCTTGATGACATCAACAAAGACTCTTTTGCCACGTAACACATATATTCACAGGTTCTAGAGACTAGGAAAAAGACATTTTTGGGAGGTCATTGTTCTGCCTACTGAAGACAGCACAGTCTATAATTTGTGCACATGCTCCAATCCACCTGAAAAGTAGTTACTGCAATACAGAATTTATTTTTCTTTGAAACTGCATAAACTGGTTAGATTCCAGTCTACAGAGTCCAGTTACAATTAAACTGTATCTGAATTGAGTAATCTGAGTCCCAGAAAAAGGGGATGCAAGAGAAAGCAAAAGAAGTCAAATTAGCAAGTCTTTACAACAAATTAGATGCAGGCTGTAGGCAAAGAGAATTGAAGAGCACTAACTATGTATGACACACTTAATTCTGAATTAATTGTGTCATACTCCACGGTTCGGTCTATTACCTTTTTTAGCAATGGTGGTAGCTATGTAAAAACAAAATTCATGCTAATTTACGACTGATCGATTTTCATGAATAGAAATTATAGATACAAACACCCAACACACTTCTTGGCACATTACAGAAGAAAAAAAATAGAGTAGGAAAATTTAAATTCTAGGTTCCAGAGTCTGATTCTGCCATTTACTACCTGTATGATATTATGCAAGTTACCTACAATTTTTGTGGCTGTTCTTGAAATAAAAAATAGGTATAATAATGGCTCCTGTTTGAAAGATTGCTTAAAATGAAATATATGTAAGTGCCAAAGACATTGTGGACCACTGTTAGTGCTTGATGAAATCTGAACTTGTTGGGTGAACTAAGTCAGTGGTTTTTGGCAACCCGAGAAGAGACATTAGCGTAATTCTTAGATATTTACTTCAAAGAACTTGAATTGTGAGACTGATACATAAAACTGAAGAATTTTGAGACTAATTGTCATAACTGGATAATTACTAAGCTTTAGCACAACATTTTCCACAAACACTAGTTATCATAAAATGCAAAATTCCAAAGACGTTCCAATAATATTTTGATACACTACAGGATAGAAATAATGTAACATAGTAAAAACTTGTTCCCTCTGGAAGGGGCTTTAATGGGAAAGCAAGTTAAAAAAACAAAATAAAAATTCCCAAAGAGACCCCATTTATGCATCAAGCACTATGTTGGGCAAAGGAATAATAGAGGTACGACTGGCCAGGCATGGTGGCTCATGCCTGTAATCCTAGTACTTTCAGAGGCCAAAGTGAGCCCACGAGTTCAAGACCAGACTGAGCAACATAGCAAGACCCCCATCCCTATGAAAAACAGAAAAATAGCTGGGCATGGCGGTGCGCTCCTACAGTCCCAGCTACTCAGGAAGGTGACGCAGGAGGATCACTTAAGCCCAGGAGTTTGAGGTTGCAGTAATCTATGATGACACCACTGCACTCTAGCCCTGGCAACAGAGGGAGACACTGTCTCAAAAAAAAAAAAAAAAAAAAAAAAAAAAAATTGAGAGAAGACCACAGACAAACCACTTTAGGTACCGTAAGTTTTTAAAGCCATTTTCTTTAGAAAACTGACTAAATTCTATTAATATTAGACTCTTCTCTCATTGTAAGTAGAGTATCATTTAACCTCTGGTTTTAGCCTTTACTGAAGTGTGTTGGATGGCTTTTCCACCTACTGAATGGCCTCAGCTTACCCTCTCTGATTCTAAATTTCTGTTTTTCCTGCCTCACTCCTCGCAGATAGGCTATCAACAGTTCCTTAGTGCCATTTCTCACCTGTAGTGACGGCCTTTCCTAGGAGTTGTTTTGGCTTTAGCACAATGATTATGAGCATCCATCCATGCCGCACTTTCTATCCATACTCCAAATACGAAAGATTATTAGGTAGCCAATTTGCAAACAGGTGAACTGCTATTTTATCTGAGCTCAATACTGCCTCAAAGGATCTTGGGTGAGTTTGGTATTAAACATCCATGAAGCATCATTTATAATTATTTCTTAATCTAAACTGACATAAAAAGGTAAAATGACATCTGGCAGAGCCTTCTTTCCACACTAGACATATGAACTATAGGGAGATCTTAGATTGTAGATGGAGTGTCAGAAAAATAAGTAATACTCTTTTTCACTTATTTTTAAAAAGAAGAAATGTCAGTATGATTTTTTTTGGCAACATCAGAAGTGTAAATTCACATCAACTCTGCAGAACAATGCCAATTAGGCTTCATGTAGAAGCATTAAAGTGCATTAAGAGAATAGTTAAAGTTGGACCCAAATAATACTAATTCTCTGCTAGAATTTTAACTGATTATCTCACTTTTTTACCTTATTTAGTAAAGATGGTAGAGTCCCATTAAAACTCAGATTACATATAATACAGCTGTTTCTGTGTCTAGTAAATGGATTATGGTTATAAAGTGCATTGCTGAGATAGTTAAAAAGAATGCTCTAAAAGGAAGAGCACTGTAGGACAAATTATTTCCCTGGGCATTATTCACGGAATCATCCTTCCTGTAATGAAGTCTTAGATGAGGCTGGGGTGAGACATTTTCTTCTGGCCCTTCTAAAACTTGCCATTTTTCAGCTTTTCATTTTAATGCACTAAACATCCATGAAATTTGAGACAGGAATTGCCTTCTTCATTAATGAACAACTCCAATTTCTAGAATATTTCAAAGGAAGAAGATGGTCCTAGGGAAGCAGAAGAAAGTGAAACAGGGAAAAACAAGTGAAAGCCCTCCTTCAGGTTTCTGAAGGTCAAAGCCAACTGTAGAAAATAATCCTTTCTTTTGCACTAATTCAGTAAGTGATTTTTGAGAATCAAGCTTGTGTAAGATACTGTACCAGATACTATTAATGCAAGAACACACAAAAATAAAAGTCCTCTAGTCCAATCTATTCAGGGAGGTGAGTCCTTATGAAATGGTTAATTACATGGCAAAACACAATAGGTTTGAGTTCCAGAAGAAAATAGGAAAAATAAATCTATAGAATGTCTGCAAAAAATAATGTAAATTTAAACAGTCTAAAAAGAAATCATGGAAAAAGAAAAACGTAAATTTTACCTGAGTTCAATAAATCACTTGTTTATATTCCAGTCCAGTTAGTTAAAACACAAAAATGTACATACACACACACCCCTGAGATTTTAGAACAATAACACAGAGAAACATATTTACAAATATAAATTAGCCTAGCACAAACAATGCTAAGGACGTAACGATGCACAGTAGAAGAAACTTTAGATGGAAGGATTTCTCCCGGAGAGTTGCAGTTCAATTTTGGAGAACACATTAGCCATTTATAAGAGGAGCCCAATGCAGAAGTAGTATTAACCAAAGTGTCTTAACGGCAACAATGCAGTGTATTACAATGGAATAGTTTACTTTGACACCTTTCTCAGTTTAGTATCAGAAGAAAAATCCCATTAAAACAAGACATTTGCAATAGGATTATTCCCAGGTAGGTGGCAGAACATGTTCAAACTGTTTGGAATATTCAGTTTAGCACTTTTTACTTTCGCAATGAACACAAGACTATCACTCCACATAGTTGTTTGTGAGCTACTTTAAGAAAAATCTTCACCATAGTTCTTCACGTAACTTTCCTCCCCATTGTATTCTCTACTTTGAGATACATTTAAACCTCAGGCATTTAAGTTGAATATTTAGCAAGGACCAGGAATGAACTCTGGAGCCAGCAAAGGCAATGATAACTAAAACAGCCTCAGCGTCTGACACTAATTTATTAAGACGTTATCAGGAACTCTTGGGAATGAAGTATCTCCTAATTAGGCCACCACAAACATATTCCCAAGCCTTGACAAAGTTTTTCCAACATCTGATGAAGAACTTTGATTTACGGGCTGTCCAGATGAAACCTGAATAGATGCTATCTTTTAATAGTAATTGACACATGAGTTTGTTAAGGATTTCAATCTCTTGAAAACATGCAGCTCAGCAGAGGAAAACAAAGGAGAACATTTTTAGAGTTATCTACCTTATCTTTGTCTTCAACAACATCTGCCAAGACATCATCTGGATCCAGGATTCCTCCATCTGTGTATTCCAAGTGATGAATCTTCACCCAGTAACCAGTATCCTATGGTGGAACAAACAACAAGTTTCATGACTCAATCTATTAAAAAAAGGAAAATAAAATTTAAGAGAAAAAAGTTGACTCATTCAATATGCTCCAGAAATAACATTTTTAAACACCAAAAACAAATGTTATCTATTTATTTGGATAAATATTTAGCATTTTTATCCTGTTTAAATCAGTGGATCAAAGTAAACATATTTCATCAATCTTCCTGGAAGATACGTTACAATGCAAAAATAAATTGCCTCAGCAACTTGAAAAACATATTCACGCAATTTTTTTTTTTTTTGTAACCTACAACCAAGCCAAGAATACTCTGGAATAGAAAGATTTTCTTGAGAGTATTTTCTGAAACTGGGAAGGGAAGTCCAAACAGATTCCAAAGCTGTAGGAAAAAAAAACCCAAAAGGCAGAAATCTGTGATTACAATAGCTATCACTTTGGAATATATGAATGGAATGGGGTAAAATCGCTATGCATCCTCAACTCTAAGATTTGCAAGGACATACACAGTAAGAGCTCCAGCCTTGGTTTCTGTTTTCTGAAACATGCCAGCAACTCATCTGTCATCCACACTGAATAGGGAGTTCACTGAATTGGGGTAGCAATCTAAGAGATTTTCGACTATTGTTTTTAAAAAACTGCTGAGTTTTAAAAACTGCTTATTCTGATACTAGAATTTAGAATTAAATGATTTAGCTCATTCAGTTATTTATGTATTTCCTATTTCTAGGAAAGATATGGAAGTAAACCATTATAACAATGGGACAAGAACATGAACCAGTGAATGCAGAACATTAGTAAGGATTTCCAGAATACCCAAGCTATCATCAATTTGGTGTTGTGGTTCTTAGAAAGCCCCCCAAAAATTTCAAAGTGGGAAATTTTTGACCTAGGAAGCACTCAGCATCCAACAAAGGAACAGATACCAGTTCATTAAAAAAGATGGAAATTCTTCTAAGATAAAACTCTAAGCATTTACCACACGACTCTTACAAGGATAAGAACTAACATAACCCCAGAATTCAACTGCAGTTTTGCAAAAGCTAATAGAAATGGTTGCCATATAGTCTTCTCTTTAACTCCTGATAAAAGGTGAGGGCATATTATTAAATAATAATTCTTTTAAGGCATCTATTTGGAGGACTACTATAATGTGGCCCAAGTACATAGCTTTCTAGTAATATAACTTAGTAAAGTGATAGGCTTAAAAAATTTGCAGGAATCCTCCTTAGCTAGACTTTATATATTTCAAACTTAATTTTCTATAGAGCATCTAAAATATAATTCCAAGTAAAATAAAAGGATCTTCATTTGCTTCTAATACTAAATTTATAGGTGGAAACACTAATGATTTACTAGGAAACTTTAAATGCCTGATTCTGTTGCCCAAATAGAGATCTCAAAGACATAAGCAAAGTATAATCAGATAAGAAAAGCAAAGAACATTCATCACTCAAATTCTTGAACCAGAGATCTTTGCTAACTCAAGGTGATTGTGCTAGCTTCTTGTACAATCTAGCTAAGTACAAGAGGCTAGACTTCAAATAGGGAGGGGATCTGGAGGTATACAAACCACTACGTAATGGCCACTGGACTATATAGATCTCCCTCAGCAGTCTTCGGAAATACAACCTTTTCGCTATGGCCATGCCACAAGCAACATATTTCTCCAAATCTACCCAAGACTTCTGACTGAAATCTAGACTATTATGTTTTCCTTGTAAAAATAGCCTGCTTATGAAAGGAGTTCAATTTAATTAATTTCTGTAACTTCCACTGAGTTGGTTTTTGATACGTTATGGGTCTGTAAGATGAAATCTGTTGATTTTAACCATGTTTATAAAAGTAGTGTATTCTAAAGAGTTTTTTTATATTTACACTTAAAAGCAGACATCTATTAAGTTGTCTTCTTTTTTCTTGTACTCAGTTTGTAAAAGCAGATTTTATCATCTAAGACTGAGATAAACAATTATCCTTAACAACTGCAGTGTAAGTATACCTCTCTTCCTGTCTAGAGATAGGAAGAGAGAGAAGAAAACCAGAGAGTCCCAATTTAAAACAGAAAAATTCAAAAAACAGAAGATAGGATCTGATCAGTGGTAAAGAAAATAACAAACAAGTGGAAGCAAGATGGGGTTATTAAAGTGACTTACATTCCTCCCTCGTACACACTGGTGGGATCTCAGACACTGTGGAAAGTAAGGCACAGGAGCTGAAACTAAGATATTTTTCTCTAATTTGATTCAAAAGAGTATAGAGCTAAGTAAAAGAAGTAGTTTGATATATTTTTGAATCATATTAGACAAAAAAAAAAATTTAAGTGAAAGACATGGTGTCAGAATATAGAAAGGCTCTGCGATTTGAACTCCCCATTCCACACTGATATTGCCATTTTAAAAAGAACAGGCTAATGATGGGTACATACCTAACGCTGAACAAAAACAGGCCATATGAAATCAGTCTCAGGGTTAATATTTTATATGTCCAAGAGTAAAAAATAGAAATCAATAAACATGGTACATACTACTATTTTGTCCCCATGGTATTTTGGCCATGGTGCTACAGATCACTTTAAGAATGTATTAATACATGCAATATTAGCAGTTTACAGCTATCATAAGACCATAAATTTGCCCTGACTCTTTTATGCATGTAAAAATTTCAACCACTACATTGCAGTCAATATTTTGCATTTCATTTACTTGGTTTTATTGCCATCAGAAATAAAACTGGTCAAACATGAAAAGATGTTCACATACGTGTCTTGGTTCACACAATCACTTAGAAAAGTTTACTATATTTTCTCATAATCATGACATTTAATTTACCTTTATATTGCACAAATATCTGTAATACACATAACTTTTAAGTTATTTTGAAAATACCTCTAGTATGTGTGCTCATTTTGATATGCAGTAAGTCTTACATACTTATACTCCTAGGATCAGTAAAGTACTGAAAAACACTATTATGTTTTCTCCAATAAATATCATATCTGTTTTTTTTTAAATACACAGTTAAATGCTACTGACATTTTTAAAACTAAAATAAACTAGTCTACAAGGATGAATTGGAAAAGGAAACTAAAATAAAAACATATGCATTACAGGAAGAAGACAGTTATAGGGTATTTTTAATGATCAAATGTAAAAATTATTCCAAACAGGCATTGAAATTGCAACAAATAACCTTCACTGTGGGTAGATGACATGAAATTTGACCCTATGCCTTTGAAAATTTATATTAACCAGTGTCGAAGAATAACAGTTTTCCATCTGCGATATCTAAAGCAGTAGACTGGCAAGCCACATACTATAATGCTAAGACTACCAAGCATTGAGATCATGCCAATAATCGAAAGAAAGGGAAAACTTCACAGTTTCTTAGCAAAATGTGTATGGTCCAAGAAAGGAAAAAGATAGTCTACAATGGCAGCAAGGTCCCAAAGTGAGGAGAGTGCTGCAAAAGGAAGGCCAATGTTTGGAGAAGGGCTGCATGTAATTAGCAGTGGCAACTACAGTGCTCAGCAACGGACCTGGTTTCTTGGTGGCTTAATGTTCTTACTAGAATAATCTTACCCACTGGAACATAAGAACAACCATAAAGTGGAAAGTAATAGAAAAGTAGAATTTTCTTTGTAGAATTTAATGTCACAAATTTGGTGGCATGTAACCACAAAATGAGATTTCACCATTTTTATTATCATCATAAATAACAAATATTTTATTTAGTTCTTACTATAGGCCATAGCACTATAGGCAATAGTACTACAGGTACTATTTGTTTTATATGATTAACTCATTTATCTTCAAACAGCCTCATGAAATAGTTAACCCATTTTACAGATGAGAAAACCAAGGCATGGGTAGGTGAATTGACTTAACCAAGGTCAGAAGCTAAATAAGCACCAGAGTCAAGGTGGGTTTTTTTTAAACATAAATATTTTTTGATTAAATAACTTAGTACAAAGCATGATTACCTAGGAATCAGGCAGGGGATCAGGCCTATCTCTATCCTTACATAAGCACATGGACCCAGGTAAGTTGCCATTACTCTGGGACTCAGGTGCTTCATCATTAGTGAGCCTGGGGACTCCATGGCCTTTTGCACAATACACCACATAGAGGTCAAAATGTAGACACAAGGGAATGATGATGGAAGGCCCCCAATTTTTCATATAAGTGTGTCTGTCCAGTTCTTTGCAAGTGAGAGGCTGGGAGAAACCTTTAAAAATCTAATTCCTCATAATCAAAGAAATGAAGGTTTCAGAAACAGTGGGAAAAGATCTTCCTGCTAAGAATAGAGAGGGAGTTTGAGGCGTCAGAAATTGGATAATTATGAAAATGTGTATTCACATAAAAAACTACTTTTATCGTAATTCTCTGTGGTCATTCTCCCCTCTACCCAAGACCAAAAGAAAATCAAATGCCTCATAACACACCTGGGCATGACAGTGTGACAGGCCATGTCTGGAGACTGAGGCAGACAGAGAAAAGGTATCTAAGCAGCCAGCCATAGAGCAGTGTAGGGAAAAACAAGGGTTCTGGAAAACAGTGCCTACACAAAGCCTAGCAGAGCAGCATTGACACCTGAAGAGAAAGAATCAAGCCAGAAAAGGAAGTAATGAATATACAGCTTATTATGAGCCAGCCCTCACTGGCTTCAGAACATGCCTTCACCTTCCCAAAATAGATCAACCAAGTACAAACTTCAGGAGAAAAGCCCAGGATAGGAACATGGGCTGAGGCCATTTTAATCAACTATGTTATCTAGGATGGGACCAAAGGTTTCTGTGCTGGCAAGTTCTACAGAATTATTTAATATGTAATTAGAAGTTTATAAGGGTCAATAAGTCCATACATAAATTTACTTCCAAATCTAAAAAATCTATGATCCTGTCAAAAAAAAAAAGTTGATACAGCCATACTAATAACAGATAAAGGAGACATTATAGAAAGACGTTTTAATAAAGATAAAATAGGACATTTCATGATGATAAAAGGGTCAATCCAACAGAAAGAAAATGATTCTAAATCTGTACATACCCAATAACACAACTTCAATACACATACTATCAAAATGGATAGATCATAAACACACACGCACACACACACACACACACACACACACACAAATTGGGAGGCTTTTGATAGGAAACAAAAATATTAGGAAGTTATAAATCATCTGAACAACACAATTAACAAATTTTATTTATATAATCTATACATATATATGAAATGTAACAAAAAAGATTAGAAAACACATTCTTTATACGTGTACATAGAACATGTACCAAATTTCAGAAGGTCTGGAATCAGGCAAAACATGCTCTGTGATCACAGTAAATCAACCACAGAAAGCTATCTAGAAAATGCCCAACTGTTTGAAAATTAGGAAATACAGTTCTGAATAATCCATAGATGAAAAATTAAAGAAATGAGAAGAAGATACTTTTAACTTAATAATTAAAATAACAAAAATGTGTGGAATGCAGCTAAAGCTGTGATTAGGTCAGTTACGGCCTTTACTGCATATATTAACAAGAAAAAAAAAAGTTAAAAATCAAAAAGCTAGAAAAAGGACAGCTAATCAAATCCAAAGACAAAAGGAAGGAAATAAAGAGCAAAACACAATGAAATAATAAAACAAACATACAACAAATAAAAATTAAAGTCCATGTTCCATGAAAAGCTTGATAAAACTGATAAATAGCAGGACTGATTAAGAAAAAAAGAGAAAATGTAAATTTCCAATATCATGAAGGAAAAAGGCAAGCAATACCACTACAGAACTTACATTAAAAAGAGGATATTATAAAAACTTTAGGTCTATACACCTAAAAATTTTTATAAACAAATTCTTGAAAAATACAACTTACCAAAATACACAATAAAAATAGAAATTAGGACTAATAAGAAAACAACAGTTAAAGAAATTGACTATTATTTAAAAACCTCCTCACAAAGAAAATCCCAGGCTCAGATGACATCACACGTAAAATCTTCCTAATATTTGAGGAACAATAACCAATCTTTTATACAAATACTTCTGGAGACTAGAAAAAGAAAAATTCTTCCAGCTCTTTGTGTGAAATAGCGTAACTTTGAAACCAATACCTTACAAGGACATTATAAGAAAATTATAAACCAATCTCTCTCATGGATATATATGCAAAAATCTTACACATTTACAAATCAAATTCAGTGATGTACATAAAGGGTAATACATCAAAGCCAAGTAAGATTTATTTCAGTAATGCAAGAATGGTTTAAAATTCAAAAATCAACTAAAGTTATTCACAAATTAATATTAAAAAAAGGATAAAAATCAAATGATCACAGTGGATACAGAAAAAGCATTTGAGAATATGCACTACCGATTCACAATAAAAAGTATCTTAGCAAATAAGGCAACCATTAACTAAAGAAAACCAATAGATAAATGACATTTTTCAAAATAACATTTACAATAGCATTAAAAAATCAAATATTTAGTAATAAGTCTAACAAAAAATATATAAAACTTCTATGCTTTAAAAATTATAAAATATTTGGAAAAATAAAGACTATCAGATTAAAAGACAATATTATGATGATGTTGATCTTGCTCAAAATTGATTAAGGTTAGGGTCAGTTTTTATGACTTTGTGGTTTTGAGGGGGGCTGGGAGATCGGGTTTGAGATTAAGTCTTGCTCTGTCACCCAGGCTGGAGAGCAGTGGTGTGATCACAGCTCACTGTAACCTTGAACTGGGCTCAAGTGATCCTCCCACCTCAGCCTCCCAAGTATTTGGGACTACAGGTGTGCACCATCATGCCTGGATAACTTTTTTTTTTTTTTGTAGAGATGGAGGTCTTGCTATGTTACCCAGGCTGGTCTCAAACTCCTGGCCTCAAGTGATCCTCCTGCCTCAGCCTCCCAAAGTTTTGGGAATTACAAGTGTGAGCCACTGTGCCCAGACAGAATTCTAATACACTGATGGTGAATGTGTAAATGTGTACAATCACTTTAGAAAATTGGCAGCATCTGAACATAAACATTTCTTGATCTGTGTGCTCCCTTACACTTATTTGCATACTTTCCTGTGTGTTATACCTCAAAGATGTTTACATCAAAATTAAAATAACTTTTTTGCTTCCAAAAATGTAATATGTTTTCAAACTGAAATACCTAATGGTTCCCTTTGCACATGACATCTCAACAGATAAACAACCGAAGACCATCAAAAAGCTGTTCAGAATAAGAGTCTAGTTTCCTTAGAAGATGGGAAGGCCAGGTTATCCTGCCAATAGGACATGTAGCTAACTGACCACCAGTTATTCAAAACTTCTAAGACCCATAGGGGAGGCTTAGTTGACCACAGGCTTTAATGAGTCAACTGTGTGATGAATCTGCTACAAATATTATGGCCATCTTTGGGTATGATAATAGAAGTACTGTGTCAGAACAGAGCAAGTAATAATTACATTCTGTGCCAAAGTGGTCGGACCACATTTAGAGTATTTTGTCAGATTTTAAGAGACGATCATTAACCAACTGAAGAACACCCATATGATGGTAACCATAAAGGTTAAAGAAATGGAAATATGTCTTGTGATGAGTGAGTGGAACTAATTTTGGTTTGTTTAAATTGGAAAATACAAAGAGAAATATTTTACTATTTCAAACATAGAACTACAGTTTACAGAGCACTGAGCTCTTAAAGTTACCAGGTAAGGCAAAAATCACTTACTATTATAATTATTTCTGAAAATCCCTTAGAGAGACACCATATTGGAAACGAACATACCTCCTCTCAATAAGGCCAACACTACTTGTTTTTAATCCAGGATTGGAGCATATTATTCATTGTCTCTTCAGTTGAGCACCAGAGGAAGTATCTGGATTACACTGGAGACCATGTTCTATGAAAAATTTTTATGTTGAACACAGACTTACTGCCATAAGCACATGGAAACTGAGGCCACAGAGGTAACAGCAGAGTCTCTCATTTCATGCTTATTTACTCTGGGATGGATTGCTCACTGCTCACACTAGTTACTATTCGAATTCTTATCCCACTCTTTCTTTGGATGATCTTTCACAAGTACATTTGTAAAAGTAAAATGACCATATGAGACTGCCCATCAAATTAAAATGCTTCCGCATACAAGAAAGATTTGTTCTGTGCTGTTCTAAAAACATTACATAGACTATAGAGAGGTAAATTGAAGCTCAGCATGAGAAAGATCTTTCAAAAAGAGCTATCTAAGAGTGTTGTGTGATAAAATAGGAGTTCTCCGCTCCTGTCAAAAGTCAAGCAAAATTAGGTAGTCTTATCTCAAGGATGCTATAGAACAGGGAGAAGTGGGAATTATATGATCCCGAAGATCCCTCCCAACTCTCAGACCTATAGCATCCAGAACCTGGAAGACTATGAGGGCTTTGAACTCTTGAAAGAAGAAATCTCTGACGTATGATAAGAATAGATTTGGCAGTTCAGCATGATTCCACAATTAGTGTGCATCTCCAAGCAGAAGTCTAAGCAGAAGTGTATAAGCAAAACATCGTATGTTAACTTTTGCAATCTATCAGTTATTCTAGTGCCTTGCCGTGTAACCTGAAAATTCATTAATTATGAGCAAATTTAAGAAAAATTCTTTCATCTCCAAGATAAAAAAATTATTCTGGTAGAAAAAAACACAGAATTTTATATTGATTAGAACATTATTTTCAAATAGGCTATTTTCTCACTCTGAAACAACTCTCCTTTCACCCCCACCCCCAATTCATAACTTCAAGGACTGGTAGGAATTCGTTGGCTCACAGACCACCTAGAGCAGCCCTCCCATATGAGAGAGGGGAAACCAGAATACACAAAGGTTAATCAATAGAGAAGGTAGTTTGCCCATGCTGAATAATTGCAAACAAAAATAAATTCAATATAAAAACATCAAGAATTCCAGGGACATTTTTCTATTTTATCTCATCTAAGTTTTAATAATATTACTTATTCCTTTTTCCAAGTAGAAAGAAAAATATTTGAACATCAAGGTATACACTTCACTTCCTAGTTCATGTATCAACTAAACATTAAAAAGAATGTTAATCACCCCACATCACCTTTCATTCAGCTTTGTGAAGTAACCATAATCTCAGGAATTTTCTTTATATTAATATAAAGGGCATTAATGGTTCATTTTTTCATCTTGGGCTTAACCTAAACTTATTTGAAGAATAAAGGCCCAGATACCCAGATAGAGTTTTTTTTAAATTAAGGGACAAATTTTAATTATTTTCAAATCTGTTGCTTAGATCATCACAGCACAGTGTAATTCTTTATAAGAATATGGAAATTTCATTTTCCCATAGATCTAAGAGTGAGTTAAATGCTTACTTTTAAATGCACAAAAGTACAAGCCTTATAATAAGTCTTCGGAATACAGTATAATTGTAAAATTAAAGTTACACCTGGAAAATTAGATGTTAAAAGTCTGAAATTGACAAAAATTTTAAGTGTATTTAATTGATTCATCTATTTAAAAAATTCCCAGTATGAAAAGCTTTCAAAACACTAAACTATTACTAATAATATTGAAATACAATGATTCAAAATAATTTGAAAGAAAACAGCTGATTTTCTTAATCCTGTTTTCCATTATTTGTTTCCAGGGAAATTTTATAGTGCAAAGCCCTGAATGCCAAGGTTTTAGAAGCTTGTGTGGTCCAAAGGAATGCAAAGCCTACAGCCAAAGAATAGAAGTAGCCATCTCTCCAAAAAGAAGAGAAAGCGATTAATTTTTAAAATAATTCACCCATTATAAAACCCTAAAAAGTATTCTACTACAAAATGAATTTTAACAAGAATAAATTTGAGAATGCAAATTCATACAACTCACACTTTATTTAATACAGCCAATTAAATGCAAACTTTCTTACGGCTATAATGCTGACATCTTTATACGCTAACTCCAAAGAATACCTTCGACAGATGCTGTCTCCCAGTTGTGTGCATCTTTGCATGTATGAACAAATAAGGAAGGTTTAAGTATTCTACAGGCAACAGCCATAGCCTCTAGCTCTTTACCTGAACACAGTTTTATGGCTCCATCACTGAAGAGATCAAGACACAGAAAGGAGAATTTTCATTTATAGCAGAAGAGGTACTGGTGGCAGTGTTTATAAAAATAAGTTAACTCTCAGATAAACACAAAGACCTCATCAACTTTATCTGTCCTGTCACTGTTTATAAAACTTCTTTTCAGCATGGCAGTCATAGGAATAGCAAGCGATTATCTGTCGCTGATCTTGAAAAGGATTAGGAATAATACTGCCTGCTACTATTAGCTTTGTTTCTCCAACAACATGTTCATTCCTCCAGAATGCTGCCTATGGATCACAGGTGTAGCTGAAAAGAACACAGAAAGCATAGGAAAGGAAGTAGGAAGAGCTGAACTCGAGTATCCTCTGCTTAGAGAAGACCTTCCTGACCTCTGTCTAAAGCTCGTTCCCCATCAGTATCATGTTATATTAATACTTCATTCAATTATTTGTTACTTTTTATTGCTTAGTCTCCCTCAACTAGAACATAAGCTCCATGATTCAGAAACTTCATTTATCTTCTTCCCTTCCATATCCCCAGTATCTAAAACTACTTCTGACATTCATTATGCATTTGTCATATGAATGAATACAAGGAGAATCAGAAAGGAAAAACAAGGGAGGGGGAAGCTCACATTATAACAGAGAGAGCCATTTCATTTATAGTAACTAAAAGGTTGAATCACTTAGGTCTTTCGATATAGCCAAGGAGCAGCACGGAAGAAGTAGAAACACCCTGGACTGCACAACAATAGCAGTCATTTATGCAACATGTGTTGAGTTCTTACAGCTACGGACAAAAATACGGGATAAAAATCCAACCCTTGGAAGGAACAAAGCTTAAATTTCAGTGAGGGGAGAAGACACATAATAAATAACAAATGTAATACACAAGTGAATTAAATGATACGTAAGTAGTAAGTGATTCGGGAGACAAAATAGAGTGAGCAGGATGGGGAGTGCAGGGACCTTGAATGTTTAAGCAGGAGGTCAGTCCAGGCCTCACTGGAAAAATGACCTCTGAGCACAGACTTGAGAAGGGGAGGCAGGGGCAGCTGGAGAGGGGGGATCCGGTCTAACAAACGGCTGTGTCCTTGGCAGGTCCGTTCGCAGTCATTTATAAAATAAGTCAAAGCTCAGAAGAGGAACCCTTATGAGAGTGGGAAAACTAATTCACTTGTCAGGTTGAATAAACTTGGCAGAGATGCAAACACACCAAATGGTAGTAAGCACCTCCCCACCCTCGCCAAGAGCACCTTGCCCCACACCCAGTAAAATTTTACTCCACTCTACAAAATGAACTCAAATGTTACTAGTTTTACATCATCATTAAATATGTTTTAAAGTACCTTTTAAGTGAAAATATTTCCAGAAAGGCAGAAGAAGGGGTCTATATGTTATTTGCATCTCAGGTGCTGCCTTCCAAACTGCTGATGTAAGACACACCAGGTTTGGCTTGGCATGTCTTACATAAAGAGGATAATTTAGCCTATTCTCCCAAATGAAAGTGTTTACTGAAAAAAGTGTGAGCTTTAAAGTCAGTAAGACTAGATTGAAATCCAAGCTCTACCATTCATAAAATGGGAACATTACCCTTCACCCTCAGTGGATTATGAGAAATTCATTACATATTCACATACATACATATACAACTGTACAGGCACACACATATATACATACATGTATTTTCTTTCTTGGCACCCGACTCTTAAATTCGACAAACGCAAAGCCATTTCTAACTTGTATACTATTTTAATCCCAGCATGTGATACAGCACTCTCCTTACAATAGATGTATAATAAATAGTGCACATGGTTACTATTATCCTTTGTAATTCTTCAAAACTAAGTAGAGTTTAGGATGGTAAAGAGACCTTCTGAGATAGGGAGAAAAGAAAGTTGACAGGAAGTGAGCAAAAGGTCCAGAAAGAGAAGTATCAGAATGCTAAGAAAGTTTTTCATATGTCGAAATTTTGGGTAGGATAAAATGCTCTTCCCAAATTTTCTCTATGCCTGCGAGCATAGTCTGTAGACCAATGTGGTCCGTGGGACTGTTTGTTTTTCATTTGTAATAAAAGAAATGCAGAAACTGGAAGCAAGCATTTTAAAATTTTTATACTAAGTAGCAATTTTTATTGTTGCAATATCCCCATGTACATGATTTTATATTTTATAAAATTATCTGTTTGTTATAGATGAATGAGCAAAACAAAGTCGTCATCACCACGAATAGTTTGAGAAACTCTAGCTACACTAGCCATCTGCCTTTGACATCCAGTGCCTTTGCTATGATTCATAATAACTGACACTCATTGACATTAATCAAAATGTTGACATATGAAAAGCAGGCCTCTACAGACAAGAAAAACTTCCATTTGAATATTATTTACATGGGAAAAAGCAGGCCAAACTCCAAAAGCAATTAGCTAAAACTTTTTAGAAACCTGTCTGCTAATAAATTGCGATACAGCTTCCTTTGGGCTTAACACCTTATCTACTTCATGCAAGCCAATGAGAATGTACATGAAGACACAGAAAACTATATAGTATTATCTAAAATTATGGTATCATATACCATTTTACCATTATCATACCAATAAGTTATAAATAGAGTGGAGGGAAGCCCCAAGCAGAAATGCCAATCGTGTAGGAGGCAAGCAACAAAAATAAATTCAAAGTTTACTTTATAAACAAAAATGACAAAAATTATAGAAAAAAATCAAAATGTTAAAGAAAATATTTTGAGAGTTATATTACTATATCAGTTGCATATATTCATATATATGTTTGTATATATTCATTCATGCATATTAATACAAAAGTTGAGATGACTATGGGTCTGTTTTAGTTTATATGAGAAAATAAGTTCAATTCTTGATTTGAAAATTGCAGATACAGAAAAATTTTTATTTAAAAAATTTACCAGCTAACACATACCATGCTTACAGTCATTAAGACTATCCCATTCCTTCTTCTCTGGAAATCATTCCTGAACAAGGAAATTTTAAAAACATAACTATAAACTCCACCTTCATGAAAGTAGGAGATATCTACAACCAAAGCACAATATAAAAGGCAAAAAGTGGATGGATAAAGAAGAACTGACTTCTCAGGGAGAAGGAAGGTTGAATCCAAGCACCTGTAGATGGAGATAGCTAGCATGAAAGACAAGCCAACCTGGAACACCAGGTATCATGAAAAGCAGAGGAAAGTTGAAGATTGGTGGCCGGTGAATAAAAATTGCCTGAATAATAGATGCAAAAATATAGTCAGATAGAATGAATATTTGATAGCACAACAAAGTGACTATAATCAACAATAAGTTAGAGTATACCTTAAAATAACTAAAAGTGTGGAATTGGAACATTCCTAACATGAAGAAATGATAAATTCCTGAGATGATGGATACCCCAATTACCTTGATTTGATTAATATACATTGTATGTTTGTATCAAAAGCATCACATGTATACTATAAATATTATATACATAATTATATACACAATAATATAACTATTATGTACCCATCATTAAAAAAATCTTTTAAATTGCCTGACAATTTAAGGGAAGGATGAAACTCTTATGTAAGTGTCCCCCCACCATCTCACCTGTCAACAGGCAAGAGATATAATCTCTCGAGAAGTTGAACCAGAGCAAGTTCAGACTCCAAGACATTAGGCATAGAGAAGGGCTGAATATAAAAGGCTACAGACTGAAAACAGGGCCATGCACACCAACCTTGCTTGCTACCCCACCCAACCCCAGCAAGTTAGAAGCCAGGCTTCCAACCAACCCTCCTCCCAAGCCACGCCTCACAGGTGATTAGATGAACATGCTCCACCAAAATGAGGGACCCAGGAGACAGAGGACCCAACGCAGAAGAGATGAAAAGGGAATTCTCAGATAGTGACAGCAATTAATACGATAACCATGTAGAAGCTTAGAGAACAACCACCCCTGACTGGATCAGGACAATAAAGGGATCCAGGAACAACACTATCAGGAAAAAAACCAAAATCAATAGATTTTATGATGGTTTTAACTCTGGAATACTGCAGTGAGAGTCATTTTATACAACTATTAGAAGAAATGGAAAGAAAGTGTGAGATTCAAAGAAAACTAAGCAATAAAATTATTAACTCCAGGAAAACCAAAAATTTTGCAAAAGAAGCAACCACAGCTATTGGCTCAGGAGTGAACAAAGTCTGCACAGTCATCATAATAACACTGAATATAGATTTAAACAAACATTTCAACAATTTAGGGAGATGAGGAGAAGAAAAGGTGAAGAAGCGACAAGAAGCTGATACTGTTGAGTATCTTGAAATAAACAGATAGTGTCTAAAATTGGTGAATCAAGGGATAGCAGCAAATTATTTAGAAACAAAAGCACCCTGCTGTCCCTTGATTCATAAACTATTTATATTTATGGAGAAAAATACCAAAAAAAATGGACTAAAGTGTTTGGAGTGCTTCTCAGAAGTGGTTTGGGCAGGAGGGTGCCAATTGACCACTGTTTTTATTATGGGCCTTTTAGCACTATTTGACTCTTTAAAACAAATTGGCAAACTGGTCCATGGGCCAAATCCTGCCTATCACTGTTTATGTAAATAAAGGTTTAATGGAACACAGCCAAGCTCACTTATTTAAGTATTGTGTATGGCCGGCTGCTTTGGCACTGTAACAGCAGTGTTCCGTAGCTGCAACGGAGATCACATGCCTTGCAAACGCTAAAATATTTACTATCTGGGCCATTATTAAAAAAAAAAAAAAAGTTTGCCAACCTGCCTTAAACTATGTAATGGTTTGTAAGCATTACTTACAATGTAAGTTACATAAGAACTACTTTGACTATAAAAATTAGATGGTACAGAAGGGTGGCCCAATTGTATTCTCCAGAGGCAACTCTCTTAGATATTCATTTTAGTCTTTTTGAATATTAACACCTTTTCTCTAAATAAGCATTTATTTCTGTCAGAACCGCTCAGCTTCAGAAATCATCTTTCAACTTTCTGAACTCATTGATGGGAACTTAGTGTATTTAGAGCCCACCAGTTTTCCCATCCTTTTTCCTAACAAAGTTATTCAGATATTTTTATTTCCTTTAGTGGTTACCTTTATCTTTAATGAATGACCTAAACTTATGTTTTTTATTCTGTCATCTAGAGACAACACGTCTTCATTCCTCAGACATTACATTTCTCTCTTCCTCACCTTCTGCCCTTTCCCCTCCCATTTCTGTAAGTTCTGCCTTTACTTTTGTACTATTCAAATTGAAAACATTTATATCTTCTCTGTAATGACAAATACACTTTCTCTATAATTTAATTTCAAAAGGTGGGAACCAATAGACAGTATTGACATTAATTACAACTAAGGAAAGTGCTCCCTAACAAACCAAATAGGAAATGACTATTCATCATTCCTTATGGTGTTAATGTCATAACTACTAAGCACCCAAATGAGAATGTTCAAACATATTCTTTTTTTTTTTTTTTTTTTTTTTGAGAAAGAGTCTTGCTCTGTCACCCTGGGTAGAGTGCAGTGGCGTCATCGTAGCTCACTGCAACCTCAAACTCCTGGGCTCAAGCCATCCTCTTGCTTCAGCCTCCCAAGTAGCGGGGACTACAGATGTGCACCACGATGCCCAGCTAATTTTTCTATGTTTAGTAGAGACAGGGTCTCGCTCTTGCTCAGGGTGGTCTCGAACTCCTGAGCTCAAGCAATCCTCCCACCTCAGCCTCCCAGAGCGCTAGGATTATAGGCATGAGCCACCATACCTGGCCCATATTCTCCTTTTTATAATCTAGTTTGCTTAAAGTTGTTTTGTATTACTTTTGATATGTAAGCTATCAAAATTGACCTCAGTATCAAAAACATATGGTAAATTATCCCAAAATACACTTCCATACTATTTGCGTATATTCAAAAAAAGAAAATAATCACATTCAGTAGCAAAACAAATTATCTAATTTTGTACGGGTAAGAAATATTACTCTTTATGAGAGTGAGCATGGTTGCCTTTGATCACAAAGTAAAATTAGGCTACTTTTTCTAGTAAAAATCACAAATGTCTGGCATCTAGAATATGAGATGCAAGAAATTCGTGTAGCCACACAGCAATAAATAAAGTTTCTACTAGTTTCCTACAGCTCCTGTAAACAAATTACCTATAAATCTAGGGGCTTAACACAATGCAAACTTATAACTCTATAGGGTCAAGAGTCTGGCATGGGTTTCACTGGGTCAAAATCAAGGTGTCAGTGGACCTGAATTCCTTTTTGGAGGCTCTGGGGGAGAATCAGTTATTTTTCCTTTTCTACCTTCTAGAGGCTGCCCGCATTCTTTGGCTCAAGGCCCGCCTCCATCTTCAAAACCAGCAATGAATAATCAAGACTGATACTCTCTTCTGCTTTCCTCTTCCACATATAAGGACCCTTGTGATTATGTTGGGCCCACGAGGTTAGTTAGGATAATCTCCCTATCTTAAAGTCAACTGATTATCAATCTTAATTTCATATGTTACCTTAATTCTCATTTGCCATGTAACATAACATGTACGCAGGTTCAAGGAACTAGGAAGCAGACATCTTTGGGAAGCCATTATTCTGCCTACCACAAGAGTCAGATATACTCTTTTTTTTTTTTTTTTTGGAAAAAGGTATCTCAACAGCTGTAATAATCATTCCAAATTATTTACAAATAAAAATCACTGTGTTAGAAGACCTATCTCAGAGATGTATTTGGAATGAAAAGGGTGATAAATTAAGCAGATAAATAAAAAAATATCTTCAGAAACTTTCAATGTTAATTTAGAAGCCCCACCTTCAAGAAATATTGGGCCATATTCAACCTTTGTGGCTTGACATTCTAGAGAATTTTATCCAAGAAAAGCATTAGTTTTAAAACGGTCTAAGAGATAGAAAATAGAGATAGAAAATTTAGAAGTGAAATGAGATTTAAAATAACTGAGACAAAAAGAATTCAAAGTGAGCCAAAAGCTTATTTCAATAATAACTTCTAACCTAAAGCACAGAGGTACTAACCAATCAGAACAGATACTAGCTGAGTAAGGCCAATCGAGTGTCGCCAGCTAACACCAGCCCGCCCATTTGACCTTCAGAGCCATGCTCACTACTGGGAAAATATTTCCAACGAAACTGTTTCTCCTCTATCCTGCTTATTCAGGCCTTTCAAATTGGAGCAGTGATTAGAATGCCTCCATAATGAATACATAAGACTTCACAGACTTGAAAGGCGGCTTTTTATTTATTTACACCTCCTTTCACAATGGATACAGAGGTTTGACATCAAATGATCCCTTGCTTTCTTTTTTCCATACAGGAATAACCAAAGTTTTAATTCTCTTTATATACACCTCATTAACCATACTTTTTCTTATTCATCTTTGAAATTTTTATGTCTTTCACATGGTAAAAGGCAGAGTCCAAAAATTTATGTGACTTGTTAACAACACACTAATTTGAACCAAACTTTTATTTAGTATGATTTCATGAAAGGCCCAGCATAAAGAATAATGGGGATATAAAGATTCTGTGAAAGCATTGCCTTTTTTCACTGTTTGTGACTTCGCATGGTGGGCAGGGGTACACGCGCACACAGATGAATTCAAGACTGTAACAGTCTATTGTAAGATCGGTAACAAAGATGAAAGCACAGGTGAGGGAAAGGGAAGGTGGAAAGAGTTTAGTATTTGTGTGTATTGAATTTGAGATGCCCTCAGGTGATTCAGGTAAAGATGTCCAACAAGCAGCTAAAAACATGGGATTGGAGCTCAGAAGAGAGGTCAGACTTAGGACACACACATTTATAAGTCAAATGTATGAAGGTAATATTTAGAGACAAAAAAAGATAAAATATATGAAGAAGTAGAGGGAAAAAGAATATCTGAGCCTTTGTCAACAACACTGAACAGTTCTGTCATTGTCTTGCCTTACCGTGTCCTTCTCAGTATTTCCTCACCCTCTCTCCCAGATGAGCTTCTGTACGTTAACTTTCCCCTTTGTATCTATACCCTTGAGTGCATACGCACAATTCTCTCTTTCCTTGGTCAATCAGCATCTTCTGCCCAGCCTTTAGGTCCAAATCCCTCGATGTTCACTCAGTTCAAGAAACAGTACTCTACTTTTCCGTATCTATCTCTTCTTTCCAGTGAGCTCATCCACCCCCAGGGCTCCCAAACACATTTCTACCATGACTTATTGCCAAGCTCCAACCTGACATCTTCACATAGATGCCTAAACCTACATGCCCAAAATTGAGTGCATGACATTCTATACCCTAGGTATTTTTTTTTTCTCAGTGAATGGCAGTACTTTTCCAGTTGTGTGAGCCAATACTCTAGGATTTATCCATACCCCCTCTCCCTCATCCCCATATGAAATCCATCCACAAGCTCTATTGATTCTATCTTCTAAATCTACCCCACATCTGTCCACCTTTTTTCTTCCGCAGTTACTCTTCTGGCCAAGTTAACTATCATCTCTTGTCTACACTACAGCAATAAGCACCTATTGGTCTGTCTACATCTACTCACTTTTCTCCAAATACTCCATGTCCTTCCAATAGTCATGTACTTAAGAGAGTCGTACTACTGCTTCAATCCAAAAAGCCCTCTCTCTCTTGCCTGAAATAACCTTTTATCTTTTTCTCCATATTTTAATATTAGCTATCATCTCTCTAGGCTCAACTCAGATACCTCTTCATCTCATGTGTGAATCCTCCCCAATTCTCCAATCAGAACTAATTTCTTCTTAAACCCCACTGTCATATTACCTTGTTCACATTTTAATTGTATCTATTATTTCATTGTACCTCTACAATTAGTCGTTTATATGTCTCTTTCTCAAGTGCAGGGGCAATGTCTTCATCATCTTAATATACTCCCTTTACTCCCTCCACCCAAGAGATCAATCCAGCATTATAAAGACAGCTTGAGCTCAACAAGCAGTAAAGTCAATTAATACAGGTAATTGTCATATAGAAAAGAATATCATATGTAGACATAAGTACTAGAAGGACCAGAGTAAGTTCAAGAAAGGAAAACAGAACCAATAGGCACCAGGCAATACTTACTCATCATTCCACAGTTACTGAACAACTTCACACTCTGTATGAAGACCAAGACACAGTCACAAACTCTTTAAAAGTTTGCAACATCACACATATTGCCCAAGATATTCCCACAATGTCCTTGACGCCCTCTAAAACTTGGTAAGAAGTAAACCAATCAACACCAGTTCTAAACCTCATTTATCCCAGTAATTTCTACTTCCTTGCAACACGGCTTTCTTGTGAGACTATATATGAAAATTATCAGTTGGCAGTCACAGACTGTTTCATCAAAAAGGGCCTTTCATCCAATTACTTTATTTTACAGATGGGGAAACAGAGGCCCACATTAAGCATGCACCCTGAGGTCATAAAACTGGCCAGTGACAGAGCCAAGATCGCAGCATAATTTTCTTGAGTCTTGGTCTAGTGAGTTAGTACTCAATGATCTGTGTAGAATGGAAGGGGCCATAGGCATGGATAATTGCAATGATTGGAATTTTTCATCCACTGGTTGAAAAATGTGGCTCACTTCCTCTAAAATAAGAAAATCTGACATTGGGTGTGGGGCCACAGCCCTGAACCAGATGGCACAGAAGAACCATGCCAGGAAGAGCATCTTTGTTCCTCTGGCAGAGCCCTTGTAGCCCTTTTAATAAGAGCCAAACAGCTGGAGGGTGGGGCATTCCCAGGCAGGGACCCCACCTTTCATATGGTCAAAAGCCACAGCGTATTTTTCGAGTCTATCTCAATACCTTTCACAACTACATATAGATAGATAGATTTGAATCATTTTTTTAAGACCCTAAAATGGGAACATTTTGTGCTTTCTAAAGATTTTTAAAAGCCTGGATTAAAGAACAAAGTCAAAAAATACAAGAAAATCATAGCCACAAACATGATTAACACACTGTAGGATTCTAAAGAGCCACTCCCCCCAAAATTCTTAACATTCCTAAATCAGTACAAATATTTTCTCTGCAGCCTTCCTCATGAGAGCAATGGATTTTCTACAACTGAACCCAGAAAATACTTACATCGAATATTTACATATGTCAAAGTTCCTATTAAAAGCAAGACTTTTAAACTAATGCCCAATAAACACAGTGAAGAATAAGATGAAAGGAAAGGAGAGAGTGAGAAGACACTGATTATACTTCAGACTGCTTCGTTCTACCTCATCCTGTATGCATTCACTAATGAGCACAGGAGACAAATTCTGCTCTTTGACATTCACGTATCTAACAGAAAACTATTATCAGGAAACATAGCCGAAGGAATACACCCTGCTAATGAGCCCAAGTTCTCAAAAACTATTTGCCTACAAGCTCTTCAGAATGAATTTTACCAGAGCCAAAAATATGTTTATAAGAAAAAGTTCCTTAAAACCCATGATCAATCTTTAAATGTGAAAATAAAAATAACCTTTCATAATAAGTGCTTTCGTACAATGCATTGCCATTCACCCTCATGTCGAACAGGAAAAAAAATCAGCATTCAATACGTTAGACAAATGATCAACAAATAACTAACTTTCAAAGAGAATGGCAAGCATTTAGTTATGCCCCTGCTGGCAAGGATTTTATTTGCTTTATGTTATTTGCACACAACTTTTACAGTTCATTTGGTACGTGCAAACACAAAAGATACTCCCAGATGAAAAGAATATAGGTATTTCCTCATTACTTGAAAAAAAGAATAGTATCTGAGAACAAGCAATTGATGCTTTATTCCATATGCAATTTTATCACCCCAGATATTTTCTGCCTTGTCATCTACTTTTGGGATTTGAATTAAGAATGGAAATTCTCAGAATAAAACCTATCCATTGGCATGACTATCCAATGTATATGTAAGCTATCAGACAGTAATGGGGTTAGAAGATTTCCAAGCCACATTAGCCTCAGATCATTAATCAAATAAAAATCCCATGCAATTAAGGGCCCTATTCTTTGAATACCATGAGTTTATTTACTGTCATGTTTGGATACTGAAAAAAGATTTCTTATATTTTGTTTCTCATCTGCTGTCCATTACTTATACACTTAAATAATGTGTTTCACAAATTCAGCTAATGCACATATGCCAAAAAACACTTTTCTAAATCATGAGGGCACAATTTCATACTAGAATAATGCAACTGTATATGACCGCTAAAACCAGACTCAGTAAACGTTTAATTACCAAATTCATAAATTATTGTAATTTTAAAAGCAGTTATCTACTATGTGAAACACATGATGGTAGCTGCTACCTATAAAATGAGATTAGTCTTCCCTACAACCTTTACATTTAACATTAACTCTCTCATACAGACAAGAAAAATAAGGCGCAAAGAGACAGCATACCTCACATAAGACCAAAGACCAAAGAGCTGGTAAGTGGAGGAATCACACTGGGAGTTTATAAGCCCAGGTCCAACCCCACATATCAAATACTTCACACCCTACCCATCTATCTGCAATACCATCTTTATATTTTAAAATCAAAGCTAACTAATAATTGCAATCATTTCCTTCTTTTGGTAAAAATCAGTAATATAGGTATGAGTTTAGCTTCCAGAAGGTGTATGACCTTAACATTCATATCTCACAGTATGGATGTGGTTTCGGCAAATACCTTTAAGTACTGACATTGCAACCAAGGGACAGAGGTCATATTCTCACCAACACAGTAATAAATTCACTGGAAGGATGTCTCCATGCAGAGCTCAGGATAAGCCATGGGGACCCTCAGAAAGCTGACTGGAGATGACATCAGAAAGGCAGAGCAGGTAGAGATGGGCACGAGAGATGTGTGAGCCAGCTCTGGCCAGACAAGGGCGACCAGCCTGGGGAAAATGGTAACCAAGGTTACAGCTTGGATTAAGCTCATGCCAGCCTCCTTGTCATAGTAAACTAGGATGAGGAATTACTAAAATGTGACAAATGGGAGGATATCTGTTTGCTTAGCTCTAGTGTTTCAATAAAGGAGGAAAAGTAGCATAGCCCCACGTCTTGATGGTACATAACACCATCACAGTACGAGGGTAAATCTGATTATGCAACCTAGAGATTTAGAACGCACATAACAGAGCAGCAGTTCTCAAAAGTTGGTCCACAGACTCTGAGGTTTCTGAGGCCTTTTCGGGGGTCCAAAAGGTCAAAACTACTTCCATAATAATTCTACAATGTTATTTGCTTTATCCACTATGTTGTCATTTGCACTGACTATGGGTAAAACTGCTGGTGTCTTAGTATGAATAATGGCAGGGGCACCAAACTCTATAAATAGTCATTTTATTTTTCACCAGGTCAAAAACAAAACAAACAGTTTCGCTCTAGAAAGCCTTTGAGGAAGCAGCCAGAATTATAAATTTTATTAAGCCTCAACCCTTGAATTGACATATTTTAATATTCTGTGTGACAAAATAGGAAGTATACATAAAGCGCTTCTAATCTATGATGGTTCTGTAAGGAAAAGAACTTGTACAATTACGTTGCAAGCTGAACTAGCTGCTATTTTCATGAAACACCATTTTTACTTGCAAAAATGACGGATAGACAAACTATGGGTTTCCAGACTTTAATATCTGGCATTTTCTTGAAAATAAATAAAGTAAGCCTATCACTTCAAGGAAAACAACAGAGAGTATTTGTTGTCAATAATAACATTCCAACTTCCAGATAAAAATTAGAATTTTGGCAAACTTGTATTTGCCACTGTGATCTTGATAGCTTCCCAAAAGATTGGTGGTAATATTAATGAATGGGATAATTCTGATATCATACAATAAAATGTGTCAATATTTGGAAGATCTATACAATGCAATCTACCAATATTTTCCAAGGGACAAATGTATGATGTTACAAAACCATATATGGGTAAAAGATCCACTCAAGATGCATGATAGACCAAAGTATTTTAACTTATCAGAGTACAAAAAGTTCATTGATATCGTTTCCGTTTTCTCCTTACAAGAAATCCTTAAGAAACTACCATTTTTGGCTGGGCATGGTGGCTCATGCCCATAATCCCAGCACTTTGAGAGGCTAAGGTGGGAGGATCACTTGAGGCCAGGAGTTCCAGACCAGCCTGGACAACATAGCAATATCCTATCTCTAAAAAAATTGTTTTTAAATAAGGAAAAAAAAAGAAACTAACATTTTTCAAGTTATGGTATAGCATTAGAGAGGAATACGCACAATTACCTGAAAAGGCTACTAAAATGATCCTTTCTCTTCCAACTGCATAGTTGCATGAGGTCTAGTTTTCTTCATTACATCAACTAAAATAGCATATCACGACAGACTGTATGCAGAGATATGAGAATCCAGCTGTCTTCCATTAAATCGGACATTAAAGACATCATGAAAATGTAAAATACATTCCTCACTTATGTTTTTGTTTTAGAAAATGGTTTTTTATAAAATATGTTGTTTTGTCAACATGTAATGGGTTTATTCTTAATTAAATTTTTAAATATTTTAGATATCTCAGTTTTAATGTCTAATCCAAAATATTAATAAATATAAACCACATAAACTTAAGCTCACTAGGCTTCTCAAGGATTTCAGAGAGCAAAGTGGTCCTGAGAACAAAAGTCTGAAAACCCCTGTAGCAGAGTACTACATTCCAAATGGAGATGAGGAAACAGTGCCTGATTATTATAACCAGAAGTAGGTCATTCTACATCTAGTCATGAGATTCTTGGTTTGAATACTAAATGTCTTGTTTTGAGATTTTTAAAGGGGAAAGTACATCATAGCTGGAGTTCACTCCTGTGGCCTGGGGACCCCAAAGCTGTCAACAGCAGCATCTTCCTGAGACTCCTTCAGGCTTAGCAGGTGGGAAACGCAAGCAAGGGGAGAACAGAAAAATGAACCAGCAGCAGAACTGTGGCTGGTGGCAAAGCTAAGCACTCTCACTGATTGTGACTCATGTCACTTGGGTAATCTTTTGGAGGACATTCTTTTGGGGGTAAGATGGGGAAACAGGAAGGATTACTACCTGGTTCCTGAGAGTAACAAAAAGGTATAACTGAAAATGAAGTGAATGCCTCAAAAACATCCTTGGAAATACCAGTTCTTACTAGGGAGAATAACTGCTACCTGCTAGCCTGACTTCAAAGGAGTCCTGACCTGTAGGAACACTGGGGCAATGAGCAGGTAGTGCTCCCTGGGCAAAGCACCAACACTCAACCCCTCACCCAGTACAGAAGTATTCAGGCTGTGGTAAGAAAGAAAACTAGGGTTTTAACTCAACTTGGGAATTAATGGCTCCATTTTTGGCATAACTCACAAACCAACACTGCATGTTCTATAAATTCATTCATTAATACTTTAAAATTAAGATTATATAGAGGAAAGATCCACTAGATTTTGATAGCACCTTTCTTTAGGAATCATACAATTGCTATTATTAGTGGCAATTAATGAGTTATGTTCCTAAAAGGAAGTGAAGAACAAAAAAATAATTTCATGGGGGTAGGTGGAATAACCAAACAGGAAAAGCTGCCAGTTGTTTAAAGGATCAAAATTTAATACAGGAGTCACCTCAGAAATACACTTCTGTAACCCTGTGGAACACAGGTCAGTGCTGAACTAGAAGTTGGCTTGGTCCACTAATGACTTATTAGACATCATCTGAACTCCTTCCAGAGATAGTATTGACATAACAGTAAATTAGCATCTTTTTAAAAGATCATACATTGCTTATGTCTTATATTTTCATAGACCAACCCCTTCCCAACTTAGCATATCCCCTGGCAAACTATAGATACTCAATAAATAACTTCATTTGTTTTAAATGTTTAATAGCTGGGGTTGGAGCGGGGAGGATATCTTTCTTTAGGAGCCTTGGAAGTATCTTGTGGTTGCTTTCATAAAAAATTACAAAGAGCAATTGGAAGGAGATGGTTAATTACAATAATAAACATGGTTGAAATGGAAACTATTGATTGAAGGAGAAAACCTTCAGACCAAGGGACATGACATGGGGAATGGAAATATATAATTTAGAAGGTCCACTACTCAATAAGCATTTGTAGAATGGCTTTTTCCCTAAGGAAAACAGATGAAAAGGAAATACATCATCTAGAGACCTCGCTGAGAGCTATCAACAAGCAAGCACTTCACACATCTCTTCCTCATGCTTGGACCTTTAAGGTTGAGGTGAGTTATCTGCAGGGGCCTTTTCAAGTAGAATCACATTGCTCTGAGGCTCCCATGTAGAATCAAAACAGGTTTAGCTCAAAGTGTTCCAATCCTAGAAAGAGAATGGCATTAATGCCAGAATTACATTAAACAGTAACCGTTGCCGCTTCATGTTTAGCATGAAAAGGAAATTTGGCTGGGACCTACGTAGTTCTATTATAATCTTTTTTGTAAATAGCATCCATTGTTTATAAAGACAGATTAATGTTATTTCAATGCTGCTGTTAAATAATGTATGAAAGTACTTAACATGATACTGGAGAATGGTCTCAGATGCCACCAGCCACGTGTAGGGAAGCCTGGATCATGGTACCAACCACAGCTTGACACACAGAAGTGCTTTGTTTGAATTGCACCCTATTTTAAAGGTGAGAAATTTTGCACGGGAATCTGGCTTTCCAGATCTTAGGGAAAAAAGGCATGCAATCTGTCAAAAGTGGGCCTACATTCCAGCATGACAGAAATCAACTGGATCTGACCCATGACATCTCCCCAACCCCCTCCTCACCCCCCGATTTGTGTGTCTTTCACTTGGCGAGTTGACAGTATTCCTTATTGCTGTCATGCAGCCTACCTCATACAAGGAATTTGATTTCCCTGTCCGGATCCACTGGCAGTTGAGTTAGAATCCCCCTAGCCTGGCCAGCTGTTTCATATAAGAATATCTCAGGGCACCCCTCCCACTGGTGCTGCCACCTAAAATGCAGGCCAAGAATACAGAAAGAAATGACATCTTTGGAGCTATCATCAGAAGCCAAATCCGAATGCAATGGAAAACAACACAATTGTCCAATTATGTTAAAATTACTAAGATTCTTCCAACTAAGTAATAGAAAGCTAAAATCTCTGCTATTGATTACTCTTCAGGTCAAGAGCATGTGATAACACTCAATAAGGCAGAAACATGTCTAAGAATGCAAATTCAGGAGTTAGCATTTCCTGAGATCAGCATATCTAGACTGCTGTTACAGCCAGGGAATGCTAACACATCTGGAACAATGTGTTAGCTGGCCTGGCTACTTAAACTTTCAAGGACAAAGACATTTGCTGTGTATACCCACAAAGAAATGGAATTGAGATAGTGCATCTTAATATCTATAAGCTTTTAAACATCTGCAAAGATCATGGAGATTGATTGGGCACTTGACTATTTCTTTGCATAGGTTGTTAGGAAAGAATGAAATACTCATAGACACATTGATAATAGCACATTGCACACTGGAAATAAAAGTTGGGATCCTTAAATATAAAGACTTTTGTTGGCTCTCAGGGTAAGATTTTTAATATTAGAAGCTGACATAATAGAAATGTATATAAATTATTTAAAATTCATGTGAGCTTTACCCATAATTTCTAGAAATCTATTTAATGCATGAAGATGGCATCTATATGTTAAGTTCTTCAAAGTTTGAAAAGGAAAGGAAAAAAAAATCGTTGAATGTATGTGCTGGAGGTTATATAACCCATTCCTCAGTGTTGAGGTAATTTGCAAAAAGAAATGGTCACCCATTTTTATAAGAGATTTATGTCTTACATGGTGGCTGCAAACAATGAAGACAGAATTTCCTAGAATCTTTTGTTCAAGCTTCTTATTTACTAAGACCAAGAGATGTTTTAAAAATTTAGGGGCAATAATTAATAGTCCTTTTTATGTTCTTTAAGCTGCATCATCCAACAAGGTGGGAAGTTTATATATCTATGGGAACATGGAAGAAATGTATAAACCAGCTCCATGCCTAGTACTCGATCCTAACTTATTATGTAAAGCAACTCAGTTTGCCTGTTCCCTCAGGCAACAGTTTGACTTGAAGGATCTAATAAGGTAGTTTTTTTTTTTTTTTAACTTTTAGTCTTCAAAGTGAATAAAGGTCAAAATATAAAGTTCTAGCATATCCCAAATGCAAAATGGAAAATTAATGTCATCTTGCAATCAGAAAAAATATCTGCCATAGTAGAGCACTTGATAATAGCTGCATATATGTCTTTCTCGATCTGATGGGTTTGGGTCATGTCTAAGTCCTCACTGTATCATTCAAACCTTCTAGTACAGGGTTTTGCACCTAAGAGGTGTCAGTAAAATGCTTGAACACCCACAAACTACAGGAAATAGGAAAATCAAATGTGTATACATGTTAGCAAAAATTTCTTAGTTTTTTAAAAATTACTTAAAGTTGAAGAGTATTTTGAAAAGCTCCTCAAGTCAGCAGCATGCACCCATGGCTTACCAAAATACATCATCAAAATAACATAATGGAGAAAAATCATAACCACAGACTCTGCTTAAAATTAAGAGGTGTTTCATTCTGCTGTTCGTTCTAAGTGTAATCTTCACACAAATATTCACAGGAATGTGAGTGATCATGCTTTCATTTGTTTATTTTACACAATCACCTGAAAATACATGGTTCATGAAAGCCAGGCTTTAAAAGAATTTAAGCACACAGCCTTCATCAAGCTCTCGATTCAGTTCCAATTCTCTTCATCTTGCCTTGGTTTCTCCAGCAGAAATTAAAATATGAATCACAATTCTTAATAAGTAGGTAAGTATAAACAAGCGTGAGATAATAAGGAACACACCCGGAGTAGCTTCCTTTCTTTCCCCTCCAGATCTCGCTATATTCCTAACAAGAGAAGAAAGTGGCCAGGCAGTGGAATGGAATCTGTGGGTCAGAGCAGGGCCTAAAACTCAACCAAAGTCTACTACAAACATTTGACCCTGTTTGTTCCCCAAGAGGCACCAGTTCTAAAATTACTAATAAGACCACGGCACACATTCTGGGTATCCAGAGTCACCTTTATCTGACCCTCAATGGCTCAAGGCTGTGACCTCAGATCTCTTGTGTTCTAGGTGCCTAGAACACAAAGGCACAGATGCCAGAGTGAGAGAACCTAGGGGCTGCTACCATCTAAATCATGTAACGCTTATCAAAATCTCCACATGAGGAACAGGTGGTACATGAGGATTTAGGCATTTGCCATCACTGTTTGCCTAAGTCTTTCTGATGTGCCCAGAGAGACAGGCACTGTGAAATAATATTTAGAACGAAGAAGGCAGGTCACATCAAGAAAGAGTACACGAAACATCCCTACCTTTCAAAAAAGTAAAGTTGGAAACATGGACCGTGCTTACGGAGAACACCATGGAAGAGGAGATCTGAGTTAATAGTTCCACTTCTGTCAAGAATGTGATTTAAGAACTGGATGGGTCGCAACATCTCTAGGTATTTCCTCATTTATAAGAGATGGGCCTAAGATCTTCTCTTCAGCCCTAAAACTTTCAACAGTGAAGTAGATCTGAAAACAACACTAAAACAAGTTACTGTACCAGAAACAACTTTAAAATTAAGTTGCTCATACTGTACATATATTTTTTATCATCTGAACTCTCCATGTGTCCATATTTAATGCCTTCTACCAACTTTTCCACTTCGGGGAAGTCTGATTACTATTAAAGCCCTAATTCAAATGTGATCTTCTTTGTGGTGTGATGGCAGATTGATTGTAAAAATGGTCCAAATCATTCCCCTCCCTATATTCATAGCATTTGCCTTGCAACTTTGCAGTACTTCTCATCAAAAGGTGGAATCTATTTCCATCCCCTCTGAATACTGGCTGGCTTTGTGGCTTGCTATGGCCAAGAGAATGCTGCAGAAATGACAGTGTGCCAGTTTTGAGCCTAGACCTCAAAAGGCCTTAAGCACTTCTGCTTGCTCTTTAGAAAATTGTCTTGCCATGAGCAGTAGCCCAGACCAGTGGGCTGTGGGAGGAGAAGCCTCCAAAGTCTTCTCAGCTGACTCCATGCTTGATCAGCCTACAGCCTGCTGAACCCCCACATAAATGCGAGAGCCCAGACAAGATCAGCAGAGACAAGTTCCCAACCTGCGGCTGATCGCAGATGAGTAAACACACTGAACACTAGAAGAATAGCCCAGCTGACCCACAGACTGGTAAGAACAATAAGTGCTCATTGTTTTAAGCCACTGACTTTTGCAGTGCTTTGTTATGCAGATGTGCAATATATGCTGACCTTTAAGTCTCCCTAGCAGATTGAAGCACATCATCTTCTGCACTCCCACAATACATGTTCACACAGCTAGAGCTTATCACACCACAGAACAACTAAACATACGTATGCCCTGGGTCATGATCAAGGATCAATTCATCTTCATCTTTGTATTTCCCCACACCTATTATATATAGATGCTTAACACACATTGAATCGAAATAAGAAAGTGAAGCATAATTTCAGGAAATATTCTAATTAACAAAAGCTTCTGCGAGGTGGAATGATTTTTCTACTTGGTTAGCAGCAGGGAGAAAATGCAACTGGAAACTCAGGTAACTAAGGGGTCACCTTCTGGAGAACAGATAGGCACAGTTGAACAGAGAGAGGCAGGGTTCTGAGGGAGGAAAGAAAAGAATGTAGCTACAAATAGGAAATTTAGGCCATATTAGTACTTGACTTTAGGGAGAGGTATCAGTTGACTGAAGCACTGAGCAATCTACAGCCTTGAATGTAATAGTGTTGCTTAAAAACAGAAAGAGTTCTCCAAAAGGAGATACTTATTGGTAACTGGACAAGGAATTTAGCTACATAACTAAGGAAAGAATCAACAACAAGAGATGTGACTTCCAGCAAATGAAAGGATGACAAGTCTCTAGAGTCATAAGGCTTCTCTTCTACTCTCAGGTAAGAGCCACAGTGTGTACAACCAAGAGTAAAAGCAACAAATCTAATTATTTCAGGGAAAGAAGGGGTGTCGCTCCCTTGGAGTTGCTATTCCACAGCAATATATTTCAAGATCCTCTTGTGTCAGGTCTCTAAGAGTTCTGTTCTCAATGTATTGGATGGTTTGCTCAGCCCACTAGAGGCTATCAAAAAGCTACCATTTCAGAAATTAGTTTCTTTAGGGGATAAATTTGTCTCCATCAAGAAACTTGGCACTGTGTCCAGAAATAAACAAAAAATAAAGGATTTATTCCCATTCAAATGGTTATCCTTTGAAATAAAAACTCCAAAGAAAAAAGAGCTTATGACCAACACTGAGGTTCCAGTTCCTTATAAATCACTTCCCTCAAGGGGTCCCTCCTAAAATCTCAACTTCAGCGATATCTTTTAGAGTTGATTCCCCATTATCCATGCTCCAGGGGAAATATAAAACCCACCATGTGGATATAAAATACACTGCCCTAGTCGTCATGGCAGGAGAACTTATCTGTAGAAAGCCCAACTCCTCAAAGCAACCAAAATAGCAAAACAATCCAATGTTACTGCATTCAGTTTTCCTCCCAAGCAGAGCTCTTGATTACTGGGTAACCAGAGTTACCACAATGGTACTCAAGGAGCCTCACTTGGAATACTCTGGAATGGAAGCCTCCATTCACCCATAATACCAGGAATAAATCCTCATGTTTACGGTTCCAGGTCATAGCTAGAATTTAACCCCTTTTATTCAAGGACCTATGTTAGGTTGCCAGAACACTTTCTTGCTCTAACAGTTTTCCTCAGCCTAGATACGTATCACCTTGCCTTCCTTACATGAAAGGAATTGGAGGAACACAGGTACTCCCACCAGAAGTTAGCCGAGAAGTAGGGTCTCAGGCAAATGCTCACCTTTCTTTCTCAAAACTCTACATTTTGCAAGATTATCCTCACATCAGGACTTTGCTGCAGACTGGTAAAGAGGGATACACAAATAAAGAAATTCTAGGTCTTCAAAAGCAGTGAAGATGTAGTAGCCCACAAAGACACAAAAAGGAATATTTATTACAGAGGTTTGTAAACTTGGGTCTCAATGAGGTTCAGGGGTTCCTGAAGCCTTGAATTGTCTGTGTACATGCACATTCATAAATGTACATTTTTATCTGGGGAGAGAATGTGTACCTGTCATCAGATTCTCAAACTTTCTCCCAAAATTTAACAACCAGTGTATGAGGGCAAATTAGTCCCAGACATCAGGTCCCCCGAATGAATAATTCAATAATTTTTTTTAAGACTGACCTAAAGCTGAAATAGACCATGAGAGGTTATGCTAAGAGTTTGGAAACCATATAAAGCAACATATTGCTGTGACAGATGTTCATCATGTTTACAACTGAACAAGTTGCTTTCATATTTTAAAAGCAGATCTAACTGAAAGTGCTTAGAAAGCCTTCTTTTTTGCAATGGCAATTTTTCTTTCTTATCTTCCCAAACACACTCACATACACAAGAGTAAAAAAAATAAGGAGATCTTTTTTGGGGAAGTGGTGGTTTAGGAATCACACATCCAAAACAGACAAGAAAGCAGACAAACACTTGTAATGACATGACCATTACAACAATTTTGAAGTTAACCGTGGAAAACAGTGTGACAAAAAACTAGCATCCAGAATACATTTTTAAAAAAAAACTCTCAAAACTCAATAATAAGGCAAACAGACCAATAAAATAATGGACAAAAAATCTGAACAAACACTTTAAAGAACATGATCAACACCACTTGACATCACAAGTGTCGGCAAGGACGTGGAACTAGAATGCCCACACGCCGCTGGTGGGAATGTAAAATGATACAACCACTGTGGAAAAGGATCTAGAATTGTCTTATAAAGTTAAACATATGCTTGCCATACAACCCATAATTTTTACTACTAGTTACCCAAGAGAAATGAAACGCATGTCTAAAAATAAATTTACGCATAAATATTCATACCACCTTTATTAACAATAGCAAAAAACTGGAAACAACTGAAGTGTGGTATATCCAACAAAGGAACACCACTGGTAGATATCCAATGACGGATATATGGAAATATACACATTTGTCAAAACTCAAAAGGCACACTTAAAATGCATGCATTTTATTCTATGTGAATTATACCTAAATAAATTTTATTTTAAAAGTAAATTGTATTAATAGTTATAAAGAAAAGATTAAATTATCATTATTGACCAATGTATTCAGTACCTATAGTTTATATGGTTGTGAATATAACTTTAAAGACGCATTCAAAATTTGAGAAGCAGCAGCATTTTTCTAAACACCTGCATAAACTCAAAAATCACTTTGAAGCTTAAGGATGCACATTTTCCTGCACATTTAATAAGAAAGTCAGTCTTACTAATGGGTAGTCACGTTATCCACATACACACAAAAACTACCCTTTAAGAAGTATAATTATATTAATACTAATATTCATATATAAAACTCAAAATAATAATAAAGTAATCTGAAGGTAGACTCCAGATTTATATTATAGTGCTGTGTGTTAGCACCCAAAGTTTAATATCTCCCTTAGGTAAGATCTTCTGTCTTCTTATAGTTACATTACTTGTTCTTTTTAATGTTTTACGACTTTTAAATATTTTGGCACTGTATCCCCTTCAAAAAGATATAATTTAGCATTATGTATATATTGTATTTAATTACCCATTGCATTTTCTATCCCTGCTCCTCTTAAAGAAAATTCTGAGGACTGCAGCCCTTAAAAACATTTAAATTATACTTCTAAAATATGTGTCCAAATTACTATTGGATATTGCATATGATCATGGTGTAGCACTCCAGAGTAGTTTAGAGACTGTGCAATATGGCAATTTTTCTTCCAGTTTTATTACACACATCTTAATGCGAAGCCAATAGTTTTTCAGTGAATTAAAAATGACAAGGAGTGAAAAAAAAAAAAAATCTCCCAATTAGAAAAGGTATAAACCACATAGAAAAGACATGGATAAATTTAAACTAAACCTCTGATCATAAAATATAAACAAGCCACAAAATAGGAGAATACATGTTTAACATAACAATACCCTAAGGACAGTAATATAATGAACTCAAACAAATAAACAGACAATCCAATAGAAAAAGACTTGAACAAAAAAATTATAGAAAAAAAATGGCCAATAAACATATGAAGAGGTAGTCAACTCCTATTGCTTACCTGGAAAATACAAATTAAAACTACAATGACATACCACTGCACACACATCCTAATCGCAAAAGCAATAATACAAATAGTTTTCAACTTATGATGGTTTGACTTATAATTTTTGACTTTATGATGGTGAGAAAGTAATATGCATTCAGTTGAAATTGTACTTTGAATTTTGATCTTTTCTCAGGCTAGTGTTATGTAGTATGATACTCTTACATGAGATATTCAATGCTTTATTATAAAATAGGCTTTGTGTTAGATAATTTTGTCCAGCTGTAGGCTAATGTAAATGTTCTGAGAGCATTTAAGGTAGGCTAGACTAAGCTGTGATATTCTCTAGGTTAGGTGTATTGAATGTATTTTTAACTTACTATATTTTTAATTTACAGTGGGCTTACTGGGACATAAATCCATTGTAAGTCAAGGAGCATCTGTCATATTAATAGACTGGGACGTGGAGGAACTAGAAATCTCACGATGGAAATGTGAATTGGCACAACTAATTTGCAAAACTATTTTCATTATCTGGTGAAGTTGAAAACGAGTATAACCTAATGAATCCACTGGTCTACATGTGTGAGAACGTTCACTGCAACTTGTTCACAACAGCCCCAAATTAGAAACAGCACAAATGGTCATCAAGAGAATGGATAAGTTTCATATATTAATATGAGAAAATTTCATACAACTATGAAAACTAAAAAACTACAGCTTCATGCCATAACATGGAAGAATCACACCTTGTTGAATAAAAGCAGTCAGACAATAAATACTGTACGAGTACATTTGTATACAATTCAAAAAACATGTAAAACTAAACTAAAATGTTTAGAGTCCTATATCTAGGTAGAAATTAAAAAACAAGGAATAACCACCACAAAATTCAGCTATTTGGATGTGTGTGCAGTGGTATGTCATTATAGTTTTAATTTGTATTTTCCAGGTAACCAATAGGAGTTGACTACCTCCTCAAATGTTTATTGGCCATTTTTTTTCTATAGTCTTTTTGTTCAATGTGCCTATTCCTCTACAGTAGGGGGAAAAGATTTCAGCAGCAGCACTTATTTGAGAACTCCTGGTGTGCAAGCAACATTCTATTTTTTGGCGAGGGAAGAAGTTATACAGGTATAGAGATGTACGTTTTATAATTTATAGTTTTCCTTTAAACTATACATGCTTTATGCATGTATGTATGATGTAACTCCTATTTTAAAACATGTTTAAATGAAGGAATTTATACCAAAACCAAATATACCAATAAACCCAGAACGGTAAGTTGACTATTTAACAAATCAGTGCTTTGGCTAAAACCAGAAAGCATCCTTATAGAAGAAGAAAGAGAGAAATTTTATTGCAGTCACATCTAATAATAAAATTCACTGAAAAAGCCATGAAAAGACATGGATTATCCAGAAACAGCATCTCAAAAATATTATGTTTCCATGTCAAAGCAAACAAAAGACATGGGAAAAGTATTTTCTTCAGATGTTTCTGGAATTTGAAATTGTCCTCTTTTGATGTTTACTGCGATGTATTTGACTCTAGTTAACCAAAGAAGTGCAATGATCACTCTGTATTTTTGCATTTAAACAATTTAGTCAGGATTTAAGAAATACTTAGGTAGTAAAGTGCTCTCATAAAAATGGATTACTAACATAAGTCTGAAGGAGTTAATACCAAAAGTTGGCTGTTAACTTATAGGCCGATGAACAGTAATATTCACAAGCAGAGGTTTAAGAGTGCCAGAGTTGGAATGCATAGGTATTAATAAATTCCTTAACTCATACGTCACGTTAAGCAAAACTGCAAGTTGTTGTCAAAGAAACCCATGAAGCCGAAAATGTTTTTTTCCTTCATATAATTAGTGAACTGCTTAAGGAAGAAATATAAAGGTATGAATATTTTTCTCGAATAATTTTAGTTACCAAAAGAATCAGTGAAAAAAAAAATACGTAAGTCACTGCCTAAATTCTGCACAGAACTGTCAATAGACACGCTTAATCTTTTTTCTTTTTCTAATACATTATCATGCTTGAGAAATTGCATATTTTATATCACAGGGCCTGAGTTTCCCAATGTTTGTTTAGTACAGTGAAGCAAATACCGCAGAGCCAATGAAGTCAGCAATGCTCAGTTTGCTCGAGTCTCAGCCTCAGTGACAGAGAATGGGTGGTTGTCAAATACACACAGAGTGGCTTTTCTCCATTTACATTCTCACAGCTTCAGTATCAAATAAAAATTCTCCAGGACTCTTTCAATAAAGGCACCAGCACTTCTGAATAAATCCTGCTAAACCACCCAAGATTTTAAAAATATGCTTGGTCGACAATTTTGACCAGTTATCTCTATCTTAGGGAAGCAGCAACAAAGACCGAAAACATAACTGTGCTGGTTCCCAATACTCAACAGCTTTTTCAGATCTGTTGTTTATGTTTGTTCCCTAATGCTTTGAGGAGCATTTTGTTTATCATGAGACTATACAGCAAATGCATGCAGACCCAATTCTTCCAATGAATTATAGAATCATGTACAATAAACCTTATTTGGTATTCAGTATATTCTAATATTTTTTAAATGGTATATTCTTAAGGGAAAAAGCTTTATCCTAAGAATAATCCTATGGGACACACACATACACACGCTTTTTATTAATACGTTAGTATATATTAATGTCCCATTAAAATATTTTAAAATTTAAAATTATTCTAACCACCTAACTAGGGGAAAATTTCTAATTCTTAAAAAGACAACATATTTTGCATTTATTGCTAAAATAGTCAATGGAATTATCTTTCACTTTCAGTTAACGTAATAATATATTAATAAGTGTCTATTTTGATACATAAAAAGATTGTCAAGACCACACATGAAGGTAAAATGATCAACAAGATTGAGATGTACACGCACGTGCACACACACACTCAACCAAGATTATTTGCTGGAATGTGTACCATGCACTCTGGGTAGCAAAATAAAGAAAATGACTGGCCCTGTCCTCAAGAAACTTCCCATCCCTAAGTAGAGAAATGTGTCCAGATGAAAACATAAGACATTTGAAAAATAAGCATCCAAAAGACACAATTTCAACTTTAGAGGAGGTGTAACTTGGCTGGTCACTGGGCAAAGAGAACTTTCAAGGCATTCTAGGTGGGATGGGATGTGTGAACAAAGGAATGGAGAAAGGGACAAGCCCCCTTCAGAGGACAAACAAGTCAGTCGCTGTTACTGAAGCAGAGAATTCTCACAAGTGGCGTGAGATAGGGGAGTAGTAGTCCACCAGCATCCAGACATTCAACACTGATGGGCTTTCCACGTCTTCCTCTCAGTCAGGCTTTTATTTATATTTTTAATGTTGTATGTTTGGGTTAGCTTCAGGGGGGACTAGTAAACAACCTTGGGTTTTATGTGAGGCATTTTATATTTGAACTTTTGCTGGGGGATATACCCAAAAGAATTTGCAATTCCTAATCTGAATAAGTAGGCAATTAGTAGTATCCTTTGCAACTTCAAGTTATCTAAGGAGTCAAATTCGCAGAAAGATAACCAGTTCTATTTTAGACATGCTGTATCTGAGGTGGTGGTGAGATAGTCTAGCAATAATGTCCAGTAAACGTTTGGAGAAGAGGGATAAAGTCCAGGACAAGGTTAGGGCAATCATTACAAGGAATCCCTGGACATCGATGGGCAGGTAGGATGTAATCATATCTTCTATTGAAGAATACTGGGATGACCTTTTGGTCACACCAGGCAGAATATATTTCTCAGTCTCCTAATAAAAAGATGCATGTTTTGATAGCAACAGCCTCATATAGATGTCCTTATGCCACCATGGACAGGAATCAGAAATGTCCCTAGTATCATGAAACCAACACTAAAGAGTTTTCTATGTAATCTTGGTGCTGAACTGGCAATGTATCCTGTGATGATGTCCATTTAAATCACTAGGAAAAGTATACATCATTAAATTCCTATGTACACAGCTAATAAAAAGAAACATACTGGCCAACTTCCAATTTATGCAACGGCCTTGGGTAAAAGCACACCTGAGCACCATGTTGTCTGCTCTGATATTCTAGTGCCACTGCTGCCCTCCAGGTTTGGTCCAACGGCTTCAGTCTGGGCCATCATGCCAGGGCCCTAGTGGACTCTGCTGCAGAAACCCATGTACCAGTAGATACTTAAATAGAAACAAGCTCAGGTGGAATCACGTATGGCTTTCTATATACACAACAGAGAGGTTCAGAGGATGAAATGGGCTGATGCCAGTCCCATACATACAAGTTCCCTCCTAAAGCCCCCCCCACCCCCACCCCCCACCATTAGGTTTATGTTTAAACCAACTTAATTTCTAAACAAGGCAAAGTATATCCTTAAGCCTCCAGGCTATTTTTTTCCTGAGGTACTTTCATGATTTGCTCCTTCCTTCTCAGTATTTCCAAATTGAAGAACATAAGTCTTTTTGTGAATATTCTTTTTGATTTAAAGTTTTCTTTTTCAGATTCTACAAAGAACTGCCATCTCTAAAAGGAGAATTTTATTAGACATCAGTTTTGTTTTGAAGTACAATGGAAGCTGATTTCTTAGAAATTCAAACATTGGAAAAATCATTGTGACAACTGGTACTAAGCACACTTATTTTCAGTATTCTAAACACTGGGATAGTTCCCAAAGAATGGATTTTATTGCTGTAATTACAAAGTAGTGATAATTATATATGGAAGTGTTGTTAAAACCAAGAGCATGAATTACAACCATGGTGTGTCCAAACACAACTGCAGGCCTGACATACGGAGTAAACAGACGTGCAAAGAGACTAGGCTTCCTCTCCAAAAAAGGGCTAGTATAGGCATTATAACTACTTTGATCCAGTTTTTATTTACGATGAACACGAACTATAAATATTAACACTAATTAGCATACAAAATAGTTTTAATTTTACTTTTCGCAAAAAGACCAAGTGCTTTTCAATGTAAATACTTAACTCACCTATCCACACTAGTCCCTCACATGAGCCCTTAGCTCCAGCTAGACTCTTCTACTCTTTATCCTTAAAACATATTTTGCAAAGTCCTTCTTCTATTTGGACTGAATTATATCAGTCCTTAAAAGCTGCAACCAAATGCCTGCTCCTCCTTCCTTCCGATGGCCACACTGAGCTCCCTAGTTTCTGAATTCATGCTGCACTGAGCCTGTGCTGCCTGTATGGTCATTTTAAACGCACTTTCTTCCTAGATAGCTGTATCTATATACACATACACAAACACACACACGATTCCCCCCACACATAGACAAGGCCCATGGCCCTTGCTTCACTAGCTACCCTACTACAGTGCCTCATGCTTTGTAGATGCTTAATGAACATTTACTAACTGCCACAATTTCAAACACCTGTCTTGGTGTGGCTCATTTTATCAAAAAAGGTGACCTAGTGGATCAGTCGGGGTCCTGGCAGGACGAGATGGCCTAATCCAAGTGGGTTATTACAATAAGACAACTTAATAAAGGGGCTATGTACAAAAAATGTGGGCAAAATTTATGAAAACCAGAAAGGGACAATGCAACATGCCAGGTCTAGTCACAGCAAAAATTTACCACTTCCTCTGCCCCTGCCTGAAGGGACAAGGAAAGGCGGCAGTTACCAGAATGCTGGAGAGGGCTTCCCGACAGGAGACGTGGCCCTGGGTAAAGAGACGGCAACAGAGCCGGCAGGGAGGGAGGGAGGACAATGGTTACTCTGATCGCTCCTCCCCTTTGCCCTGTGCTCCCTGTCAGGACACCTCCCACGGCTGAGCAGTAATGGCAGCCAGAGCAAGGGGACCTGCTGCTTCTTCCTGAGGGGCCGCCACCCTTTCTGGGCATGGGTGTGAAGAGAAGGGGTGAGGACAAGCAGAAGACACGCAGCTCAGGTTGAATTAAACTGAAGACCCTGGATTCACACAGCTTGTGCCCCTATCTCATATCCACCACTGGGGCGCTACGTAACGATAAATTTTCTAGTATCAGTTTCCTCATCTGATAAACAATAGGACATATCTTTCAAAAATCATTGACAGAATTAATTTGATTATATAGTCATCCCTCAGTATCTGCAGGAGATTGCCCCACAGATGCTAAAATCCACAGATGCTCAAGTCCCTGACATAAAATGGTGTCATATTTTTTCATATAACCTACACACATCTTTCCATATACTTTAAATCATCTCTAGCTTATAATACTTAACATAAATTCCACGTAAATAGTTGTTATACTATGTTGTTTAGAGAATAACGACACAAAAGTCTGTGCATATTCAATACAGATGCAACCATCCATTTTTCCCCAAATATTTTCTATCCACAATTGGTTGAATGTGCAGATGCAGAACCCATCTCAATGAATAGAGAGAGCCAACTGTGTATGTATGTATATGTGTGTGTGTGTGTGTATTTACTACAATGCCTGGTACAGATTAAGTACCTGAACAAAAGTTATTAATAACTACAGTAACAGTTATTTTCTTCTTCATTAAAATCATGGTTTCCTAAAAATTTTTTTCTAGAAATCCCGATCTCTATGTTCTCCCCCACCTTCCACAATAAATGCTTATATGAATCAGACTTGAACCATAAGACTATATTTGGAATGCTGTCCTCCAACCTCTACCCCAAAAAGAAAAGGATTTTCTAACTGCTGTTTCCCCAACTTCTGGGCCCTACAGCTTGGTCCTTGGGTGCTCCCTGCCCACTCCAGTTGCAGTTCTCAGGGTAGTGTTGGCACCAACTTGTCAGTGCCAGCAGGCTGGGATTTACTGAAATTTAGAATTTACTGATTATAAAATCAGCCTCGGAGTCTTAAAAGACACTTGTCCAGGACATATAGCTAATGAGCCCCCAAGTCAGGGCTAGAACCAAAGTCCTAATAAAAAAAAGGGCCAAATGAGTCCGAGAATTAAAGGATGATACTGTCAAGTTGCAAAGGAGTCTGAAATTCTACAAAACAGACTGTTATGAACTATGTATCATTTTCATCAGGTTATAGGCTGAATATCATGCGATAAAGCATTAAAAAAATACATACTAAACATGAAGTACAATAAATGCATAGTCATTTCAAGGCCCCCAAAAAATCTTGCCACAGTTTCTGAAGGCATAGCCTATACAATAATGAAATGGTTCAACCTTACATTCCAGGCGTCTATTTTCATTAACATTCTATAAAATGTTCTTACTCTATAGTCTTGAACAGCTGAAAACAGTATCATTCCAAAGTGCAGTTTACTCTAGATAACAAAATTACACTTAGCTAAAGCCAGCTTAACCATACAGAGAGCAGTAATACCCAACATGTGAAAATCAATTCAGCACATCTCAGTGCTAGGTTATAGTTCCCTGGTTCTTTATCCGCACATAGCCGCATTCACTCATTCAAACACTGAGGGACCTAATGACTACAACAGAAAGTAGTAGACGATATCTATGAAATCACTTTAATAAACCTGTGGGGTTGCTAGGCAATGCAGGTTCTCTACTGCTTTTCTGGGGAATTGTAAACTACTACTTTCATACCTGCCTAATATTCAGTAGGTTCCTGACTATGAAACCTGGTTACAACATCTTTGCTAAAGTATACAAGTCACAATCTATTCTTTATAAACCTAGAGAACATTTCTTATTGCTTTTTCAATTCTTCCATAAGAAATGCACGGTTTGATTGCTGAGGGTCTAACTTTATCGTTTTTAAAACCTAGTCACAGGTTTATTATTCCTTAACAGAGGACACGGGCACTTTTACATTTTAGAGACAGTTTCTTAGCAGGGATAATGCCAAAAGAAACTGGAAAATCAATTTTAGTTTTACTTTGCCACCCTTGCAACCCTCACCTCTCCTGCCAGGCTCTTCCGTCACCCCACATCTATTCAGCGTCTCTCTCCTATGCCCCACTGCAGCACAAGGTGCAGTGTCCTTTCCAGAAGCCAAAGGGCTTTCCAAAGGAGGGACTGTTTTGAAGCTTAAAGGACATATGAAACCCCCGACAAAGAAATGAGCAAATGCACATGGGCGTGGAGGAGAGGAGAGATTATACAAAGAGAAAGCTGTAACCAATTTATGGTTACAACACTCACAGAAGGCGATCCAGAAATGTAAATCAGGAGTAATAAAAATATTATTACTTTAAACTAGTTATTTTACTTCTGGGATTCTAATCTAAAGAAGCTAAAGTATGAAAAATCTATGTACACAAAAATTTTCACCATAAGTATTTATGACAGTGAAAATATTAATAGAATTTAGTACATGTCTAATAATACAGAAACAGATAAACATGCATTCTTTAAACTAATTGTTATATTAAATCTAGAGGTATATTAAATCCAGAGGTATATAAAATCTAGAAGGAAATACAATGAACTGTTAACAATGGGACAGGAGTGCAATAATTGAAGGCTTCATAAAACATTGACTAATGCAGCTATCTTTAAAAACTATTAGTACATTTTACCATGAGAGCACACAATAAACCATCAAAATTTATCTTTCAGTGTTAATTATAAATTCTATGAAAGGGCATGCAAAATTCTCCTGGTATCCTTCTAGTTTATTGGAGCATGAGAGTAAAAACAGAAAACAAAAATGTACTCTAGAAAAACTGTACAAAAATTAATGGGGAAAGGGCCAAATGGGGAAAATAAATAATACCAGAGTATAAAAGGATAATAAGACTACGTGTTTCCCTTATCTTCCAACATTTTGGAATATAGTTCTTTCATTTCATACTAGAAATACTTAAGGATAATAGTAATATTTAACTCCTTATAGGAACAAACATAATTGTTGGTAAAATTCAAATGAGCACAGCAAATCTACATACAAAGATATTGTACAGGGGTTTTCAAAGCCCAGGCTGCACAGAGAAGGTCACTGCCAACTGCAAATTGCTGGAAGGGGTAGAATATAGCTGTGAAACAGTAAAGTATGAGTTTTAGAAAATTATCTTTGACACACGGGAAGAAAAGTTAGAAAGAAACCCAAGCACAAGAAATCTAGGCTGGAATAATGTAAGGCAATAAAACCAGAGAAAAGACTGAATTCAGGGCCTTAAGAGCACAAGATGGCAGGAAGTTAATAAAAACAGTGCTCCTGAAGGCAGGGCCAAAGGCAGCACCACCAGAGTTAGGAAGGACATGCTGGCCACCTTTCTATTAGATTTTGAGTATATAAACATTGTATATATGGCACCAAGATAAAAAAGGACCCTGTTCTTTTAGGATTTGAAAAGAATAATTGCAGGGGGTCGGGGGGAACCCTGAACTTTAGAGTCTTAGCTAAGAAAGAAAGGCCTTTGAGCCAAGTAAGGATGATGAACAGCCAAGCACATAATATTTGTATCCAGCTGGATAACCTGACCTGTATTTGCCATTTGTTTCCATGTTACAAAGTCAGTACCTCTGAAGTCAGGTCCTACCAAAGGAAAGAGTAGTTACATGCATACCCAGGGGTACAACTCTAGGGTCTACAGTACACTATGACACTGGGTAAAGGAAATAAAGGCATCATCAAAAATAAGGAATAGGCTTTGAAGGAAAAAAAAAAAATCACCTCTACTTTGATCCTTTCTTCTATACCTATTTTATAACATTACAAATTAATTAAAATAAAATATTTAATTAACATTTAAGCCAAACAAATATTTAAGCCAAAGAGTATTTGCCTCAAGAGAAGCTTATAAACATATACATCTAACTATAGAGAAGAAGATTCATTAAAGAAGATAATTAGGAAGGCTATCCTAGCAACTTAAAAAGAAAAATATGCTTTACAAGAGTAAACAAATCTTGAGAAAAAAGCTAATCAAAAGTCCAGTGGTTCAAAGACCATCTGATTATTTTTTAATAAGATAGGGAAATGATTTCTATTATGATACATTAATAATTTACAAAGCATTTTCACCTATATTATCTTCCATAAAAAGCTTGGAAGGTAGATTATTATTTAATATTACCCCCATTTTACAAGACAAGGAAATCTAGCTGACGGAGCCGACTTGGTGTCCCAGGATTTGTCTCTCACACCTCCCTACAGTGACGTGATGTGTGGAGCACTGCCCAGATGTCTGCCCTTCACTGAGAGGGAATTTGAAGCTCCTTGTCAACACACAGAGCTTCCAAAATTTGTTAATCAGTGTCTTACCTCTCTTAAGGAAGAACAGATACCATATCCAAACCAATCAAGATAATTCTGTAGGAACCAAATTAAAGAAATGCAAATATAAAATCAAGTTGAGTAAAACCACATAATCCTAAATTTTGAGTGCAAATATCCATAACAACCCAAGAGATACACACGTATTATTTTTAAGCTGTGTCCACTGAAAAGACTTAGGCACGGTAACAAATCCAGTAACAATGATCACTCCTTGCACCCAGATCACGGTTCTCAAAATACCATTTTTCACTGAAATAAACCTGAGATCTGTGGAGAAACAGCTGATCCGGGTCTGGGGTAGAAAAATACAAGATGAGCCTGGAATATTTTATAGCAGAAAGCAAAGTCGCCATCAAATACTGTTGAGATCCTGACAACTTAAAGATGCTCAAGGATTGGGAAACTTGAGCAAAGGGAATAATTGTTAAACTCACCAAACATGTTATATCCATGTGTTCATTTTTTTTTTTTTTAAAAGATGCTCAATTGTCACCTCTGAGGGGTCCAGGGAATCAACTCATCTGGGGAATCAACCAGCATAAAAGGGAAAGGATTGAGTATTAAATTTTCCTTTCCTCTATACCTGTCCTCAGGGTAGGCAAATAGTTGATGAAAATTTCTCCTTAAAGCTACTCTAGCTAGTAAATGAAGAAATAATAATGAAATGAATATTGCCATTTTGCCAACCCCTAATGAAACAAGGGATCTGGGCAATGATCACCTATGTCCACTGATACCAAAGAGAGAAATAACTACATTATGTGATTCCTGATGGAAGTACACAAAACAGCTATGAAATATTCCCTCCAAAACACATTGGATTACACTTCTAGATCTAAATATCCATTCGAATAAATATAGAGAGCCGAAATACATGTTAAATAACACCATGGAATGCAATCAGCAAATACAGACTCTGGAGACAAGAGGAGAAATGATCTTGTGCCTTCAATAGATAAACTGCAAGACCCAAAAGGAGGGTGTGGGAGACTCATAAGAGAGAGACCTCAGAGATGTGAATCAAATGTGACCTGTAGGCTTTGTCTGAATCCTGATTCAAGAAAACTGAATATTAAAAATAAGAAGTGAGAATCAGCAAAATTTGAACCTTGACCTACCAATTGATAACATTAAATTGTTAATTTTAGGTTTGATGATATGGTGATATTTTTAGAAGAATTCTCATCTTTTAAAGATGCATACAGAAATATTTATTTATGAAAATGTGACATATGAGATTTGGTTCCAAACAAGCCAGGGATGTTGAGGGTATGGGTTTCATGTTGATGAAACAAGCGAGGTTAGGAATTGACTATTTTTGTAGAATATTGAGTATACAGAGATATGCTGTCTTTTTGTCTGCTTTTCTGTATGTTTAAAGTTCATAATTATAAAATACACTTTATTAAAAAATTCCTCTAAACAGTATGGAGTTTCCACAAAACATTCAAAATAGAGCTACCATATGACCCAGCAATCCCCCTGCTGGGTGAAATCCAAAGGGAATGAAATTAGTAGATATCTGCACTCCCATGTCCAAAACAGCATTATTCGCAATAGTCAAGATATAGAATCAGCCTAAGTATCCATCAGTGGATGAATGGATAAAGAAAATGTGGTGTGTATATATGGATATATGGAATGGAATAGAATACACAGTGGAATACTGTTCAGCCTTTAGAAGAAAATCCTGTCATTTGCGACAACATGGATGAGCCCGGAGGACATTAAGTCAGGCACAGAAAGATAAATACCACATGATGTCACTTATGTGTGGAATCTAAAAAAGTTGAATTCATAGAAGCAGAGTAGAATGGTGGTGATGATGGGGGTAGGACAAAGGAGATGTTGATCAAAGGATGCAAAATTTCAGTTAGGATAAATAAGTTCAAGACAATCTATTGTATATTATGGTGACTATAGTTAAAAATGTATTCTATACTTGAAAATTACCCAAAAGTAGATTTTAAGGGTTCTCACCACAAAAAAAAATTACTACGTGAAGTTATGTACATGTTAATTAGTTTGATTCGTCCATTTCACAATGTATACAAATATTAATACATCATGCTGTACTCCGTAAACACATACAATTTTTTTTCCATTTAAAAAAGTTCTCCAGCTATTATAAATGCCCATTTATCTTTCATTCCAGTGGCCCCCGACCTTTTTGGCACCAGGGACTGGTTTCATGGAAGACAATTTTTCCACAGGACAGGGGATTCGGGGCGGGGGGACAAAGGAAGGTGGAGCTCAGGCGGTGATGTGAGCCATGGGGAGGGTGGCGCCTCCTGCCGTGTGCACCACCACCCTTTTTTAGGTTTCATGGAAGATGATTTTTCTACAGGGTTGGGGGAGGCGGGGCAGTGGAGCTCTGCGGCTGGTCCACAGCCTGGGGGTTGGGGACTGCACCTTTATTCTATCCGTAGTAGAAACTAAACAAACCTCCTTTCACTCAAGACTTTTAAAATGTGACTGTTAATTTTATATCCAAAATAAAGAAGTTAATTTTCCTAAGAAAACCTAGCATTAAAATATTAATGTAAGTATGAACATTAATGAATAGGACACTTCCCATCACATTCTATTATGTTCAAAAAAATTAATGATAAGATCTTTCCTACCACTAAAAATAAAAATTACAAATATATACTAAAAGACATACACATGCAAATACATGCAAGTGTTGATTAAACCTACAATATCAGGAAATTATAGCACATTTAAATTCCTACTAAAACCAAAATATATATATGCAGACTAAGATGGATAAGGAAGATATAAAAAATAGAGAATGTTAGTTGAAGTTTGGTCTATGTCATCTATGCAATCGTATGGTCAAGAATTTAAGCTCTTGTTTCAAAGCATGAATGGTAAACAATGGCAGAATTCCTTATTTCAGGTACAGAGAGACTAGGAGCATATGTACTTACACTCTAGGACTTCATTCTCAAGTTCAGAAATATTTCACAATATACGCTGCTATATACACACCAAGAATTTTTTGCTCTATTTGTTAAATATTTCTTGACCTTACCAGGAAAGAGTCTAAAGTGTTTGGAATGTAACTTTAGAAGAAATATTGGATAAACTAATATGTTCTTTTCAGAGAGAAATTTTAATAACATAGTAGCTTAATCTAAAATATATTATTCAAAATCACTACAGTTCAGGCAATGAAACACATTATTATACATGATAATAGTACTGACATTATAGAGGTGTGATGAGATTTAATATTTTATGTAAAAAGCTTATAAGCCATGTTGGGCCCCACGTGGCACTATACAGGTTAATTATTGCTGCTGCTGCAACTGCTACTACCACTGACCATGACAACAATGGTTACTAAAACTGCAATACCACTACTAGTGAGATCAGTAATTAGTGAGAATAAAAGTATCTAGAAGGCATAGAAATAACATAGAGGAAGTAGAGAAACTAATCAATATATTGAAAAACAATTCTGAAGAAATGGGAAGAGTAATCATTGTGACTTGATTGTGGAAGTGACGCTTGAACACGGTTTTGAAATATGACCGAATCCATGAGTGTGCTTCCAACTGGAGTCAAGAACACAAGCAAAGGGCGGAAGTAGTAGAACAGCTCACACAAACAGGGAAAAGCAAATCACTTTGCAGGGACGTGATACGTAAAAATGTAGAACAGGGAATAGGCAGGGGAGAAATGTCTAATTTGTGGAAAGCTAACTTTGTTGTTGCTCTTATTCACAGATTTTCAAAGGACATCATCTTTCCATTTGAAGCTTTCTGTAGGATTTCAAAGTCATTATTTTATTCTTTTCTTCTTGCTTTTCTTTGAGTAGCTACCAGTCTGATCATCTCTTTTGTTCTTCTGTAAAAGCTCTGGAAGATACGCAACCTCATCAGGTCTTTTTGAAGCAAGTTTAGGCAATGGGATGCATATCCTTTCAGAACTGTGTGTGGATATTTACTGGTCATTATCTCCTCCAAGCTTTTCCAAGGAACATGCAGTGTTGGTGAAGCAGATACCACCCTTATCATATATTCTACAACTGCGATACTCTATAGAACACATCTGCTTTTTTCCTATTATACTCAAGAAACATGATTTTAAATCACAAAATTTATTCCTTCTTCACCCAAATCTGATCAGGAGGGTGTCAAGATATTGTTCTTCATTCATTCGTTCCCTATCCACATAATACACATCTGAACTCTTAAAGAACAGTGTCCAAAGGAAATCTCCTAAGTAAACAGATGATCTTAGTAGGCTGAAAATACATACTGGCAAGGTTTTAGTTATTTAAAATATTTTTAACACATTGTTTTTATATAAGTTCAACTTTCCCTAACCTCAAGTTTCAGATGGTCAAAGAGTGTAGCCACTGATAAGTTCTGAATATAATTAGTTATGTGTTTATGTGCAGTTGCTATTTGGCCACTTAAGAATGCTGATTAAATGACTGTGATATTGCAGGAGAAGAATAAGCAGAAAAATATCAAAACCCTTGAAAAGAGCTATTTTCAGGTTGTTCTCCCTCCCTTTACATTTATGCATTTATACATCATTCTCATGGCACGTAAGGTATTTTTATCAAAAATACTGTTAATCCTACTTGCCTACCAACTGCCCTGACAGAATCTGTTCCACAGAACACTAACTTTACATTTCTTTCTAAAAATACAATGGGACTTTAGGTCCAAGTTTATAAACATCATACACACACTCTGCAGTGGCATTTTCTTAAGATAATCTTCCTAAGGGAGGTAGGTAGTGAGGGACTTCCTTTAGTCTTCAAAAGAGGAGTTAATAATTAGAGTCCAAAAATTTTGCTCAAGAAAACCAAGTTTAGGCATAGACACAAAGATACAGATTATCAAATTTGCATACAAATACCAAAGAGTTTTCAAAATTGCAGTTAACTATATAAAAATAATGAGGCAGTATGGTTTTAAATGTAATGCTACTGCATAATCTTAAAAAGTCATTTCCTGGGATTAAGAGCCTGGAATTTCAGATGCCCATCATTAGGAAAATCTATGAACTATAATATATTCATGCAAGGAAATAATATTTAAGAATAAAAATTAAGGATACTATTGGCACACATGAAGATATGGATGGATCTCAAAAATATTAAGCTGAGTGAAAGAAGTCAGGCATAAAACAGTATGTACTGTATGATTGCTTTTATATGAAATTCTAGAATAAGTAAACTTGTCTCTGGGGGGTGGGTACACCAATTGTGAAAGGGCATGAAGAAATTGTCTGGAGTGATGGTAATGTTCCTTAATTTGATAACAGTTTGGGTTACAAAAGTATATACTTTTGTCAAATCTTAGCTAATGTATACAATAGATTTGTACATTTTTTTATGAAAATGTAAAAGCAATTTAAAACAGTAAACAATGTTGAACTGTTGATGTTTTACATGCTAAATATTTGTAATTTACTTTGAAATGCATCCATATATAAGATGGGTTAATAGATAGAAAATCTAGGTATGGGTATCTGGGTGTTCCTGTACAATTATTTTAATTTTGCTTTACTTTTGAAAAAAAAATTCATAGAAAATATTGAGGGGCAAAAACTCGTCTTCCTAAAGTGGGAGTTTCAGAGTGGGGGAGATGCTAGAAAATAAAACATGGATTTATCATAAAACTTATTTCATTATTATAAAAAAGTTCAGTTGGATTTATCAAAAATTTGAAAGAAGAGGATTTTTTTTTTTTAAGAATCCAAAAATACAGAGTTGGGGAAAAATATTTACCACAGATTATTAAAATTTTCTTTCAGAGCTTCATATTTCTAACAGGTTTGTTTTTTCACTCAGGCTTGTTCTTCTAATATGTGCAAGAAAATCATAAATCAGATTTATCTTCTACCTGTATCCAGGTAACATAAAAATATGTCTATTTCTTTTAGATTCGTGTGTATTCCAAATAATCTAATAGGAATTCAAACATTTTTGCGGGAAATGTGCTTGCCACAGTAGTAGCAGCCAAATGTGAAAGCAAAGTTACATTGTGTCTTAGTAAATAGACTCGTGGAAAAGAAGAGAAAAGAGAAAAGCAATGACTTCATATCTGCATATGCTTAACTTTTTCTTATCATATTCCCTATAATACTTTGGGGGTGGGAAAGGATAACTAGCAGAAAACGGATTTATCAAACATATAACGTGCTATTGGCTTCCTCTCTATTTATTTATGAGGGCATCTCAAAAATCTTCTGCCCAGTTATCTAAGCTCACCCAAATTGTCCATCTATGGGGATTACTACTTCTAGTTGTTCACTTACTAAATTATAAGCAGTTCTATAAAACTAAACTCAAAAATTTTAATACTTTATTTTTTTCCAAAAAAATGACCGTCTTTATGCTAGAAATGTTAACGCTGCCACTTACACCTCACATAAAAACAACCCTAGGATTTTCAACTCCATGGCAATTCAAAATAACATTCTGAACCAATTTCAACTTAAACGTTGTAATTTTAAGCATATTTATAGTCTCTGCAACATTAAAAAGGTATAGGAAAGTAAAATAATATAGCTATAAATGATAACAATAAATCCTCACATACTTCCAAAAAAAAGAATTTTCATTATAGTATGGTATATGTAGAAAAAAATAACCTCTATGCAATGAGTGTTTCACAGATTTAATAAAAGTTAAAATCTATAAAATAACCTGTTCAAAAACAAAGGTTAGAACAGTCTTCATTGCAAATGTCATTTCAAGGCATGTGTTATAAATATACCTAGAGCTAACAGCAAAGTATTGCTTTAATTAGACAGAGGGATTTAATCACTTGGAAGGAACAAAGCTGAGGCAGGCAAGATGTCTGAAATCAGCTGGGTACCAATGTCAAGTCTTTTATTTATTTTCTTCATTGCCGATGTTTCAAGAGACAGTGTACTAAGACGACCATAATCCCCCATCCTGGCAGGGATCAGTTGTGGTTTTCTCCTAGTAGCAATAGTAATGCTCTCTATATGAATGGCGATGGGCCCTCTCCAGCATGTTCCTTGCCCCTCCCTGGTTAGAGTCACTGTAATGAAGAACGGATGCCCGAGCTTCAGTAGATGGCACTCTTTCCTCTGCCGTAGCTTTTCCATGAATTCCTGACTGAATAGAGGGCGTGCACACATGGCACCATTCAACATTTTTTTGAATCCCACAACTATTGCTGTGGCAAGAGGATTCTTCTTTAACTTAAACAAAAATGAGGATGAAAAGACAAGCAACAGAGTGAGAGAACATATTTGCAAATTGCATGATTCATGTCTAGACTATATAAAGAACTCTTAAAACTCAATAGTAAAAAACAAAGTCCAATTGACAATGGGTGAAAGACATGAAGAAACATTTTTCTGAAGGCAAATGAGCACATGAGAAAATGTTCAATATCACTAGCCATTAGGAAGGGTAAATTAAAGCCACAATGAGATGTCACTACACAGTTATTAGACCTGCTAGAAAATAAAATAATGACAATAACAAATGCTGGTGAGGATGTATTATAGAGACACTAGATCTCATACACATTGCTGATGGGAATGTAAAATGGTATAGCTACTCAAAAACAGTTGGACTTTAAGAAAAAAAAAGAAAACTAAAGATGCACTTAACATGTGGCCCAAAGATCACATTCTGGCCACGTATCCCAGAGAAATGAAAACATTGTCATTTATCCACACAAAACCTATACATGATTGTAACAGCTTTATTTTTAATAACCAAAAACCAGAAACAAAAATGTCCTATAATAGATGAATGGGTAAATGAACTATAGTACATCCATACCATGGAATACTTTTTAGCAATAAAAAGGAAAGAATTTGGTTGTTTCCATATCTTGGCTATTATGAAAAATGCTGCAATGAATATGGGAGTGGAAATACCCCTTCAAGATCCTGACTTAAATTCTTTTAAATAGATACCCAGAAGCATGATTTGCTGCATTATATGGTATTTCTAATCTCTGAGGACCCTCCATACTATTTTCCATGGTGGCTGTACCATCTTACATCCCACCAACAGCATACAGGGTTCCAATCTCTTCACATCCTCAACACTTATTTAATAGTTTTTCTGGATAGCCATTCTAATAGGTGCGAGATGACATCTCACTGTGGTTTTGATATTGAGCATCTTTTCCTATACCTGTTAGCCATTTGTATGTCTTCTGTGGAGAAATATCTACTGAAGTACTTTGCCCATTTTAAAATCAGGTTATTTAGGGTTTTTTTTGCTATTGAGTTGTAGGAGTTCCTTACATATTTTCTACGTAATGCCTTACTGGACATGTGGTTTGCAAATATTTTCTGCCACCCCCCAAGTTACCCTTTCATTCAATGTCCACTGACGAATGTATAAACAAAATGAGGTACATATTTAATACATACAAATAGAATCTCATTCAGCCTTAAAAAAGAAAGAAATCCTGCCATATGCAACAAAATGGATGAACCTTGTGGACATTATGCTGAGTGAAAGACACCAGTCACAGGAGGACAAATACTGTAAGATTCCACTTACAAGGAGGTACCTAAAGTACTCGAACACAATGAAACAGAGAGTGAAATGAATTATTGATACCTGTAACAATTTAAATATATCTTAACAGCACTGTGCCAAGCAAAAAAAAAAAAAAAAAAACCAAGCCAAAAAAAAAAAAAATCTTGAAAGACCATATGCTACATAATTCCAATTCCATTTCCACAACATATTTAAATTAATAAAATTATAGAGATAGAGAAAAGATTACTGATTGTAAGAAAAAAGAGACAGTGGGGAATGCCGGGAACAGTATGACTGTAAGGGGAGCATGAGGGAGACCGTGGCGGGTACTGGTGAGTACATGAATCTACCCAGGTGACAAATGACAGAGCTATATCCATACTTTAAACAGTTGCCAATTGCCTGGTTTTGATATTGTACTACAACTATTTAAGGCTCAACCAATGGAAGAAAACTGGGTAAATGGTATACAGAACCCCCTTCCTCGTGATTTTTTGAAACTTCCTGTGAATCTATAATTATTCAAAATAAAGAGGTTAAAAAAAATAAAAATTGCTGCCTAACAATACACCCACAAACCACTATTATAATATATAGTAAAATGACTCACTAATTTGTATTCTAGCAATTCAGAATTCAACTTTCAATTTATAGTCGATCATCTCTGAGAAAGGATTTCCTAAGCGAATGAAACAGGCATAAACCATAAAGGGAAAATATCAAACATACTTAGAGATATCTATATTTACTTAACAGAATGTGTGCATATTTCAATCTTAAGCTACAGATTCTCTATCCACTACCTCATAAAGTTCTAGCACGAATATAAACATTTATTGATAATCTATTGTATGCCATAATATTTGGATATGGAACATAAGGATTAAGCGTAAAACAGGGTTTAAGGTTAAGGAGTTGGGTGGTGTGAATTCAAAATCTGGCCTGGACACTACTGTACATCTTGAATAACTTAACCTTTTTACGACTGTTTTGTCATCCTTGAAATAATAGCAATGTAATAAATATAATATGCATTATAAATATGTCATATTAATATTAGTATATTAATAGAATTATATAAGTAAAAATTATAAAATAAAAATAAAATGATATGGTCTAATCCTATAACAATTACATGCGTTAATCTTTGTGACATGCTTAACCTAACAATCGTAACATATAAAGGCTCAAAAACATGAGCTATTTTTAGAATGTCTGATTAACAGAGGGAAAGAGTTGTACATAGCTGTCTGTACATTTGATGAACTGTATATACTCAACAGCAAATGCCAGCCAGGGATAGGACAAGTATCATGGAGTTTACAGAAGAGATCACTTTGGTACAAGAGAATGATACTGGGCTTTGTAAAAAAAAGTGGCACGTGAGTGGCCCTGAAAGGATGATAGGATTTCAACTGACAGATATGTTGGACCAGTCTTTCAAGTTAGTGAGTATCACATATGTTGTCCTCGGAAGACAGGAAAACGAGAGGCATGCTCAAGTTGTCCTGTCTAGCTAATTAGGAAGACAGATGCTAAACTGAAGGGTTCCTGCTCAGAGTATATCACAGGGTCCCAGACTGGGCTGTCACTAAATATTTCCCATGCAAAGTATCACTGTATGTTTGAAGCCGTGAGCATACTCTTACCCTCTGCACCCCACCCCCTTTAGAGAGAGAGGTGCTAGCACCTATGTCAAAGTTGAAATAACCAGTTCTCCCTGATAAAGTGGCAAGAGATGAACAGCGATTAGAACGGTTGTACAAAGTGATACTTTCAAATGGGAAAGTAATTGATAGCCACCTAGGTGAACATGAGAGAAACCTTAACAACTCGAGGTCTTATCACTGTTTACACAAAGTAAGTTGTATCTACCCAAATAAATAATAGCTAATTTAGATTGAATACCGAATAGTTTTCTCTCTTCTCACTGACTCAAGAAAGCCTTCGTTTGAGGTAATGGGGACAGACCACATAAAGCTAATTAGGAAAAACTAGATAAAAGGTTTCTAGGAGTGTTTCGCCATAGTTCAGAATAGAACTATGAAGTGAAACATATTGCTCTGTGTATAAGAAATTTAAAAAAAAAAAAAAGTCAATAGTATAGATTAAAAATGAAGAGGGCTGGGTGCAGTGGCTGACTCCTGTAATCCTAGCACTTTGGGAGGCCAAGGCAGGAGGATCTCTTGAGGCCAGGAGTTTGAGACCAGCCTCAGTAACACAGAGGGATTCTGTCTCTACAAAAAATTAAAAACAAAAAAATTAACTGGGCATGGTGTCCTACCTACTCAGGGGACTGAGGCAGGAGGATCGCTTGAACTCTGCAGTTCCAGCCTGGGTGACAGAGCAAAATCTTGTCAGTCAATCAATCAATCGATAAATAGATAGAAAAATATGTAATATATAAATAAATAAAATGAAGAAAAGTTAGATAGAGACAATATTTTATTCTACTCCATTCCCAGAATATGTTGAGCATAGTCACAATTAATTCAGGAGATTATAAATTGGGTATTTGGGACTAGATTGCATTGTTTAGTAGAAATAGCATTATGCAAAAGACAAGTTTCTAGAATTTATTAAAGCATTGTGCTCAAGAGGTTTCAGAGGGTACGTAAGAGCAAATACACAGAAGAAACTGAATAAACTACTCATTGTGCAGCTTGAGCATAAAGGAAAAATAAATACACATCCACGGATGTCCTTCATTGGTTTAGTAGAAGTTCTGTCCTCCTAATATCAACCTTTTGATGGTTAATATCCCCTATAGCTTTGAATATTTCTGTAACTACTGTTTGAATTACCGGAGATGCAACATCCTTTTAGATTAGAGCATTATTAATCTTCTGTAATCTAGTCACTAAAATATTTATTGAATAACTATGGTGTACTATTGGAGTTGGAATTCTTTGCCATCCCTAGAGTGAAAAAATGCACAGAGGTACGTATAAGTTTGGCATTCTTATTTTCATATGCAGAATACTAGAGTGTTTCTAAAATTGCAGTGAAACACAGGTACTTACATTTCTAAATAATTAAAACTGTTATATATGTAATTTGCTGTGAACGTGGATCAAAGTTTGTCAACATAGGGGACATCCAAATAACCTATGCAAGTTTTTCAAATTCGTCTCTTTCCGGCCCTGTTCCCCTCTAGCAGTGTCAGATAAACAAAATAGAGATCCTTGCCATAGTCAGCCACCATTATTGCTAGGAGTATGCACTTTCCTCCAAGCATTCTGGGCTTACACTCCCCCCTCCATAGCTAATGTATAATTCAGGGCTAAGTATACAGTTGTTTACAATTGTCTCATGAGTTTAGAACTGGCCTTAACACCTTCTCACATCTTCTACTCCAGCAGGCAATATTTCAGCATACCGCATATGGCAGATACTGGCCCTGTTCAGATATTCCAGTTCTACTACTTTCCAGCACACTTCCCTGTCCCCTCTGAATCTAGGGTACAGTACACTGTCACTTAGTTTGGCCAATGAATCATGAGCAGAGATGATGTGTGCTACTTCTGGGCTCTGGCTTTTAAGAGAGGGAGCATGAGTCACTATAGCATTTTTATTTCTCCAGGGTTTGGAAAGGTTATGTTGAGATGGAGCTCTGTCAGCCTGGGTCCCTGAGCGACCACGATGAGTAGAGTCCTCCCCTCAATCACACTGAATACTGAGTGTGACCAAGAAATAAACCTTGGTTGTGTTAAGCCATTGGGAGTTAGTATCTAAAACTAACCTGGACTATCCTATACAACACTCTTCCCTTATTTCTAAATTGTTGCCAACCACCGGCATTCTACAAGTTTTAAGTCTGCTTATCTTAGTTTCCTGCCCCTTCTCAGTTTTTTATATTAAAAAAAAGAGTGCCCCTTATTGGAATTCCTAACCATTTAAAGGACTCTTTTTTTCTTCTACAAGAAGTTGACCTGCCGGGTGCGGTGGCTCATGCCTGTAATCCTAGCACTCTGGGAGGCCGAGGCAGGTGGATAGTTCTGAGCTCAGGAGTTCAAGACCAGCCTGAGCAAGAACGAGACCCCGTCTCTACCAAAAATAGAAAGAAATTAATTGGACAGCTAAAAATATATATATAGAAAAAAAAAATTAGCCGAGCATGGTGGCACATGCCTGTAGTCCCAGCTACTCGGGAGGCTGAGACAGTAGGATCGCTTGAGCCCAGGAGTTTGAGGTTGCTGTGAGCTAGGCTGACGCCACGGCACTCGCCCCAGGCAAGAGAGTGAGACTCTGTCTCAAAAAAAAAAAAAAAAAAAAAAAAGTTGACCTGACAGAGTCAATAGATACAACTTCTACTCTTTCATGGCTAAAACAAAATTTCAGAGTTGGGTGTTTTTAAGCTATTTCTCCAGAGAGATTGAAGGGAAAGGAGAGAGGGAGGAAGAAAGAAAAGGCAGAGTGAATGGGCACAGATAGGGTGGGAAGGTGGGAGGGATGGAGAAACAAGCACACCCATTTAAGGGTTCAAAGAACTTATAGAAGCTAAAGGGTTCTGGAAGGCTTCTGCATGACAGTAACCATTCTTCCACAGTAAAGTAATATTAGAGACTTCTAAAAAATGAAAATAAAGTTCAACCCACCATGCAGATAGACTTTTGCAGGTGTGCCCATGGACTTAAAAGAAATCTTGCCATGGGCCCAAATGAAATCAGAGCTCACTGCTTCCTTCTGGTTTTCTCTTTTCACTCATGGGAATCTATTTGTAAGGAATTAACAAACGGATGGACTTTTAAAAATGCTTATGTACTTTTAGCTAAAATAGGAGGGAAATGAGGACAAAACGGAAATTGCAGACTGGTGTGAAAGGGTAGAGATAATACTGACAAGCAAGGGCAGGGCTTTTAAAATAGTCACTGGTCATGCAAGTGTTAAAAATGTGGAGATTTCACTTAGAATTTGGAGTTGAACAAACAAACAAAAAAAGCCATCTTCAAGAATGAGATCTGAAAATCTGGAAAATGTCCTGCTATATGCCAGCTGAGGAGATCTGAAATGTAATTATGAGTCTCAAAATACATCATCTCTTAGAAACAAAGTAGGAATGAGTTGACGAAAAGTATAACACGTGACTAAAATGTAAAAATTTGATGCAAAACAGCCTCCAGAGGCATCAGTCCTAAAGACTTTATTACATTCCTCTGTGTACCCTCTCCCAAGACAGAGTATAAAATAGATACTTAATAAATGCTTAATCTAGCAGTCTGAAGGTTTTTCTTCAGAAACAATGCAATGCAACCTAATCAAATGCCTTTGTTTGTGCCATGATTTTCAGATTTGCCCCAATGGTCCTCAGACACGGTAAACTCTTTTAAAACCCAAATGAATAAATTACTACTAAAGTGTGATCAAACTTTTTGTTGGCAGCTTCAGTGAAAAGCTTAGTTTATCAAGCCTCACTTCTCCATGGGTCAGTCTCAGAAATACCTTCCCTAAGTGAAAAACATAAGTGAGCCTAAAACATAAATTCCACCTTTAATAATACTGATGTATCTCAGGAAAAATCAGTTGATCAATATAATAGTACACTAAGCCAACTGTCATATAAAACCTCTACATTAATCTAATGGAAAATCAAAGTACATTATCTTTGTACACCAATTTTTAAAGCACACCTAATTGAATACCCACAACCAATCAATCTTTCAGTTACCCTCACAGGGCAGGGCTGCTTAAGCAATACATACCAAGTATTTAGCAACGGCATGCAAGCCACAGACAGAGGAAATTTTTAAGAATGTTATTACACGAGTAGAGAGTAGAATGGTTGCTATGAGGGGATAAGGGGAGCAGGAAATGAAGTACTGGTCAAATGTTACAAAGTTCCATTATACAGGATGAATAAGTCCTACAGATCTACTGTATAGCATAGTGCCTGTAGTTAACAACACTATATTGTATACTTCAAATTTTACTAAGGGGGTAGATCTTATATTAAGTGTTCTTATCACAAAAAAATAATACAGAGGTAAAAGGAAACTTTTGGTGGTGATGGATATATTTATGGCACTGATTGTGGTGACGGTTTCAAGGTATATACTTATCTCCGAACACATCGGGTTGTATACATTAAATATGTACAGCTTTTTGTGCATCAATCATACTTTAATAAAATGGTTTTTAAAAAGCTAAATCCAATAGCTAATGAGAAAGCTACATGTAGAGTTTAAACAGTAGTTCTTTTCATGATGATTTTCCTTGCTTCAGGCTTAGGGACCTACAAGTAGGTCCCTCACTTTGAGACCTCAAAATTGGATCATTTCTATAAGGTAATGCCTCAAAAGTGTGACTGGCTTTTATTGCTTTTATAAGCAATTTAAGGACTTCAGGGTATGTAAATTTTTGGTGGTAACCAGATTGCTCACATAGGTCATGCCTGACATCGTAATAAGATTGGTTCACATGGCCTTAGAAATGAATAGTCATATTCTGATGGTAGCTTGCACTTTACATGGAAATACAGCAATACTACTACAATCAAGACTTTTGGCTTGTTCCTCCTACCAATAAGTCAACTTTGAGCACCCTGGTTCCTATGTAAACTGCCCTTTTGCTCTCATTTTTGTCATGTCACTCACCCTGTTTTGAAGCACACTATAAATCTGTTTGATACTAGTGACAACTAGAGACATACTTGAAATATGCCTAAGACATTTTGTACTTTTGCAAAAAAAAGAAATGAGTAAACCAGAAAAGGACAGCTCTGTATTCTGCCACCAAGAGCCGATGATGAAATGCCTGCCATTTAATTCTCTTGCGACCATCCCTCAGCTTACATCGAGGACCTGAAGACATGAGCTCAGCGGCAGTCATGCAGGGAGGCTACAGGACAGCACGCATTTAGAATGCAAAGCCGTGTCCAAAAATTGACCTTCTCCCTCCTCAGCATTGCAGCCTGACTGAACAGCCACAAACCCAATATTCAGCCCTTCACTACAAGCGAATAAAAAGAGGTGAGGACGAAAGTTTCTCTCAAAGCAAAAGCGTCCAGTCAGATGTGAAATCCAGGTGATTTAGGGTAGGGATTATCTTAGTAAGTACCGAGCAAGAGAAACCAAAACACTAACATAGAGGCAGCTGGAAGAAGAGAAGACAAAAAGAATTACTTTTTCAGGAACATATTGACTGTATAACTACTAAATGAACACAAAATAAGAGAAAGAAAAATTCAGAAGTATACAATAAAAAAAAATAGATTCCCGAGTACATTAAGCCATATGTGTAGGAATTAAACACATGCAAATCCAAAGACTACAACACAAGATATCCCTAGATAAAACTAAAGGGATTCAGCCCCACCTTCTCTATCCTCTGTTGTACTGATGTCATAAGTCCCCTCTCATGTCAAAAGGGTCTAGTATCTCTAGCTACCTTAAATGCAAGAAATACTCTAACGAATAAATCACACTAGCAAATTAATAGCTTAATAGGTTAATCCTAAGCCATATTATTCTTTTTAAAAAGTTGATTAGAAAAGAGTTTTTAACACAAAGAAATTTTCCTAGGAGGTAGTTTTTCTGACCCAAACTTTCAGGTGACATCATTGTCGTCATCTTCCCAGTTGTGGGCATGTCCACTAAGGGTGTGATCAGTGTTTCAAGCATTCTCAACAGCACTTTATCCATATTAATTCAATTAATTTCCTTTAATCACTACAACACAATAAAATATCACTTAATGGATATAGAAGCTGAGACTCAATCCAGGCCTTTGTGATCTCAGAGTCCATGTTCTTTTCACTGCAGGTACTCCAGCGTCAGCATGCAAGGCACATTGTGCCCTTAATTAGGCTAGTTTGTGATCCCAGGTGAAAATTCTGAGACATGAATAAGGTCCAGTAAGAAGAGCTGTAGTTCAGACAAAAAATGTTTTAGCAAAAAGAGATAATGGATGAGAAAACACTCTCTCCTCTGTCCATGAAATAACTTTGGAGAAAGTAAAATTATATGGTTAAAAATGTTGGAAAGCATTTCAAATGCATACACATTTATGCTAGTTGCTTTCTCTTGGTTCGCACTGGTATGCAGATTGGGTCTGCCCATCTCCCCCAGACAGACTTAGTCCATGCCTTCAAGAGGATGTGACTGATCTCTTCCTGGAAAGGCATCAGAAAATAGATGACATCTGAACCGTATCTTGAAGTAAGAAGAGTTGCCAGGCAGAGAAAATGTTCACAGTCACTTCTGTGATTTAAGTATATCTACAGTCACATGCTAAAGAGGCTTGGAAGAATCAAGTGAAGTTAATGTATTAGCAGCAGAGGCCAGTTGGTGTCTACAGAAGGCTCCAGGTGGTACCATTTACCTCTATGGATTTATAGGCACAACCCTAACCCTTACAAGCTTCCAGAAGAAAGGAGAACATTGCACTGAAACTATCCAAAAGAGGAATTTTGGGAAGGAGGATGGAACATTTGAGAAATCTTAAAGGCTATGGACAGAAAAAAAATATGGCGGATGATTTTTTTAAAAAGAAGAAATGTAAAATGTCTGGAAACAATAAAAACAAATAGATAATGAAGTTTAAAAGCAGAAAGAACTTAGCACATACTTAATACTGATGTATTGGCCAAATATAATATAATGTTAGCATTATGCTCAAACAGTATGTCTTGTTGTTTTCAGTTTAGGCCCCACAATTCAATCCAAAATGAGATACACACCATTACATGCAGGACTTCTCATTTACAGAATAACATTCCATTGTCTGAATGTACCACGGTTTATTTATCTATTCACCTACTGAAGGGCATTTTGGTTGCTTCCAAATTTTGGCAATTATGAATAAAGCTACTATAAACATCCACGTGCAACTTTTTGTGTGAACATGTTTTCAACTCCTCTGAATAAATACCAAGTAGCACAATTGCTAGATCATATGGTAAAATTATGTTTAGTTTTGTAAGAAATTACCAAACTGTGTTCCAAAGTGGCTGTACCATTTGCTCTCCCACTAGCAAGGAATGAAAGTTTATGTTGCTCCACATCCTAAGTCAACATTTGGTGTTGTCAGTGTTCTGGATTTTGGCCATGCTAATAGGGGTGTAATAGTATCTCATTTTAATTTGCATTTCCCTGATGACATGATGTTGAGCATCTTTTCATACACTTATTTGCCATCTATGTCTTATTTGGTGAGGAGTTTGTTAGATCTTTGGCTCATATTTTGATCATGTTCATTTATTAGAGAGTTCTAAAATATTTTTGTATGTTTTTGGATAACAGTCCCTTATCAGATATCTTTACAAATATTTTCTTCCAGTCTTTGGCTTGTCATTCTCTTGACAGGGCCTTTCACGTAACAGAAGTTTTTCATTTTAATGAAGTCCAGGTTATCAATTCTTCTTTTTATGGATTATGCCTTCGATGCTATACTTAAAGAGTTATTGCCAAACCCAAGATCATACAAGTTTTCTCCTATCTTCTATGACTGCGGTCCCTAACCCCCCGGGCCACATAACAATGCCAGTCTATGGCCTGTTAGGAACAGGGCTGCATAGCAGGCGGTGAGCAGGTTCTACAAGCTAGCAAAGCTTCATCTGTATTTTACAGCCACTCCCCATCATTCGTATCATCATATAAGCTCCACCTCCTGTCAAATCAGCAGCATCAGAGTCTCATAGGAGGGCAAACCCTACTGTAAACTGCACATTTGAGGGATCCAGGTTCATGCTCCTTATGAGAATCTAATGCCTGATGATCTGAGGTGGAGCTGAGGCAGTGATGCTGGTGCTGGGGACTACTGCAAATACAGATTATCATCAGCAGAGAGGTTTGGCTGCACAATAAATGTAATGCACTTGAATCACCCCAAAACCATCCCCTGTACCCTGCACCCCCAATCCATGGAAAAAATTGTCTTCCATGAAACCAGTCTCTGGTGCCGAAAAGGTTGCGGACTGCTGTTCTGGGAGTTTTATAATTTTGCATTTTACATTTAGGTTTATGAACCATTTTGAATTAATTTTTGTCAAGAGTCACAGTTGTTTGATCTAGAGGAAGCAGTAAAAATTACTTTAGTAAGTCTAAACCTTTGATTACATGTCTTTTCAATATTCTATGAGACAAAATGAGATGTACATGCACAGCACCTATGCTGCATACTGAAGTGGAGTTATCTTCAGGGGAAAGATGCATGCCAAGCTGAACCAGTGGCTTTTTCATAGGATACCACCTTCACTTCAAAAACTGACTGATGGAGAAACCATGGTTATGCAAACTTGGGTATTTGGCAGAGATTTTCTAAAGAATGAACACAGAGAGTGTGTCACTTCAAGAATAACACTGATAGTGCTTATTGCCAATAATAAAATTCAAACTTTCAAGCAAAAGTTAGGGTTTGGGTGAATTATATACACCACAATGAGCTTGACGGTCTCCCATTCTTAAAGATTTTTCTGATGAGACCGATGGTGATATAAACAAATGTGGTGTTTTAATATTGTATAATGAGATGTGTCGATATTTGGAAGATTGGCATAACCCAGTCAAACCAGTATTTTCCAAATGACCAGTGCATGTTACAAAATGTTACAAAGCCATGGAAGAGTAAAAGATTCATTCAAAGGGCAAGACAAACAAATGGATTTTAATGTAACAAAATATGAAAAGTTCACTGACATGATTTCAGATTCTGCATTGCAACAAACCTTTAAGAAACCACCACTTGCCTAGTTTGGGTGCAGTATCAAAGGAGACTGTCTGTAATTATCTGAAAATACTACTAAAATATTCCTCCCTTTTCTGACTACATACCTGTTTGGGCCAGATTTCCTTCCTATACTTAAAGCAAAGTAACACACTGCAACAGACTGAACGCTAAGGCAGATATGAGGCTCTAGCTATCTTCTATTAAGACATTAAGGAAATTTGCAAAAATATGAAACAATGCCACTCTTATTAAATTTTGTCTTGAAAAACAGTTATCTTACACGAAAGTGGAGTATTTGTGTTAATGTGTAGTGGGTTCTTACTTTACTTTTAAATGAAGTAACTATTTTTGTGATTTCTCAGTCTTAGTTTCCAATACAGCAAATATTGGTAGATATAACCCATGTAAACAAAAGCTCTATAGCTTTGCTGTCCATATGGTAATGACTTAGTCACATGCAGCTGCTGAACTCTTAAATACGCTGGAAGTGCAAAATATACACTGGATTTCAAAGACTTAATATAAAAAAGAATGTAAAAATCTTGATTTTTATGTTAATTACATTTTGAAACAATACTTTGGATTTATTGGCTTAAATAAAATATATTAATTTCACCTTTTTATCTTAATGTGGCTACTAGAAAATTTTAAATTATACATGTAGCTTGCAATTTTGATTTGTATTATATTTCTATTGAACAGCACTAGTCTATAAGGTAAGTCCTCAATAAATTTCAAGTGGCAAAAGGGTCATGAGACTAACGGTTTAAGAACTGCTTCTGTATAGAGAAATGGACAAGTGGAAGAATAAAAGAAAACCAAAGCTATAAATAGTGACATTCGGGGGGCCCAAAAGGACACAGAATGACCCTAGAGGGAAAACCACCACCAATCATTAAGGCCAGAACAGACATTCCCTCGAATATAAGCAGGTGGTAAAGTTCACCAGATATTTGTGGAAATCTTCTGACATGAAAATCAGAGAGCAACATAAATAAAAATAAAATAAACCTGCAAAAAGGCAGAGAATGCAAATAGCAAATGAAAACTTCAAAAAGACTTTAACAAATATCCTCGGGGAGATGAGAAAATATTGCATCCATAAATAACAGCTATGTTTAAACAGAAGAAACATTCACAAAGCAATGAAGAGATCTCAGACATTAAAATTTTGGAGGTAGAAATTAAAGCAAATAAAAAATTAAGATACACCTTAGAAAACCTCACAGAGAGTACAACAAAAAGAAAAGAAAGGGAAAATAAGCAGGGGGAAAAAGATAAGAAAATTAGACAAGTACTCCAGAAAGTCCAAAATGCAAAACGACAGAAGAACCAAAAGGCAACTGAAAAATCGTGTGTGTGTTCAAGGAAAGGATAAAGAAATGATGTTTCTCAAAACTGAAAGGTAAGTCCACAAGTTGAAAGGCTCTACTAAATGCATAAAACGCATAGCACAATAAATTATTTAAAAACCCATCACATCATGAAATTTCAAAGAACGGAGGAGAGGGGAATGCAGAGGTTTAGAGATATAAGGCTGGTAAAGAGGTGGTCTTCTCAACACTAACACTGAAAACTGAAAACACCACACTGCCTTCAAAATCCTGAAAGAGAACAACTTCAACCTTGAATTTCAAACCTTGGCACTCAAATGTGAGTAAAGAATAGACATTGTCAGATGTAAATGTCAAAAATAAAATAGATAGATACATATCTCCTGAGAATCCTTTCCCAGAAATCTGAGATCCCAGAAATCCATCCCAGATAGGTCAGAAATATTTAAAGGATATCACTAAACAAATGAAATGAAACCATTACTAAAACCAAGAAAACAAAAAATGTGTACAAGTACACTGTGTGACTCAGCTTTGAACAATATTTTACCATCATACTAATGTGAAAATTGAATATTGACTGCACCAAAACTTTTAATTAATGAAGCAGGGCAAATGGGGAGGGAAGCTGGAGGCTGTGAATTGGAAGGAAGGAATGAGAAAGAACTGTTATCCATCACAGATCAATTGAAAATGTCTTAAATTTTAAAAATCAAGAAACATTCACTTAAGCACATTGCTGAGAAATAAGAAACAATTAAGGAAGTTGAAAGTGGTTGTCTCCAAAAAGTAGGTAGGGGTGGGGCATGAAATTGCCAATGTTTGTTAAAAACTTTGTAATACATATAATTTAAAATGCCTTACTTCAATGAGTTTAAAATGAAATTTAAAATATATAACAAAAAGGGGAATACATATTTAACTTTATAAATGATACACATTTACCAGATATATAGATAAGTGCAAAGAAATGTGGAGGTTATGATTTTTTGTTGACAAAGCAAACCAACCTATGAAAAGCTAAGATGATCAAATAATTTTGTAAATTGTGTGAATAAATTTCCTGCCCAATATTTGTTGTAAACTAAGCATAACTGGGAAGAAAAGATAGCCCCCTAACGATTCACCAGAGATCACAAATTGGAGACCCCAGGCTGATCCAGCCTTATAGACCTGTGCTGTAGAGAGTGTTTGGGCTATAGAGTTTGTTCTTGTTCCTGTTGTTTAAAGATCAAGGCAGACTGCAAAAGAACCCAAATTGTCACCTTCTCTTGTAAAACCAAAAGTCTGGCCATGGACAGCCCGCATTCTGTCTAGGCAACCACCAGCTTCTGCTAAGCAGGGGCAGCCCAGTGTCTCCACAACACTTAGTATCACAAATCTCCCTACCAAATAGTGTGTATTTCTTTGCACATATCCCTATAACTAAGAAACAGAAAATGGATCAAGATGATCTCATATTTCAAAAACAATCAGAAATATCACAAATATTTGTAGATAAGAAAATTCTCATTGTCTAAAATGCAACAGATGTTTATTTCACCAGTTATTTGTCTAACCCCTGAAATGATCTGAGACTCCTGCTTTAAAAGATGATAGGCTTGAACAGACCCAAAACCTTCAAAGATCCATTCATTTTTGTTATATCCTGCAAGCTTGCCTTTATATATTTTTCCTTTCTATATATTATGTGATATATGCAAATGGCATTAAAAAGTAGATTAGCATATTTTAAAATAATTGCCCACACTGTCCTATTTAACCTATAACTGAATACAGCAAGAACATTAATATAGGACTGCCTTCATATTTTCATTTTATTTGTTATACTTATGATACATATTATAATTCTCTTCATGCTCAAAATCTGCAAGGTAGAAACCTTATAAAGGAAATGAGGAAGAAGGGGAGAGGCAGTGTAACTTTAAAAGAAAGACCTTATAATAGTTTTATTTACATGCCACAAAACAATCTCCAAATGACCTCTGCCTTCCAAAGTAACATTTTAACTAAAGTGACAGAGAATGGAATGCTACATTAGAATTGAAAGCAAGATAAAAGGTAGAAGTCCTAATGTGCTGCTCTGCATAGTATTATTCATGACAAGGGTTTCCCCACTTTCTTAGACAGGGTTCAAAATGTCAGCTTTAACTACGTAGCAAATTGTAATAATATGCTTCTAAATGGGTATCCTAAGAGGGCTACAAGGATTTCTTCTTCTGTAGCACATTCAGAATGACACTAGCTACTTCTCACCTGGCCCCAGGAGTAAAGTCTCCTTAACCCATTTCCTTTCATCTCTGCTACATTTGGACTCATGCTGAGTTAACCACTCCCCTAACAGGTTTGGAACCAGAATAAGAATGTTGTTTTGTGTTTACAAACAACATCAAAGTATGAACAACAAAGCTCTCACTGAAGGCTTCCCTCCCCTGGTTACAGAATTACTCTGCAAAAGGGTGATGCTACCCTACCCTCTGACTGATGCTGGAGGGATGGTAACAGGGAAGTGGTTTTAAAAAGCAGAAAATGCAGTTTTGGAAGAACCATTTCCAGTGTAAATTGTAAAATGTCTTTTAGGTCTTCAAAACTCTTAGGGAATTTTTGCAAACATGTATCAATTGAATATGACACAAATATTGCTATGCAAATAATACTTAAAATTGTCAAACAGCAGTCACACGTATTGGACCAACTGGCTATGTATTGCTCTTGGAATGCTCAGGGGTGGGGAGATGATGTTTCTCCTTCTATCCAGAGAGAGAAGAGCCTGTCATGAAGTAGACTAATGTATCAAAGTGGTTCTATAAAGGACAAGGGAACAAGAAGCCTCAATTATGCTGATAAACTACTTAACAAAATCTCATTGTTAATATTTGCCACATTAAACTAAAAAACCCAGACTGATAATCCTTTGGTAATATGGAACTGTAATCCTTCCCAGATGCCATTTTCCAACTACAAAACATCTAGTAAAGTGTTTTGGGATTTTTTTTTTAATGACATTAGAATATACTATGCTTTAATTTGATACTCTCAAGGACTTAATTTCAAAAATCAAAACATACTAAATAGATCCAAAAGTCTACTGGGAAAGGCATCCCCTGCCTCTGGGGTAAGAAAATACCTTAAAAACAATCTATCTTAACTTTAGAAATGAAAGTCTGAGAGTAAAGCTATAACTTTTAACCAGCACATCTTAAAAGATATATAACTCCAGAGCAATATAGCAGTGTATTACATGAACAACCATAATATGGAATTCCAGCTGTAAATGGAATTATTTATGACATGGAGAGACAAAGATAACTGAGGACGCAGACAGTCCTATACTTTTGTTTTAAATCAGGTTTCAGGCTTCTCTCTCATCCACAACACAGTACGCATTATAACCATTCTTCTATTGCTCTGAGAAACTTAAAGACTGAAATCCTTCACCTTCCCCAGCGTCATCACCACACACACACACACACGTGTTGTATGCACAGGTAGGAGGGGGAGGAGGTGAAGAAAGCAGGTGTTGCCAAAGGCCGGGCACCATAATGCACTATCTGAGTATCCTGAGTATTTGCTGGGTAATCAAGATCCCTGGGCAATGAATGTTTACCAGCACTCCCCAAGTACACTGAATCAACCAACTGATTTCTGTGTGCTAACAAAGAGATTCTGCTTTCGGGACACATCACACCCTGATCCCGTCTCCTTCCAAGCATAACCCTGAGAAAATAAGACCCAGCCAATTCCAAAGAATTTCATTTGGCTTGAGATTGCGGGAGCGAAGGAGCATTCTGCACAGCTTTATTCCCGGTGCCCTCCCCATGGAGATGCACAGCCGCCCACACACACTAAGGGTAGAAGAATGGGAAAGGGCAGACATTTCTTTCCTGGGAAAAAAGCCAGAGTGAAAGTTTGGGAGGATATAAACATATAACAGCTACTGGAGAGCCATGGAAACCTTCTCCCCAAACAAATGTGCTTTGCTGTAAACTTTCGTTGCCCCTTCTAATATTTAGTGTTGTGTTAAAGCAAATATTTTTAAATCCACAAGCATGTGCTGTTTAAAACGCCTAAAATTAAAAATAAACAAATCCCCCCTTATTGCTTGTCTCAACCCATCAATACATCCGCTCTTTATCATCACAGATATTTATGAAGTACCTAACTACCAGGGATACAAACCATTTTACAAACTTTCCCTTGCTTTTTCTGCCAGGATTCTAAGCTGAGTGTCCTGTGGAATGCTTAAAATTAACTACAGCATGGCATACAAATATGCATCTTTCTAGACATAGGGGTTCCTAAATGTCCAAATTGTCAGAGGTGTCCAAGTCCTTGATAAATGCCATGGCTTTAACAGGATCACAATTTACATTAACAGGCTGATTCTTCCAGTCATCTGGATCAGCCACCCTAAAACTCCTAAGGAATAGAACTCTAGGCAACCTATTCAGAGTTAATCCCACTCTCAGAAGTCCTGCAACACAGGTCTCTTACAGGAATGGGAGGCTGCACCCTCAACTCCAGTTCTCTGGGGATTTACAACAGCTGGATACCTTCATGATTAAGCCACCCCCACATCCTTCATTCCTTTGGTTTCCAAATGCTTTGCTACCGCCATATAATCTATTTTACTTATTTTTAAAGATTCTCTGCCCTTTCTTGACCTCTGTATATTTGTCCATTCACAAAATGACAAGCAGATACGCGAACACTGCTTTCCAGTCCTTACAAGGCCCAGTTAAACACATAAATGTTGGTGACTTAAACTTAACAGAAGCCCCACCCTGCTGACATATTCAGTCAATTATGACCCTAGGTCCTTTATTTGCCTTCTGTAATAAGCTATTCCCATATTAGCCTATGTCTACTTCATTTCCCTAGACATCTATATTTCTTCGAACTCCATGAAGCAAACTTCTGTGGTGAGCATTCATAAAGGTTACACTATAAAACGAAAATCTTCCCAATTCCTTTGTTAAATGAATTTAATCTTTCATATATGTAGTGGTCTTCCCCTATAATTTCCTTTTGGTTAGTACCTTAAACTTTGAGCCACTGAACATTATCACACATTTATGGAGCATCTTCCCAGTTTGCTAAGATCATTATCACTTTAAATTATTAAACATGCTCAATTTGGTAAAACCCGGAAACCTAGTGACTATGCCAAGGATTCTATCTTGCAGTCACTTCGTGGTAGTTCTGGGATGCTACAGTATTACATCTCACGTCCTGCTAACCAGTTTTTACTTTAAAGCAGGAACCAAAGTGGAGGGGAGGGGGACGAAAGCAACGTCTTTCTTTAAAGGGAAATACATGAAAAAGATACGGGAATGTTCAAGGCTTTAATATTTCTAAGAAAAACCACACAGACAAATATAATTACTACTGCATAATTTTGTTTTCCTTTCCTTGGGTAGAACAGCCTCTAAATGGGATATAAAGGATACATATAATCTCAACTGAATTGAATGCTGTGACATAATGAGGTACACACAGCTGAAATCTTTATAGCAGTTTGGACTTAGTAACCTAGAAGCATCTTATGGCAACAGGCAATGAGGCCATCGAGTCATCTACGTTACCTGTTGGAGCTTGTTCATAAATGGTTGGTTCTCTTTTTCTAAGCACATGGTAGAATCACAGTTTTCCACCTACGTGAAATTAAGTGCATTGGCCATGTAACCAGCCAATGAAATGTGAGCAGTAACATGGGTCTCTCTGCGCAGAAGCTCTAACAGCCAGTGCATGGATTTCCACTTCTCTTTTCCCTGCTTCTGAAATCATGGAAACATGTTTTGGGGTGAAGCCTTCATCAGCCTGGGGCCCTGAATGATATGTAATACGATGAGCAGATTCCCTTCGTTGACTCGTCAACGGACCTAAGCATGACTGAGAAATAAACTGTTACTTTAAGCCACAGAGGTTTTCAGATTATTACTGCAGCATAATCTAGCCTCCACTGACTCACACTACAACTAATTTTAAATACCAAGATCTAAAGCACTGTGTGTGTGCTACGTGTGTGGGAAACTCAAAGACAAAAATCGGACCCAGGTCTTGCCCTCAAGAAGTATAGCGTTGGAGAGAGAAAACATGACCACATAGAACAGTGAAATGAGGTATAAAATTCCAGTTTCTATCTTTTCAAAGCCCTCTAAAGCGCTTTGTGTTAATATCACTTTCTAAAGGAGAAGGGGGGAGAACTCTATTGTCCACAGAGAGACAACAGCATGAGTAAAAGCCATAAAAGCCTGCAGACAGTACAGGAGATAGTTGAGGGAGGCTGCAGCATGGATTACAGGAAAACACAGGGTGCGACAGTTCGTGACAGGCCTTGAATGCTTTGCCATAAAAAAATATTAACGATAGTAAAACACCATTACTGCCCCAACACATTTTAAGGGCATTGCATATGCTCTTCATTTAATTCTCACGACAACCCACTGAGGTAGAGACTATTGTAAACTCCCATTTCACAGATGACAAAACCAAAGTGCAGACAGCATTGCCCTGGGTCATACACAAGTAGCAAAACCAAGACTTGAAGCCAGACAGCCTCACTCTAGAGTCTATGGTATTAACCACTACACTATGCTTCCCCCTGCAGAACTTGACACTATCTAAATAGTCTTCCATAATAGGAGGTGAAATCTGCTTGCAGTTTTAAGAGAGTTCCACGATCAGCATTGTGCTTCACAAAGATCAGTTTTGTCATGTATAAAATGGATCAAAGACTAAAAGACACTGGTATGTAGGTAGATAAATCTTTTAGAAATCACTAAAGCTAATCAGGTGAAAGATAGTGAGTCCATATATTAAGACGGTAATAACTATAAATCAATAATCCAGAAGTTTGTGATACGGTCATAGCAATGTGCCTTCTGCCTATTAGTGTGTGAGAGTTTAAAGATGGCTGCAAGTTCTTTGCTACTCTCGCTGAAAGGGAAAGTCTAATTCCCCTCTCCTTGAATTTAGGCTTTCTTTCTGACTCGCTTGACAAATAGACTGTGGCAGAAACAATGCCCTGGGACTTCTGACACTAGGTCAGAAGAAGCCCTGCAGCTCTACCTGGCTCTCTTAAAGGAGCCCTGAGCCTCCTTGTAAGGAGTACACACAACCTTGCTAAGAGGCTCTGTCGAAAGCCCCAAGACTACATGGAAAGGGCCCTAGGCAGGCCCAGCCATCCCTACTGAAGTGCCAGACATGTGAATTAAGCCATCTTAGACCCTCCAGACCAGCTACCAGCTGAATATCACCAAGTGACCCCAGCTGACACTGTGTGGACATAAGAATACCCCATCCCAACTGTGCCAGATTCCTTACCCACAAGCCAAAGAGATATAATAGATACCCTAAGCCAATGGGTTTTAAGATAGTTTGCTACACTGGAGTAGATAACTGGAACACAGTGTTTATTAAAGGAACTTTGAAGATCAACCAACTACATCAAATCACTCAGGACACTTAGCACCTCACTTCACCTGGAATGAATGAGAATCTATGCATATGAGCCCAAGAATGGCATTTTCAGCAAGTCCCACTACCCTAAGTGCTTCTTACTCAACGTTAAAGTTTGAGAAGTATTGTTATTTCAAAAGCCAAAACCATTGACACAATAAAAAATGGAACCAAAAGGGCTGGTTCACCACAAAATGAGTAATTCACAGGAAACTTAGATTGTTACTGGTCTCCTCTCTCCAGTCTTTCTACACACCAGCTGCCACCAAATCATGCAGGCAGCTATTAAGAGTTGTCAAAGTCCTGAGCCCTACCCTGAGCCCATGGCTGGGAGGAGTGCCCAGGTGCTTTAGATATGCAGTCAGGCTTGCAAGCCATTGCTCTAGTTAACCATTAATATTTTATTGCTTTATGAGCAGAGAAGGTATGAAAAGGCCTTCCTAGAAAAAGGAAAAAAAAAATTGTTTTAGCTTGATTCCCCAGAACTACAGAGACGATCTCCAGGTACCATCTGAGTAAAACAGGTCTGAATGAAGCAGTATTTCTCCAACAAGAACAATAACAAATCTGAACTTACTTGCATATGTATATCATGTTGGTCCAACATATTTTAAATATATAAGGTAGATTTTTAAAATCTCAGTGTTTCTGGAAACAATTTAAAGCATATAACTTTCAGGAGATTTTTATTTCTGCTTTAAAAATATCTGTTGGAAAGACTGGATGTTAAACAGTGTTTAAAGGGAAAATGTAATTTTTAAAAAGCTTAGCAGCTTAGCTTATATGCTAGGACACTTACCACCACACAGGTTGTATTTTCTTACTGAGCTATTAAAACTTACTTTGTAATATGAACAATTCCAGAATGGAATCTGAAGAATATTAATAACCCCTCAGCCTTCTGTGACAAAGCATTGCTATTGTCTAATTCTCAATGGACAATACTCAGAGGAAAAGCACTCAGGAGGTCAAAGGCACGGGAGAGCAGGCTGCTTTATTTCCTATAAGACAAACATTCTCTCTGAACACTGTTAACATTCAGAGACTAGAAAAATGAGGTCATTAATGATAAACGTAAGCGTTTCAGCAGCTGTCCTCTCGGCATCATCATCAAATGTGAAGTGAAGCTCTTCAATCAATATTTATTACTCATCCAGCAAACAGTACCTACTGTGTGCCAGGTAGTAATGAATCGGCTAAAAGGCAACACCTGAGAAGGCTGAATGACCCAGATGATATCACTTTGGCTTGCTCCCAGGTGGGATTATCCTAGAACGGTGTGAAGTTGTCTTCTAAAGTGGAAATTCAGCCAGAAAATACACAAAGATCTTTCACACCTGCGTGAAGCAGTCTTCCAATAGTCCTGATGGGTTTACATGGCATGTGGCATGGTTCACGATCTTTGTCTGCTCCCTCTCAGTCCCCCCTCTGCCAAATTAATTTGCGGTTGGAGTGGATCAAGTGTAGTCTGTAAAGTGGAGTTTTTAATCAGGATGTAGTTAACAGACATTACGGTTCTACATTTCCATACCAGATGATTATGAAGACAATTAAAAAATGTCCTATGTTCTGATCTAAAGAAAAGTAGCATTGAAGTTAGGAGAATATATGTTCAATGTTTTCATTATCTGTCCCCAATAGTCCTCAGAGATCCAAACAATTCCCATTGACTTTGTGCATTACTTTACCTCTGGCACTTAACTTGCCCCAGTAGAGAAATTAACAATAACCACCGAAACACTTTTTATGAGGATTCCTGAAATAACACTGGTGAATTAATCATGACCTACAAATTATTACAACCACAGCTAAAACAAAGTCTAATACAAAACGTGCTATTAAAAAGTCGGATCCAGAAAAATTAAGAAAAGTCTGAAAGAGGTTGACAGACCACAAATTTAATAAAATCAGAGTCAGAAAGGCATAAAAGAAAATTAAATTAGATGCCTCGGGTTATGTGATAAGGATTCAGTATTTTTAACTTTTCAGACTTAAAGACTATTCCATCTGCACTTTCATCTTTCCTATGTTGAGCAGGAAGGCTTTTATGGACCACTTTAAAAGATAAACAAGGGAACACACGGCTGTATAATTTAGAGAAGTAAATTTGCTCTCTTTAGAGTTTCAAAAATACTATTACCTAGCATCAGTAATACCTGTCTTGTGAATTGTTTTTCTAAAAGTAGGGAGGGATTTATGTCACTTATCCTGGTTCTATAGCTTGATTCAAAATAGTTATTGAGTATCTGCTCAGGAAACAATTGTGTTGGTCAGTATGGCCGCATAAAGTAGCATAAAGATAGCTCCTTACCCACCCCCAGGATAGCTAGAGAAATAGATTTTATAAAACCCAAATGACCAAATGAGTGGTTGAGAGACACTTAGAATATCAACAACTGACTTATGTAACATGCCATTTTCTAACCATAGTAAGCGGTATAAGGTGGTCTGCATGTTATGTATCTCTGTGTCTCACCCACCCCCATCAACAATCAGCACAGAGCCCTTCACACAATAGGAGTGTTGATTTGATCTCTCTGTTAAATAGGCACTGTCACTAATGAGAGTCAGTGACACATCGGTGACAAAGAACAAGGAAACAGGCCATAATGCAGATTAAAACCAACTGTGACCTAAATTGACATTTTTTTTTTTTTAAATTGACATTTTACTAACCACAGATTAGAAATGGTGTGTGTAGAACTAATAACATTCTGTCTCCTCTTGAACTCAATACCAGTCAGATTTTCCCTGCTTGTTTCTTTGTGCTATTTTATTTAAGAAAGTCCTTGGGCAGAGTTTGTGGAAATAAAACAGAATTAAAAGATTGAAAACTAAGAGACAGTCAAACAAAATGTGTATGTTTAACTTGGAGGAGACATAACTAGGAGATGGAGGAAACATTTTGCCCAGAAACCAACAATAAAACGCCTGATATCTGTATTGTTTAGCAGATTAGCAAAGTGCTTTCACAAGCAATATGTCAGTTATTCTGTCCACGTGATGAAGTCTGTTTGTGGCCCCATTGAGCAAAACAGAATATTCAGGCTCAAGGAGGAAACACAGCAAGTGGCAGCGCTGAGGTGCGAATCCAGACTTGTCTTGTTCTCCGAGATGGTACTATCTACCCTAGACCAGAAATAACTCCCTTCAATGAGAGGCTCAAAACCCATGATCTCTGGGGTTTTAGCATCTTCCATGTCTCAAATTGCCACCGTCATAGAAGAAAGGACAGCAACTGCACACTACCGCTCACAAGCCCAGAGAAACAAATAGCTTATACCACCTTCAGTGTAATGAGTTAAACAAGGGAGAGAGTTCCATAAATTTCTAGAATTCCTTCAGATGATAAATATCACCTGCTTGAATAATTTAGATAAAATCTTGCCTTTGAACCACTCAGGATTACTTCCAGAACTTGCCTTTTAATCTTACAGTGACCAATGGCATAAACTGTCATTTAGACTTGAACAATAGTATTCCTAGAATAATAATAGTGACAATCACTGTCACCAAGTTTCTTAGCCCTAAATTAAGCAGTTCATGAACTGCTTAAGTTTCATGCTATGATTTTTTCTTGTAACAGGAGATGTATATATTAAAGCACTTTTTCCTGATTCATAAAGAAATTCATTTTGGGGAGCCTATTTATTTTTTTAAAAATCATTTATATACAAGAATTTAAAATTCATCATGTATCATAATCATTCTTCAATTAATCAAATTTGATGAGGAATTCAAATAAGGTTTCACAATTAAGCTTTTTATATATTAAAAAACAATATAGCAATCACCATCTAATGTGTAAGACCTAACCACTGCAAAGATGATGTCCTAAATTTGAACTTGAAAGGAAAACCCATCAGTGTGCCTGCCTGATTTTTTTTAATCTATTCATGTAGGTTAATTACCTGACACTCATTAAGATGACTCTGGGCTTCTTTAAATTTCTGACCATATTAACCTCTCCGACTAATCCTTATTAGAAAAATATTAAAGAGTGTTCATTGCTATTACAAATTGAATCTGAAATGATGAAACAATTATCAAATAAATGGAGTAGAAAACGAGGTTATATGCATGAGAAGATTCGATGCCTCAAATATTTTACTTCCATTATTATAAAATGCAGGTCTTAAGGTCTTATATCCAGGAAATGTGCTTAAAGATCAGTCCTTGAAAGAAATTTCTCCACTCCATTCTTTTACAATGGGTTAACAAACAGAAACCTCAAGTTCATCATTAACAAATTTATTCAGGAAAAAAATCTTAAACAACTGGACAGAAAGATTCAACTATCTAGCTCAATAAGTCTACATACCACAATCATTTAATATGATGAGTCTCACATTCCATGTAACTCATTTTACAAATAAAATGGTAGAGAGAGGCTGGTCAGTGAAGGGAAGAGTACTGGTCAACATTACAAAAGCATGAAATATGAATGAGATGTTACTTTGAAAAATGGAATCCTTATCACTTCAGTTCTAGGACAAAAAAGGAAATTCAAAAAAATTTCTTCTCCAGACAAACTTCATTTGAAAATTGTCCTAGGGCAAAAAGAACAAAGCTGGAGGCATCGCACTAGCAGACTTCAAAATATACTGCAAAGCTATTGTAACCAAACAGCATGGTACTGTCATAAAAACAGACACATAGACCAATGGAACAGAATGGAGAACCCAGGAATTAATCCACATATCTACAGCCAACTGATTTTTTTTTTAAACAAAGGTGCCGAGAATATTCATAGGGGAAAGGACAGTCCCTTCAATAAATGGTGCTGGGAAAACTGGATATACGTAAAAATGAAACTAGACTTCCATCTCTCACCCTACACAAAAACAAATTCAAAATGGATTAAAGACCTAAATGTAAGACCCAAAACTATAAAGCTACTAGAAGAAAATATAGGAGAAACACTTTGGGACATTGGTCTGGGAAAAGATTTTATGAATAAGACCCTAAAAGCACAAGCAACAAAAGCAAAAATAAGTAGATGGGATTATATCAAACTAAAAAGTTTCTTCTGCATAGCAAAGGAAACAATCAACAGAAAGAAAAAACAACCTACATAATGGGAGAAAATATTTGCAAACTAGTTATCTGACAGGCAATTAACATCCAGAATATACAAGGAACTCAAACATCTCAACAGCACATACACACACAAAAAAAATCTGATCAAAAAAATGGAGAAATAGGCCGGGCGCAGTGGCTCACGCCTGTAATCCTAGCACTCTGGGAGGCCGAGGCAGGTGGATTGCTCAAGGTCAGGAGTTCGAGACCAGCCTGAGCAAGAGTGAGACCACGTCTCTACTAAAAAATAGAAAGAAATGATCTGGATAGCTAAATATATATATATAGAAAAAATTAGCCAGGCATGGTGGCACATGCCTGTAGTCCCAGATACTCGGGAGGCTGAGGCAATAGGATCGCTTGAGCCCAGGAGTTTGAGGTTGCTGTTGAGCTAGGCTGACATCACAGTACTCTAGCCCAGGCAAGAGGCTGAGACTTTGTCTCAAAAAAAGAAAAAAGAAAAAAAAAAAAAAAAGGAGAAATAATCTGAATAGACATTTCTCAAAACAAGACACAGTAATAGCCAACAAATATATGAGAAAATGTTCAACATCCCTAATCATCAGGGAAACGCAAATTAAAACCACAATGAGACATCATCTCACTTCAGTTAGAATGGCTCTTATCAAAAAGGCAAAACAATAGAAAATGCTGGTAAGGATACAGCAAAAAAGAGAACTCTTAAACACTGTTGGTAGTAACGCAAACTAGTACAGCCACTGTGGAGAAGAGTATGAAGGTTCCTAAAAAAACTACAAATAGAACTACCATATGATCCAGCAATCTCACTACTGGGGGTTCATCTGAAGGAAAGGAAATCAGTATATTAAAGAGCTATCTGCATTCCCCATTTTTACTGCAGCACTATTCCCAATAGTGAAGATATGGAATCAACCCAAGTGTCCATCAAGAGATGAATGATTAAAAAATATATACTCACCATGGAATACTAGTCAGCCACAAAAAAGAATGAAACCCTGGCATTTGCAGCAACATTATGCTGGAGGACATTATGTTAATTGAAAAAAGCCAGGAACAGAAGTTAAACTCCACATGTTCTCACTCATATTTGGAAGCTTTAATGAAGGTGATCTCATAGAAGTAAAAAGTAGAACAGAGGATACTAAAGTCTGGGAGGTGTAGGAGAAAGGGAAGTACTGGGACAGATTTGTTAAATATGGCCTTCAACAACTGATAATAGCACCTCTGCAGAATTTTTATAATATATTATGAATACAGTGTTAGTGAAGGTGTCTTATAAATGTTCACTTAAACTAGAAGCTAGACTGGCAAAACACAAAAAAGGCAGAGCAATTTAGATTCAGGCAGTGGAATGAAGCAAATGGGAGAATTAGGAGAAGGAGATTAAGAGAAAAGCAGAGTTTAAGGGTGGGAGATATTGGCAACAAATGACAAGCAATTAAAATCCTTAACATAGAAAGGGTTCTCCCAAAAAGAAAAAAAAAATTATCTATTTTTTTCCTTTTGAATTGTAAATAGCAATAACCAAAGGGGAAATAAAAATGTCCAATCCATCCACACAGCAGAAATTAACATTATTAGTAATGTCTTTTAAATGGGAAAAATGTTTTACCCTCCATATTGACAAAAAGAAAATAGACAGCAATCTCAAACATGACCATCAGCAGCACTGACTGTATCTCCTACCAAGTTCTCTAGAAAGACTATACAAAAGTTTGAAAAACATGCATATCCATTGATCCTGTAGCTCCAGTTTAAGAAATGGGCTTCATGAAATGACAGCTACTCAAAAAAAAATTGCAGGGACAGGTGTTTTACAACAAATTTGTGAAAAATTTGTAACAACCTAAATATCCAACAATGCTTAGTTTTGTGATATATGCATACAATGTAGTACTGTACATACACACACATTCATATACACATTTAATTTAGCTCTTATATAAATTCTATGTGGTAGGCATTGTTCTAAGCATTTCACAAATATTAATTTAATCCTCACAACAGCCCTATTATATAGGCATTATAATTATTCCTTTATTGCAGATAAGGACATTGAGGCTGCAGGCTAAATATCCTACCCAAAGTTACACAGCCAGTAAGATGAATAGCTGGGATTTGAACCCAGACAGTCTAGCTCCATGGTCTGAGTTCTAAAGGATATGTAAAACATGTAAATGAATAATAGTTATCTCTGATAGTGGGTTTATGGGTAGGATTATATATTTTGCCTATCTATAATTTTCTAGTTTTCTAACTTCAACGTGTATTATTCTTACAAGAAAAAAAATTTTGATTTTTTTAAATGCGCAAATAAAAGAACTGCCCAGGAAACAGGTAAGACAGGAAATGTAAAATCAAAATCAGCAACGTAGAGATGACAGTTGCAGCTTCGAAATGAAAACCAAAGGAATAAATGTAAGACAAAAGCAGAAGGTCAAGATCTGGGCTTAACTTTTAATTTGGTGGATACGCTAGAAAGCTATTCATTTGGAGCTGTTTCCAAAAGAATCTCATAAAAGTAATTCTATGGGACATTAATAGATGTGCTATGATAGGTAAAATCATTTACTTTTAAACACTGGATTAAACAAAGGTAAAGTGATTTCTTTGCTGCAGGACATGTTTAAACCTTCAGTGACTCTCCCAGAGACTAACATTTCTCAAACTTATCTTTCCATAAAACACTTTCCAAAGATCTCCTCATAATACCAAGCGTTTATAAGGCATATTATGCAAAAAGCTGATTTAGAACATTTCCACTCACTCCTTTGTTCAATTGCCAAGTGCCTACAATGCACTAGGCTCTACTCTGGACAGCAATCCACGCTAACAACAGAGAAGACTGGAGTTCTGGTCCAGGCTCACTGCTGACTGGCCCATCCAAGACTGTTTACTTAAGAGTAAGAAAGGGTCAATATCACCTGCCCTCCAGCCTCTCTCAAGATGTTTAAGAAGTGAAATGAGTTTGCAAAGCACATTCACACATTTTAGCAGTATAATCCTACGCAAACAACTGCCTTCTTTCCATAATCTAGGGCTAAGTTGACATCACTTATATGGGTTTCCTGTAGTTCCCATCACCTTGCCTAGACAGGTAAGCAAAAAAAGCATTTTCAGACGTCAGTTCTCAGCAATAGATACAAAACGTGCACACCTGGAGACTTTCTAAGGGGCCATATTTATTAGTGAGGATTTATTCATGGGAACCCCTTATTTATGCTATAGGCATTAATGGTTCAGATCTCTACCAGAAAAAACCTGCATCAGCTCTTGCCACATGAGAAAAATTATTGCATTCTCAGAATGAGATGTGGAAGCATTACACAGTATTATGGAATACAATGTCCTCATCACAGATCACGAGCACCACAAAAACCGAGCCAACGAATTAGGCAAGGAAATTTCCCACACCCAACTCTGCAGCCAGCTTAATTCTCTAAAAGCCTGAAATTGCTACGTTTAAACATATACACAGACCACAGATACAAATGTTCCCTGCAATTATTTTTCTTGTTAAGCTTAGCTTACTCGAAAGATTATTTGGAAAGTGTTCTGTTTTTGCACCTCATAAGTATTCTCCCCACCCCAACCAATATACTATACACCTGTCTACCAAACAATACTCTAAAACCAGCAAAAGAAAATCCCTTTACAAATAGCAGCATTCATCCCTGAACTCTGAAGTCAGGTAAGCATTGTATTGTCTTTTTGCTAAACAACTCAAAAAATAGCCACATATTCATGCATTCTTCATGTCTGCACTGGTCAAATAAAAATGGATACAAGAAGTTATTTTGGAAATAACTTTCAACATGGCTCCATTATCACACAGAACACCCTGCTCCAAGACTCTCAGCATCTCCAAAAAGAAAAACAAATAGGAACAAAATAAATGGAAAAAAGAACCAAAAAAAAAAAAAAAGAAAAAAGAACGAAAGAAAAACATTGGGGGGAGATTGACCAATGTTTGATTCAGAGGGCTGGGTGGTGGACACTTTTAGGGGAAGGGGAACTCATAATCTATTCTAACTACGTTTGTACAAGTTTGAAATTTATCACAATGAGAAGTTTTTTTTTTTAAAGGAAAAGAGGAAGAAATCATGCTTATTAAACAACAACCTAGGATATTATATCCTTTATCTCATGATTTCATAATTCAAAATTTATTAAACTCATTCTCTATCAAAAAATCATCACAAGACTCATTACAGTGCTGTATTGTTGTTACCGAATTGTCTCTATAACCAGTAGGCAGCAAGCTGCATGATGGCAGAGCACGTCTCCCTCCCAGCATCGAGCATAGCACCTGCAAATAATTAGTTGCTCAAAAAAAAGTTTGCTGAATGAATGAATAAAATCCTATTTCTTTGTTTCACTGGAGAATTCAAATTGAGCCCAGTAGCACAGCATTCTCTCATTTCCTTTAAAATAAAATTCTGAGTCTCAACTTTGACCAAGGCTCAATCTACTACAAAACATAACGCAAAGAATAAAGAATAAAATATTTAAACTATACCCTCATTTTATTCATGTAGCTTCATATAAACATACCTGACTCTCTGAATCTTCATTTCCTTAGCCCCAAATGATAAAAAACGCCTCACAAAATGTCTGTTTTTAATTGGCTAAAATATAGAAATATCTCATTTCTTAATAAACAGCCAATAATGCTTAGTAATCTGTAAGCTGTTTATTTCTTTCCTCCCAACTTCTTTAGTTATGTCAACTGAATAAAAGCATGACTTTGGAACTTCCTTCAATGCTATCCTCATTCCCCATGACCAACATTCTACAAATGCAGACAGTAATCTCACCAGCATTGAGGGAAGGGTGAAAAATGAACAGGATGGAGAAGAGTGGGATCATCAACTGCTGCCTGAACACACCGTTTCCTGTCGTGCCTGCTCATCCTTGTCAAAGCCCTCACCAAACCCCATCTCAATTTTTCATCTCTTCGATGCTTGGCCTCATCATAAGGTCCACCACCAATGATTTAGACAGAGAAGCATTCCCACTGCCCCAGTCCAGCCCAGTCCCCAGTGGAGGATGGGCATTGGATAGGATAGGGATGGAGGAGATGCCCTCCTTTGGAGATCATAGGAGGAGTCGATGACTTCTTGGCAGCTTAAGTCATTAACGCACTGTAAGTGAAATTTCCTACAGAAACAAAGAAATTGCCATGGTCTAATTCAGCATCTGAATACCCTACAAAACAAAGGGCACACTTGCAAACAACTCAGGGAGCTTCTTAGAACAAGTCCTTTTCTTAAAGCAGACACATGACCCTAAGCAACAGACATGCCTCTAGCCAGGTCACTGGAGGCAACATTCTGATTTTCGCACTTAGAAAACACAACAGCATTAGAAAGTGAATGAAGGAACCTGATCAAACCACTTCACAAACACCGTCATAATTGAGGCCTCTATTTTTTTTTTAATTCTGTAGTATTTACATTGCAGGATTTCAAATATCTTTTATTTTCTTCTTTATACTTTATTTTCTGATTTTTTTCTCCAAAGGGCATGAATTACTTTTCAGAGAATAAAATAACCACCAATTCAGCTATCTGATGGAGAATAAAAAAAAAACATTGCTTTCACTTTGGGAGAGTATTCACAGGACTCAGTTGTGACAGGAAAGGGATGATTAGGATCAACTGCAGGCAGCAATTCAGCACTGGGATTCAAAGTAGCAATGCTGGAGTTTCACAGCCTGGGCACAGCCTGGCTCCCACCACTTGCTAGATGCTTGATCTTGGGCAAAATAACTTACCCCCTGCATGCTCACCTGTAAGACAGAGATAAAAGTTCCTACCTCAAAAGATGGATATAAGGCTTAAATCTATGTAAGGCCTTAGTACATTCCTGAACATGGCAATTTCTCCGCACAGTCACCATTTCCCTTCCCTAAATTTCTTTCACATCCTACTTAGAATGATGATCATCTTAATTCTTTGCTATTGTGAGAATGTATGTTCTCTGCAGAGAAGGACTACACGTCGTTTACTCCTCATCATGCTAGATAGATGCTATTAGAGATAGATATTATATTTACTGAAATGCATGAGAAGACTCGGTAATGACTGAAAGGGCAAGGCAACGCCCTGCAGAGAGTTGAGCCCTGAACCTTCTGGCGCCAGCATTTGACCTCATCCCCAAGTATCCAGGAAGATAACCTTGCAAACTGCTTCTACCCATTATCTGCTTTATTGCAATTCCTTTACCATAGACACCTTTTCATTTATTCAGTTCTGGACTTTTGCTGCAGGGCACAAGAGTTGATGGAACCCTGTGTGGCATCTTAGAATGCCACAATCACTGTTAACATTGGTATTTATGAGAGTTTTGGATTCAAGGAAACAAAGACGTGACTTTGGAACTCCTTACTGCAAGTTTTCAGTAGGGTTGTGTTTGCACTAAAACCCTCAGGTGGTCCTACTAAAGTCGTAGAGTATGTTGGCCACGGTTAGTAGAATGGAAAGAAGGGAGATAAGGCAGAGGTAGAGAGGTGTGTAAGCAGCAGGATATTTAAAAACAAGCCCAAGTTCTGCAGCTGTAAGCCCTGGAGTCAAGCTTGACCCTGCGGGTGAGTAAAAGTAGTATTGTTTCTGATTCCTGAGTTTTCTGGCAAATGAGATTACTCTCTGCTCTACCCAGAATTTACCTAGAAAAATTAAATAAATCCAAATAAAAATATTTACAAACTGCTAAGTACTCTGGGATTATAATTACCAAGATAACAGGCTAATTTAAGTTGGAGGGCATTAATTTGTCTTGGGAGAATTGGGAACTTGCAAACTACTAAAAAATTGTCCTTTTAAAGATGGTAAACTAGTGAGGAATTATACATAAAGGGCTCAGACAACAAGCATTTATTGAGCACCAACTGCATGCTGAGCACAACATGGTGCTGTGGAGGATACTACAAGACACCATAGCCCATCTACCATTGCTCCACACCCACCCATCCTCCTCAACACATGCACACTCTACTGCTAAGCATAAGCACTTCTCCCACACTGGGGAGCCTTAATCAACATTAAAAGTGCTTAGATCCTAGCAATCCATGGAATTTTACTGGATTTTATGCAAGACCTGATATAGCAGCCCATGACTCCATAGTTTTCTTTTAGCAGTCACCATAATTTTACATAAAACATCCAAAGCTTTTCAATCTGTTAAAATCTAATAGAAGCCACATCATGTACAATTTTAAAAAGTTTTCCATGGAATATTTAACAAAAGTACAAATACAGTGAAAACAACCCAAATGTCCCCGAACAGGTGAATGGATAAACATAATATGGTATATCCACGCAACAGAATATTATTCAGCCATAAAAGGGAGTGAAGTACTGCTACAACATGGTTGGAACTCGCAAATATTATGTCAACTGAAAGAAGCCAATCACAAAAGAGCACATATTGATTGTATAATTCCATTTATATGCAATGTCCACAACACACAACTCTATTGAAGCCAAAAGTAGACTTCTGGTTGTCAGGGGCTGGGGTTAGAGGATAACAGCTAAGAGGAGTGGGGTTTCTTTGGGGTGTAATAAATGAAAACATTCTGAAATTGATTGTGGCAATGGATGCAAATACTTTGAACATAATTCACTGAATTGTACATTTATAAATGGCTAAATCGTTTGGTATGTGAATTGCATCTCAGTAAAGCTGTTATAAGAAATAAATGACAAAATCTCCAAAAAAATACAAATGAAAAGCTTAAAACAGCAAAAATATTCCATGAAATAAGGTCAAAAGAGTAGAATAGCAGAGGGGATTTTTGGTTTGTTTTTTGGTGTTTTCTTGAGACGCAGTTTTGCTCTGCTGCCCAGGCTACAGTGCAATGACGCAATCACAATGCACTGCAAACTCGAACTCCTGGGCTCAAATGATCCTCCTGGCTATCTCCTGAGTAGCCAGGACTATAGGCACATGCCACCACATCTGCCTAACTTTTCTATTTTTTGTAAAGACAGGGTCTTGCTATGTTGCTCAGGCTGGTCTCAAACTCCTGGCCTGAAGTAATCCTCCCACCTCAGCGTCCCAAAGTGTTGGGGATTACAGGCATGAGCCACTGTGCCCAGCTTGATTATTTTATGCTTATTTTCATCTTTGGGTGTGTAAAATAACAGAATTTCATGGTAGGCTTTCCTGTGTGCTTCTCTATAAACAACACAAAATAAGTACCTTTTGTTACAAAAATAATCATTTTAAATAGGAGTTAAACAAATGGATCAGACATACTCTTTTTCTTCCACTGGGTCATAAGAATAGTATACTCTACTCATTTCATGGATTTCCAGGGAAAGTGACAGCCACCTTGCTACTCACTGCTAAGAATGCGAGTCACTCCAGCATGTTGTAAAGTACTCCAGCTTCCTAAAACAGATGTGGCTGATGCCCCTAGACCCTTGGCCACCAGCCATCTCCTACACTGCCTCTACTGCAGAGGTCACTGAGGGGTCACCAGCTTCTCCCCCTCGCCCTCCAGATAGATCTGCATTTCAACCACACCTAAATGATATTAATAATTACCCACCTTCACTTCCATTTCAGATTACAAAATTGTTAGTAAAAAATGACATTGAAATTATCCATTATGGGTACTTTATGAAATATATATGTTTAAAAGGCAACTTTAGCACACTAAAAGTTAGGAAAACAAAGTAATTCCATGTTATGCTTTCATGATAAAACCGTTATTACATACAAATATATCATTTTTAATTGATCTTGCACAACAGTACTCTAAGAAATTATTAATGAGGCAAACTAAAAAGTATGTAAAAGTTTGGAAAATTTATCCAAATCCTGCATGCTTCTAAGAGATACTACTACCCTTGTCCAGACACAGTTATAAAATTAAAATCCGGGAGAATTATTTTTTATAACTCATCTGTCCTTCGTGACCCTGACACTTGGACACACCATTTGCTTACGAACCTTAGCCCTAAGCCCAAAAGGACATTCGTTGACTATACCATTGAGTTGGCAGCTATTGTTCTAATTTCCCTACTGATGAGCCAAACAGTTAATCTGTTTTAACACACAATGCATAAAAGGTTTCATTTCAGTCCAGAAAAGAGAAAGAGACACTTATAATCACTGGGCATTCATATTTGAATGACAGCTAAACATAAAGGAACATCAGGCATGCAGCCATCTGGAAAAAAGCTGGTATTCTTTCGTATTATCTGTTCTCAAACCTTTGAAACAAAAGGGTCAGAGGTTGGCCCAAGACTTCCATTTAGTAAGATGCTCATTTCAAATCCATGGCCATTAATAAACATTCTGTCAGCTCCACAATAAAAGACAATCAGCTTCTGTCTCCCTTCCATTTGCTGCATTCTGAAAGATGGCTTCATAATAAACATATACATGCACACTTAGAATTATTTTATTTACCAAGAAAAATTGTGTATGCCTCCTTAGAAGTAACATTTTTTTAGTTCCAGATGAAAAAGGAATATAGTTTTCTGGGTATTAATACACAGTAATTGCAACATTCATTTTAATATAAAAGACAAAGTAAGCAATCAACCTGTGCTTATTATTAAAATTGCAATTTTTCCCTTTTTAAAAGGGAGATACTAAATTTATTACAAAATGCTAATGAAGACCACAATATAGAAAAAGTCTTACTGCCTATCTTTAAAACGAAATCTTGTTTTATGTTATATACATTGAAAACACCTTTTGATTCTTGTTACTGTCACTCAATACTCAGGTTTATAGGGAAAGAATAGCAATTCGGTTCTTCCTAAGAACCAAAGGTCAGATATTTTGACTAATTCTTAATACACGTATGGATGTATAATACATAGACTGCGACACTTTATTTAAAAGGCTGAGTCCTAGTCTTTGTAAAATAAAGTTCTGTGCATTACAAGCTACATTTTCCTGGAGACAGTCCCTTTTCTTCTGGCTGTGAGCAATGTCGTCTCTCTTGCTGCTGAAACAGCCACAAGACAAAGGGGTCCTTCACCATGTGTTCCAGCTCCTTTCTCCCCATCCCAGCCATGAAAGTCTGAATATCACTAACCATATGCCCAGAAGAGAGCAGGGCAAGGGTTCTTAATGACTGAGCATCAGCATTAACACCCACGTCAACAATAATAAAGGACAGCTTCTGGAAAGGACAGGGTCCATTTGCACAGCATCCTTTATAATCACTGTTATGGACTGTATGTTTGTGTTGCCCCAGAATTCCTAGTTTGAAACCCTAATCCCTACTGGGAAGATATTAGGAAGTAGGGCTTTTGGGAGGTAATTAGGTCATGAGGGTGGGGCCCTCATAACAGAATTAGTGCCCTTGTAAGAAGAGACCAGAGAAAGCTTGCTTCCCCCCACACACACACTTCACCCTATGAGGACACAGGGAGAAGACGATAGCCATCTGCAAACCCATAAGCAGGCCCTCATCAGATACAGGATCTGCTGTATCTGAACTATGAGAAATAAATGCTTATTTAAGCACCCAGCCTATGGCATATTTATTACAGCAGCCATAATTGACTGATACAATCACCCTCTAAGCAAAGACCCATTATCCCTCCCATTTCACATGTGAGAAATGATCAAGGAGAGAAGAAATTTGCTCAGCACAGCAATCGAACAATTGCAAATTAGAAACCAGGGCTCTAATTCTCTAGAAGCAAGTTCCCATCCCTCCCACACAATCACCGTATTGGGTCCTGTCTTAACTGTTGAAACAAGCTGGGTTTACTGCCCACCAGGCCTCCCCTGTACCACCGCCCACCCGGCATGCTGCTGCCCCTCCCGCAGGGGTGGGAGGTGGTGCTCCACCCCCAACTCACAGGCCTCCCATTCTTCTAAGGAGGCTGTTTGGCAGAGCTGGGTTCTGGGCCTATCCCTTAGAGTACCCCTACAGGAAGGGTGTGCAGACACAGCTTACAGGCCAACATTGAGCCAGGAGCAGCCTTGCTACAACAATGCGACCACGGCAAAAGAACTAAGGCAACCAAATAGGCTGATTTGCCCCCACGACAGTCCCAGTTTACACCTGTGTCCAGGCATAACTACTAACAGCACCCCCTCCTTACTCCTCAAATTGCATCAGTCTGAAATAAGTGATATGGTTTCCCTGCATATACCTGTCTGGAGGAGTCCTGATTTTACTCTTTCTCCTCTTTCCATGGCCCAGGACCATCCCCCTGCTCTTATTCCCCCATGTTTGGGAAATGGCCATGGATAATTAAGCATGGCTGAAGTTCTCTATGAAACAATCGTTGGATGACAGGCTTCAGAGGGCATTAAATGCATCCTCTTAGACACTCTTCTGTGCCCCCACCCTTCATTTCTCTCTTTCCCTGGCTGACACCCACTTCCACTTCAAAACTCAGCTCAGAGGGCACCTCCCCTAGGAAGCCCTCCCTGGTATATTCTGTCACATCTGTACCTTCAGAGAAGATGCCTGCATTAGATGCCTCTCCCTCCACAGCACCCTGTATATCTGGCTGTGCTATCTCATACTTGCTGACCTGTGCCTCCCACCAGACAGTGACCTCCTTGGGAGTAGAGACCGTGCTTCTTAATCTCTGTATCTTCCAAACTCAATGCAATGCCTGGCATATAGTGGGCATTTAGTAATGTTCATTATATGGGTTAAAAAAAAAAAAGTATTTTGGTGCCAGAATGTGAATGGTCTAAAGCAATGATCCCCAACCTTTTTGGCACCAGGGACCAGTTTCATGGAAGACAATTTTTCTACATACTGGGGTTGCGGGGATGGTTTGGGGATGATTCAAGCACATTACATTTATTGTGCAGTCAAACTTCTCTGCTAATGATAATCTGTATTTGCAGGCACTCCCCAGCACTAGCATCACCCCCTCAGCTCCACCTCAGATCATCAGGCGTTAGATTCTCATAAGGAACTTGCAACCTAGGTCCCTCGTATGCGCAGTTTACAGTAGGGTTCGTGCTCCTGTGAGAATCTAATGCCTCCGCTGACCTGACAGGAGGCGGAGCTTATGTGGTGATGCGAGCAATGGGGAACAGCTGTAAATACAGATGAAGTTTCGCTGGCTGGCCCTCCACTCACCTCCTCCTGCGTGGCCTGGTTCCTAACAGGCCACAGACTGGTACCGGTCCACAGCCTGGGAACTGGGGGCCGCAGGTTGCTCAGGGAGCAGAGCTTCATGCTATGGAGAGTAGAGGGGGGAAAGGAGGTTTTAGAGAAGACAAGGGCCAGATTTTTTAGAAAGGTGATTTGGGGCAAAGAATAAAGGATGATCTGGAGGGCCTCATTCAGTCCTTGCACCCAAACTACCAGACAGCTGGGTAATAGCACTTTTACCTCACATTTCATATGAGACACATTTCCCCTATCTGATACCACCCCACTTCCTTTAAAAGTATCATTTTGCACTTATAAGAACCTTTGTTTTGTTTTGACCGTTATGCTCCTGTCTCTCACTTCATTTGGTCCTTGCCATAATCGTAAGGGTAAGTAGACCACATGCTTAGTCCTTCATGAAGAATCTAATACAAAGAAGGATTTGCCCAAAAGCATATGGCCAGTAAATTTCCACACTTCAGCTCTGAAATAAAAAACAAAATAATTCCCTAATTCTATCAATGGCACCAACATTTTCCATGCCACCGACAATGAAACTCATGGTCACCTTAGCTTCAAAACCTCTTATCATTGCCAATGTCCAACAGTCTTTTGATTCTTCCTATCTTGATTCTTTCACTTCTGCTCCATCCATCCAAATCTGGACCTCTCTGGGTCCATCGAACATGCCCTCGGTGCATAGAATGATGTGCAATAGCTACATTTGGTCTTCTAGATTCTATTCTCTTCCCATTGCAAGGCATTCTAAACAAGTAAAACAGAATAATGCTGACTAAGTCCTGCCATCATTCAGTCCGACCAGTGCTAGGAAGCCTGCACCAGTTCCCCGGTAACTTCAGTGTCAAGTTCAAAGTCAGGACCATTGACATTTGAAGCCTCTTGGTTACTTGGTCCTGTGTGATTTAGCGCATCTTATTACTCCTACTCTCCAACATGAGTACTGTTCAATCAGATCACCTGCTCCAACATCTATCTGTCAAGGCTCAGCTCTGTCCCCTCCCTTCCTCTGATTATTTCCCAACCACTCTACTTCTAGCACTTATTTTATAACATATGCTTTGCCACCTAATCTCAGATCTCTTATATTCTGTCCTAATTATATCACACGAGCATGTGTTGTCATTCCACTATATGGAACTCCTTGAGGGGCAGAGACTCTTATCCTACACCTCCACTAGTCTCACTTGCATGGGTGCCCCTTAAGCACACTATAAAAATATTTATCTGGTCTTGGCATATTAAAATTGTAATCACATCTGCCATTTTTTCTTTTTTTAACATGGCATCCTAAAGCTCTTGAGAAAGAAAGAAAACCAAGGCCATCTAGAAACCATATTCTGGGAGAGATGTTGAAGGAACACAGGATTTTTAGATTGAAGTACAGTTGCCCCAGCCCTCTCTGGGGCAAAGACTAAAGCCTAAAGACTTCTGCATCAAAAGGGAACTGATATAGATAACTTCCAATTTTAATGCTATGATTCTAATAAAAATATTTCTCCAGGGACTGCTCTTCATTTGGGGGAAAAAGGGAATAGAGATTTTCTTTAAATGCATATATTTTTCAAGGAAACATGGGAATTTCTTGTAAGTAATTACAAATATTAAAAGAAAACGAAAAGCACCTCTTACTGAAGTGTTCTAGGATAAGGTTTAATTTAAAAATAAAGATTAGGAACAATTAAACAAAGTAAATGAAATTACCAAACATAATGATGTAGTGCTTTGAAAAACTGTAAAAGAAACCAAAGGCCCAATGGAAATCTTTGCACTTAAAATAGTGGGAAAGAAAGTTTTCTTGCAGGAAGCAAAGTAAAAATCCAGCTTTATTAAATGATGGTGAGGACATTCCCCAAGATGAGCTCTTATGATTCAGTCCTTGAATTAAATACACAGGTTACCTGCCTACTCTAGGAGTTTCTACATCTTCAATATTTAAAAAAAGAAAAAAAGAAAAACCACTGTGTCATTACAGGCCAGCTTTATCTCATTACATACATGATAAATAGGTTCCTGTAACTCCAGCATATTGTTCAGCTTGTTCTGCTTAAAAAAGCCTTAAATCTGACATGACCAAGAAAGTCCAGATCTGACCTGCCGAAGCCAGTCTACACATCAATGTGAGAAACAACTGGTTTGTGTCATAAAGTCAGAAACAACTGGTTTGTGTCATAAAGTCAGATACCATGACTTGTAATGGCGTGTTCTTTTTCCTACTTCAGTCCATACCACAATTCTAATGCACATTCTTCCTCAGAGTATTATGAAAGCGGGAGGAGCAAATATAAAAACCAACCGAGATGTCCAGGGCCTGCTCTTGTCCCTCAGAGCAAAGCAGAAAATGACTGGTTATATTTGAGCTAAATGAACTAAATTTTAGTAATCTGAGGCTTTACAAATGAATTTAGAATCAGTGAAGTGGCTTTCTTTGCTTTCAATCCAAAACATAAAAAGCTACTTCTTGTATTTAAATGTCCTCATAAAGCAATCCAAGTGTCTTCATATTTCTATTATAGAAGAGCTCCAAAGTGAAAGTGTCTACCAACAATTCCCTTTATCTGTGGGCGGTTGATTGCCTACAATGAATAAAAGCCCCCTAAAAGTAATTAAGGTAGATGGGAAATAGAAAATTAAATTTTTTAAAGATTCCCTCAGTTTTAAATAATGCAGCAATCTGAGCAGAATTAACCATCATAAAATAGCTTTTTATCTTCCTTATGTCCTGTAAAAGATAAGATTTGTCCTATAAACATCTCTCTTATAATGAGCTTTCTGGCTTTTCCATATAAGTCATGTCTTCTCCATCGTACTGGCATGTCCTCTACCATCCCATTGGCATACCTCCCATGTTTGAAAAAATTATACACAAGTATGCACACAATTTTACAAGACACGAAGAGTCAGCGGCTTACTAATACTGAATGTTTCCATTCCATTTTTATATTGCATTTACAGAGTCTGAAGAATCTGGTTTGTTCCATTATCCAGCACCCCTGTATACCACAAGAAGAAATCACTATATTCTCTAGACCACAATTTTGCTATAAGGAGTAGACCCTGGAAGTAAAATAATCGTTAGAACATGCCATATTCATCGGCTTTAGTCACATGCATTTTTAAAATTAGGTAATGGTACAAAATGTTTAAAGTTTGAGATTTATATTTAATATTTACCATTAACATTTCATGTGTTATGCTAAAATATAAAATTTCCCAAACACTAAAAACAGCACAATTAACTAAAGGATAATAGATGTGCCACAAGATGCATCCCTGGCAAACTATCCTTGTGGGTATGTTGGAAAGTGATAGATTTATGGAAGTCATAAATTTGAGACCCACATGTTCTTTTTGATTGTGAAAGCTATCATTAACTGCAGATTAATCCAGAAGGAAAATAAAGTCAGAACACATTACTGGGACCTGTAGTTGGCAGTTTAAAGCAAAAGGCTAGAAATTAGAAACCAATTCTAACCCTGCTTCTACAGCTCCCTTGCTGGTAGCCTTGGGGCAACATTTAATCTCTTCGTGTTTAAGGAGCTACATCCTCAAAATGGGGGCAAGCATTAGTATTTAATTACTCGCACAGTTCAGTGAAATAGGTTAAAATAGACATAGGTCTTCAGATGATGACTTACAGTAATACCAAACATTGATACTGCTGTTGCAAACACCCTTGACCCCTTCAGTGAGTCCCTTTGCTACCTCTATTGATTAAAAGAGTGTCAGGTATGCATTTATGATGGAATTAATCAGAATGCCATTAGAAAGGAAATATGGTACTGTATTTATTTTAACAAAGCTCCCTTTATGACATCAGACTCATTATCCAAGTCTAAAGAATGCTGTGCTCTACAGGGGAGCTACTGTTAGAACAGCAGGCTGACAAGGCTCAGCTCCGCTGGGTGCAAAGTACTTGGCCCATCAGGCAGAACATATAAAATGCATTGTACTATAATTTAATTTTTCTTTTAAAATGCCTTTAAGTGATATAGTAAAGCAAGGGCTATCATCTCATATGCATACATGGGATCATCTGGCATTAGGCAATATATCTAGAAACTAGTCCTCAAAGGAACAAATGTTTAAGACAGCACAGATAAGATTAACAATGGGTCTTTTTAAACCTATGTATATTTTTTAAATGGAAAAGCTGTGAAAATGTAAACATGTTGAATGGGAAAGAGATATGGACCTGAATTGTCACAGAAAGAAGATAATAATGAAAATGTGCACACCTATGTTAGTCTATAAACCCTTTGAACCACTTATGAAAATGTATATACTTATCTGCTCTAATATGGTTATTCGGAGAGAGAAGGGCGGGAGTTTCTCCCTGCTGTGGTTGGACTGTGTCCCCTCCAAAATTCAGATGTTGAAACTTAATGGCCAATGTGGTGGCTATAAGTAAGGCCCTTGTGAATGGGACTAAGCCCCTCATAAAAGGTTTCACAAAGCACTCGACTGGGCTTGTTTGCCCTTCTACCTCGTGAGGACACAGTTTCTCCCATTCAAAGGACGCAGCCCTCACCCAACAACCAAACATGCCAGTGCCTTAATCTGGCACTTCCCAGCCTCCAAAACTGTGGGAAATAAATTTGTTCTTTGTATGTGACCCAGTCTGTGCTATTTTGTTATAGCAGCACAAGCAGACTAAGATGCTCCCCCACCTACACCCTACTGAGAAACTCCCATGAGACCCTCCTTCAGGAGTACGGTGTCCAAATGGAGTTCTGCTCCAAACGACACAAGACTCCAGCACATTAGAAAGACCACAGTGCTAGTCCCTGCTGGTTTGTTCTCAGGTCCGTTCCCTCCTCTGGCCTCAAGGGAACCGCCCTTCCCAACCCATCTGGCCAATAGCGAGTATTGGTGAAAGACCAGAGGCCATGAGGGAAGGGGGAGAAACAAGAGTATTTCTCCCTCTCACCCCTGCTTCCAGTGGCATCTCTAGCTCCCTCTACAGTCCCAGCTCCCGCCAGGCGCAGCCCCCATCACCACCTTGCCCCAAGATTGCTTCAGCTTCTGGGATCCAGAAACACAACCTGCTCCTCCAGCCCCAGAGATGATGTGTGTGCTTCCTGCTGTTGCTGGTCTCTGGGTTGCCTCACCATTTTGAGTTTGCCTTTTCAGCTCTTGCATCACCTGTGTTGACAATGCCCTGTTTTAAATTCCCTTTGTTTCTAAGGCCTGGTATGGTTTCTAGGCCTTGAGCTAAAAGTCAGATGACCTTTGTTTATTTAATACTGTCTCAGCAATTAAACCATGTAAACTTGGGAAAATTTATAATCTCTCTAGACCAGAATTTCTTCATCTGTAAAATGAGGGACTAGAAAGCACTGAAAATATCAATGTCCATATCATAGCCCACAGCAATTGAATCAGAAAGTCTGGGAACAGAAGCCGGGTATTATTTATTTTTTAAAATACTCCCAGATGGTTCCTTTGTGTAGCAAAGTCTGGGGACCACTGCACTAGAATGCTAGAATGTGCACTTATGTATTCTTTGTTTTCTAGGATTTCCTAAGATAGTAGGTTTAGAGTAGTAAAAGGTACTTTCTAGAAATTAACTCAGTTTGTTCTTAGTAGTTCTACTGTGCTCTTAATAGCCACTTTCAATTTTACTCCTTACTTGTAATCAATATACACACTTAGCCCATGTAATGCATTATATTCAATTATCAAACAAATTCCCAGTAGCTAGACTGGCAAGTCATATCATAAACACCTTGAGGAAAATGGCTGAGATTAATTAGTTCCAAAGTTCCTGGTTCAGGGTCTGGCTCTATAGCCACAGCTCCTTCCTTGTATCACTGGAGCCTCCTCCTCCTGCCTCTGCCTTCCACCTGCCTGAATCCCACATCCCTCCTCTGTTCCCTAAGATAGCTGAATTCACTCCTCTGAGCACGGACCACCTCTACCCTGGGTCTAATTCCATGAGCTACCTATTCCTAGGTGCAGCCTTGCCTCTCTCCACAGGCCTCACCTCCCCTCCCCTAACTTCAGTCTCCCTGGCAACGTCACTTACCACTCCCAGCACAGCTCACCAATGAGGTCACCTGGAATTCTGGCCAGCAGGCCCTCACCAGCAGCCATAAACCATGGTGGGAAAAAACTAGCCCTGAAAATGTGTCCATCAAGATCTGAACAAGGTCAGATGATGTGATAAGTTTGTATTGACTGTTTCTCACCAAACGGAAGTTTGATCAACATATGAAAAGAATATTTTTGAACCACAAACTCTAAACTCTAAGTCTGATTATATGGATCTGTGGTGGGCCAGGAACCTATTTAATAAATACCTAAGGAGATTCTCATGCAGGTGGTCCTCAGCCCACAGATTAGTAAATGTCAGAGGTATACACTGTTGCTTTTTAATGAAGCAAATGTCACCTATGTAAGCATTCAGATACCCTGTTAAATGTTTGTCTCCAGCTGCATAAAAGCTTTCCTTCTTCCAACCACCTACAGGCAGGAACTTGACTAGTTGAGGGAATGCAAGGGCAGAATGGGAGAAAGGGGGGAAGGGGAGATACCTCATAACCCAACCCTGACTGAAGCTCTCAAGTGCACATATTAATCCTCATACCCCACTTACTCTTCAGAAGAGAAACCTAAGAGATTTGGGTAATCTCTTACTCTTATGACCCTTGAGGGATCCAGAAATGATAGTCAAAAAAAAAAAAAAAAAAACAAACCTAAAATCGGTTTTCATTCAAACTTGTTTCCTTCTTTGTAGTCAAGAAAAAACTAATCCCGAGAAAGAAATCAAAGATAAGAGATAAACTTTCATCTTTTCTTCAGAAAAAAGTCAAGCGTGTGCTAGGCCCAATTCCCCCGCAGTATATGGAAAGCATGCTTTATCTGGTTGTGTACACACGCAAGCAGACAGAGCAACTGCAAGGGCAGTCCCACACTTTGCAAGATGTAACTAGACAGACATGAATTTAGGGAAATAACACTTCTCTTTGGAATCATTACTAAAGATTAGAGCAAGAGGAAACCTCAGAAATTATCTAGCTGAGTGGGCTGTATGTTGAAGCAACCTGTGCAGAGCTCAGAATTCTCAGAGGTACCTCACACCTCAGGGACATTTGGGAAGAATAGAGGCTTCAAGCTGTCACTGCCCCTTCCACAGGACAGAAAACGGAAGGGCAAGAAGGCAATGTTCACCAAGCTCCTTCTGCATCTCAAACCACTTACATGCATCACCTTATTTAAGACTCTCAACAACCCTACAGTGTGTTATTAACTCCAATTACTAATTGGGAAAAATTCTCAGAGGAGTTAAAATAACTTCATCCAAGGTCACACGGCGGGGGAGTAGCAGAGTAGGATTAAAATTTGGGTGGGAACAAGTTAGTTCTCAAGACCTGTGTAGGCTGCAACCAGACTGCCCAGATTCAAATTCAGTCTCCAACATACTGGCTAGGTAACCCTGGGCAAGATAACTATTTTTGTGCCTAGACTTCTGCATCCTTAAAATTGGAGTAGTAATAGTACCAATCTCATAGGGTTCTTGTGAGGATTGAGTGGGTAAATCCATAGCAAACCCTGGTACATATGGTAAATCCATATAAAGGAACCCGGCAAACAGTAAACACTCAAGACATGAACGGTGAGAGCCAGGAATATTTACCACTCCTCCCCTACCATACCTAGTTTCTATTTTCTACACTTTTCTACCAGAATTCACTTTTCCCCCCACCACTTTGTCTTTCTCCAGTAAGTTTTTTTTTTTTAAATAAAATAAAAATCTATATATCCATTCAAGTTCAACATTTTAGTTATAGGGTAATTATAAAGCATTTTTCAAACCATTACAAGAACACAGCAAGGCTTTAATAACTATGGAATAAAAAGTTAAGAAGGTAAAAAAAAAAAAGATGTAATTTACTTACAAATGCAACTCAAAAACCCCTTTTAGGAGAATTAGATGACCTCAGAAAGAACAGACGTGCATGTACAAAGTGTACAATCCTACAATCACAGTCAGAGAACTAATAAGAAGCAATTTTCTGTTCCTCCAAACCTGCCTCCTAATTAAATTAATTGGTTTAAAATAGGTTAGACTTCTTGTGCATAGAACCTGTAACAGTCAGTTGTTTGACAAAAATGTAGTATAATACATCTATTGGCTTGCATTTTATTAGAACTAGGGACTCACAACTGTAATATGCAATCTGATAGTTAGCAAAGGAAATAAGGCTTTTCAAAGCAGAATAACTAGTCTTGCATAAATTTGAAACTCTTCTGATAGAAATGTCACCTGTGTTCCACAGGAGTATTATAATTTAAAAATATACTTTAATGAAAGATATCTTTGCTTCCAAATTTATGATTCTATTCCCTCAACTCCCTTCCAAGGAAGGGATTCATTCTGTGTGTCAGATTGCTATTATAGACTTTGACAAGATCACAGCCTCTCTTATAGAACCCTTTGAAACCCCTAGAGCCCATGATCCTGCCACATTCTATGAATTAACAGGACCAGATGCGAACAATACTTACACAGCATATTTTTAAGAAAGCAGGAACTCCAAAACACCACCTAGGAAGGTGTACCTCAAACCCAAGGTGATGCCGAGAACAATAAAATGCTTCCTCAGCTGAGTGGGGTTATTTGTATGTATTTGCTATGTATTTCCCAGTACAATACTTTTAATATCCCATATGCTTCTGGCCACCTCTGTGACAAGTGACAGGATCAGCTAGGCTCAGATAACAGAAAAACGAGGTAAGGATGCAAGGCTGAAGAAAATCATCAATATCAGAAAAAGGTAGTGGAGCAATGGGGATGACTCTGGGCATGAGTGATGAGGAAGCGGAGGGAGGAGCCCTCACAGAAAAGGCAAAGGGATGGGACCATCTTCCTGGGTTTCCCAGGAGACTCACTCTGGATGAGAGAGGGAAAAAAAGCGGATATGAAGGGCAGGGTGTCAGACCAGGACAGAGGATGGAACAAAGTACAGAAAACAGTCCCAGAACTCAGGACTGCCGGCTGCCTTCTACTCCTCTCTCCCTTCTCCCTCTTGAAGGCCTCCCTCCTTCTAGGGGCTCAAAAACATTTTCCTCTACCTTCTGCCTCTCCACATTTCACACCCACAGCTACACTTATTGGTTCCCACGTCTGTTTTCTCCTCCAGAGTCTAGACTATGAGCCTCTCCAGGTCAAGGACTGGCTTCCTACAAATGCTTGATGAATGAACAAGGAAGAAATGGAATTGAATTCTCTCTGAGTAGGTCAAATTAGATACATCACGTGCAACAAAGTAACTTCAAAGAAGAGTCACTTTTAAGGAAACACAAATACCAACACTTTTCGATACACTATTAACTTGTTAATGTCCTAACCAAACCCTAGCCTTCAATTCATTGTCATGAAGGCAGGGTGTAGGGAGAGGTATAAAATCTAAGAAAGATGTGAGTGTACAGTAATCTAAGCTATTATGGTCAAGCAAGGAACACTACCTCTTCCCCCCGCCAGTGGGGTCTAATACGGGTAGAGGGAAGAATGAGCTGTTGGGCCGGGCGCGGTGGCTCATGCCTGTAATCCTAGTATTTTGGGAGGCTGAGGCGGGCAGATTGTTTGAGCTCAGGAGTTCGAGACCAGCCTGAGCAAGAGCGAGACCCCGTCTCTACTAAAAAAAAAAACAGAAAGAAATTATCTGGACAACTAAAAATATATAGAAAAAATTAGCCAGGCATGGTGGCACATGCCTGTAGTCCCAGCTACTTGGGAGGCTGAGGTTGCTGTGAGCTAGGCTGACGCCATGGCACTCACTCTAGCCAGGGCAACAGAGTGAGACTCTGTCTCAAAAAAAAAAAAAAAAAAAAAAAAATGAGCTGTTGATCCACTCTCACTGCTAAAGAGCCAAAGATTCAAGATTGGCTTGACCCTGACTTTCTGTTGGAGAAAAGCGTTGTGGTGATATTACCATTTGTTTAGTCTGTAGTTACACAGTCATACTTAAATGCCCAAATTAATCACTTTGGCTAGCTCAACTCAAATCATACCTCTCCAATTTTCCAGGTCACAACATTTCCAAGAACGCCTATGAGACTGAGTATAACAGAGACAGTTTCCTTAAATGAAGCCCAAGCTTACTTCTCTTTAAAAAGTTGTGTCAAAGACATTTGTCCCAAGTCGTGTTTCTCCTGCCACAGAACAGCTCTGCTCACATCACTCCCCAGGCACACTGGGAACCACCAAGCCTTAACCATTAAGGATTGTGGCCCAAGGGGTTGCCTGAACCCACAAGAGCCCTGTGATCATGGACAGGACACCGGCCTTGCTAGACCCTAGTTTCCTATCTATTACAGTTATAATAAATAATACAAACCCCATGAGATTGCTGTGAGGATTAAATGAGAATATCATAAAGCCTCTAGAGTAGTGTCTTTACAGATTAGCACTTCATAAAGGGTAGCTGTGATTATTATTGTTTTGATGATAACAATTTCCTTTCACCTCCCCTCCCTCACCCTGCCCTAAAGAGGTCACACTTTTGCCTAAGCTGGTGCTCAACCTGGACCACTTTTAAGTTTCTCTTAAAACAAGAGCCAGTTCAAAGACCACCTCCTCCCTGACAATCCTTCCTATCCCAGGTGCCCCTCCTCAGCACACAGCAGATATCTCAATGATACCATGATCCTGAGTCTACAGCTTTACTTAACACTTTCTGCCTTGTTATCTGAATGAATTACATCTTCCCAGATTATGAGTTCTCTCATGGAATAAACATCTAGAAACCCCACAATATGGTGCATAGGTAAAGTTCTTAACCATGATCTATGGAAACATCCACAAACAGCAAACCGTCAGGACAAAGGTGACACCTTTAACTGCTTAGGGGAAAAGTCCAGACTTCAAAGATGTACTTAGAATATTTATGACCCGTTTAGTTCTTAAGGTTTTGCATCACTGGAGATGGAGGATGATAAATCATGCACCCAAGTATTACATCATTATAATAAACTATTATAGTTTACATCTTTCTCATGAGACAAGAATTACTCACGCTCTTACCTCTTCGGTAAGCACATTACCTGCTGTATTCTGAATTCTGGCAGATGTCATCTTTTATGAAATCACTCTTGTACAACACACAAAAAAATTATATACAAAGAAGTATTCACCATATAGATGCCCAGAGATATATTCTGCATAATACCTCAAACCCAGCTATATGGATGGACTTAAAAATATCCTTCTCCTATGTTCCAGAATGTGAAAGGCCCTTTAACATGGAATTTGTGAGCTTATGAGTCTATGCAAACATAGTTTTTAAAATGAGAACTAATCTGGCTCACAGATGAGTAGTCCCAAAGCCAAGAGGCTCTCTATGTGAGTTTAGTATCAGCTTTACCCCTCTTCTCGTTTAATCTGCAATCTAAAATTCTTTTTGGGTAACTTTACACTAAAGAGAAAAGAGATTCCTCTAAGAGAAAAGGCACAACTCAAAACACTCTTAAACTAGGGTATCTCAATCTCAGCATTATTGACATTTTAGGATGACACTTCTTTGTTGTGGATGGTGTTGTCCTCTGCATTGTAAGATGCTTAGGAGCAACCCTAGTCTTGATCTAATAGATGCCAATAGTACCCTCTCACTAGTGTGATAACCAAACATGTCTCCAGACACTGTACCATGTTCTAGGGGGCAAAACCATGCCCATGTGAGGGCCACTGTTCTAAGCAAATTGTCACTCTTTGCTAACCACCATTTGAAAATTAAAAACTCTTTAAAAATTGAAGGCAATGTAGCTCTGAGAAAAGAGGAAAACATTGAGGCAGGAGACCTAGTTCAAATCCCCATTCTATTCCAGGGTCGTTGTGCAGCATGAACTGTATGTCCTGGGCTTGGAACCTGGCTTAGCTGCATGCCAGGTGGGTGACCATGGATTAGGCACTTAACCTCTAAGCCTCAGTTTCCTCACCTATAAAATGATATTAGCATATTAGAATTGTGAAGCCAATGCCCTAATTCAGCATAAGAGAAAAATATCCATTAAAAAATGCTGACACAGAATAATTGCTCAATGTATATTAGTTATATTTCTTGTTATTATGATCCATGACCAGTTACTACCACCCAACCATGACTGTGGCCAAAATACACCCTAAGAGAAAGCAGGTGAGGATTTGTGAATGACTCAGAAACACCCACCACGACCCCTTGGAAACCACATGGGTGGGAGGGGGTAGAAACTAGACACGTATGTTGTGGAAAAGCATAATCAGTGATTCCATTACATAATATGGCCACACTCATGCATGCACACACACACTGCTGTCATGTTGAGAACCATCAGCCTATCGCATCAGCTTCGAATATGAAAAGTTAACACTATTTTTCATGGAAAAAGAAGTTTGCTGCAACAATGTACAGGTATCCATTAATTTACAAAACAGATACTGCTGTATGAAAAGTAAATTTAGATACAACCGTCATTCCCCTCATCTCCCCCTCACCTTTTTCCTTAGATCACACAGAGACACATTCGAATGTACATCATGCCCCAGGGGACTTGTGTGGAAACTTTTGGTGTAGCCAAGGTTGAGGTAGCCCTGTTTTCAAAGCCAGCAGCACCCCAGCTGCTAGTGTGCTGGTGGTGACAGCAAGTTCCTACCAATCATTCTCTTTAGACTGCTTCAAGCTACTGTGTAACTTTAAAAAGAGTCAAATATTCAAGTCAAATATTTAAAACTCAGACCAAAGGCTAGAATGGGTGTCAGGACAGAGATATTAATTGCAAGATTCTAGTCACTACTTCAGTAAGTCTAAAATAAAAGAGGTTGGGGATAAGAGGATTCCCAAAAGGAAGAGATAAGAGGTTTATGACCTGGCAACTTTTTAATAGAGGGATACAATATTTGAATAACAGAGTCAATTAATAGGGCAGAACCTAAGAGTCATGCATGAAGGCTCCCCATAACAAGAGCCGGAACCACCTGAGGAATCAAATCACAGGGTAGGAATAACAGACTTGGATCTCCACAGGGCCTTATATCTAAGGGACCGGTGAAGACTGATTCTACTAAAGAAACAACAGGAATCACCCAAGACCAGGAGCTTAACTAACCAGGTGAATAAGGTGTTAAATCAGATAAGCATACCTATTCTCATATTCTCAGTCTCTGACATTGCGCTAAAGTCAGCCCTGGCTGTCTGATGCCTTGGTGAGCCTCTCAGAGAGAGCCAGGAGGAAAGCAGGCAAGGTCATGCATCTACAACAGAGATCACACCAGAGGCAAATACCATGTCATTCAAAAGCATTTCTAGCTTAAGGCCATCCTACGGAAAAGGGAGAGGAAGATGTCAGTTCAGCCATATTGACAAGTACCAAATGGAATATGAAAATTTGAACTGCTTTCTTAGCATCAGTGGGTTTCACAGGGTTAATAATTTACATGTTCCCCTGAACTACAAGGGAAGCCTACATATCACATTTTCCAAACTATTTAAATAATTTTAGGTTCTTTATGATATAACTTAGATTTTTACAGAGGTGGTTTTATGTCTGCAATTTAAAAGGCGAGATGCAATTAATATTTTAAAGGCTCACCACAATTGCTAAATGAATGCTCTTTAAAACCGAGAACAAATTCATTTGAAGTATAGCATGAGGAGACATAGTAATGAATGACTGTTTTCATCATTTCAGAAATCATGCATGTTTAACAACATACAGATCATAACGAAACCACGTATAGTACTATCTTAGATTAAGTTACATTTGGTGGGCAACTCAGAACCAAAAGCCAGTTCTTGTGAAATTGCTGAGTCTTCTTGTGACTAATGACTGCTCCTATGGCAGCCAGAAAGAACATCAAAAAACTAATCATAATTAATCAATGAAAATTCAGTAACTAAAGCAGAGTCACCCAAAGAATAAAGAACTGGAGCTCAGAAAACAACTTATTCACTTAAAAAAATTAAAGAACTATGAAGTTTCCTCCCTCGGTGATTCATACTTCTCTTTGCAGAGATCTTTCACCTCCTTGCTTAAATATATTCCTAGGTATTTTGTTTTCTTTGTAGCTACAGTGAAAGGTATTGAGTCTCGGATTTGATTCTCAGCTTGACTATTATAGGTGTATAGGAATGCTACTGATTTGTGTACATTGATTTTGTATGCTGAGACTTTGCTGAATTTATCAAGCAATCTCAGGAGTCTCTTGGTGGAATCTTTGGGGGTTTTCCAGCTATAAGATCATATCATCAGCAAAGAGCGATAGTTTGACTTCCTCTTTACCCACTTGGATACCCTTAATTTCCTTCTCTTGCCTGATTGCTCTAACTAGGACTTCCAACACTATGTTGAACAGAAGTGGTGACAGTGGGCATCCTTGTCTTGTTCAAGTTCTGAGAGGGAATGCTTTCAGCTTTTCCCCATTAGGTATGATGTTGGCTGCCAGTTTGTCATATATGGCTATGGTTTTTATAATTTTGAAATATTTCCACCTATGCCTATTTTGGAAAAACATATCATGCTCATGGATCAGCAGACTCAACATAGTTAAAAATGTCCATACTACCCAAAGTGATTTACAGATTCAGTGCAATCCCCATCAAAATACCAATGCCATTTTTCCACAGATCCAGAAAAAAAACCTATACTTTGTTAGGAACCAGAAAAGAGCCCGAATAGCCAAAACAAATTTAAGCAAAAGGAACAAATCTGAAGGCATCATTTTGCCAGACTTTAAGCTACACTGGAATGCTGGCATAACAAAAACAGCATGATATTGGCACAAAAAGAGACATAGACCAATGGAATAGAGAACACAGATATAAAACCATCCACATATTGCCATCTGATTTTTGACAGAGTAGACAGCAATATACACAGGGGAAAAGAATCCCTATTCAATAAATGGTACTGGGAAAATTGGATAGCCCCATGTAGAAGACTGAAACAGGATCCACCTCTCTCACCACTAACAAAAATTAATTCAAGATCATAACAGACTTAAATCTAAGACATGAAACCATAAGAATTCTAGAAGAAAATGTTGGAAAAACTCTAGATATTGGCCTAGACAAAGAACTTATGAAGAAGACCCCAAGGACAATCACAGCAACAACAAAAATAAATTAATAGGACTTGATTAAATTAAAAGCTTCTGCACAGCCAAGGAAACAATCAACAGAGCAAATAGACAATCTAAATAATGGGAGAAAATATTTGCATGATATACATCTGATAAAGGGCTAATAATCAGAATCTACAAAGAACTCAAGCAAATCAGCAAGAAAAAAAAAAAAAATCAAACCACCCCATTAAACAGTGGGCATAAGACATGAACAGAAGCTTTTCAAAAGAAGACAGGCAAATGGCCAATAAACATGAAAAAATGCTCGATGTCACTAATCAAAGAAATACAAATCAAAACCACAATGAGATATCACTTAACCCCAGTGAGAATGGCTTTTATGAACAAGTCCCAAAACAACTGATGCTGGCATGAATACTGAAAGGAACACTTATACACTGTTGGTGAGACTGCAAACTAGCGCAACCTCTATGGAAAGTAGCATGGAGATTCCTTAAAGAACTAAAAGTGGGCCTACCAATTGATCCAGCAATCTCGCTACTGGGTATTTACCCAAAGGAAAAAAAGTCATTTTATTAAAGACACTTTCACTCAAATATTTATTGCAGCACAATCCACAATCACAAAGATGTGGAATCAACCCAAGTGCCCATCAATTCATGAGTGGATTAATAAAACATGGCATATGTACACCATGGAGTACTACTCAGCCATAAAAATATGAATTAATACCTTTTGCAACAATCTGAATGGAACTGGAGACCATCCCCCCCTAAGTGAAATATCACAAGGACAGAAAAACATCACATGTACTAACTACTAAATTGGAACTAACCAATCAGCTAACCAATCACTCATGTGCACAGAAGTAAAACTCAACAGAAATCATGCAGGTGGGAGTAGGGAGGAGGGAATTAGTGAAATCATACCTAAGGGGTACAACATGCACTATCCGGGTGATAGGCACACTTATAACTTTGACTCAAGCAGTACAAAAGTAATCCACATAACCAAAACATTTATTTGTACCCCTGTAATATTCTGAAATAAATAAAAATTAAAAATTAAAATGATTATATAGCTTTAAAAAATAAAATACCATAAAGACTGACTTATCAAAAAAAAGAACTATGACAATTTAGCGAAGGGTTTGCTGTTAATGTATACATTCGTGTACTGAGTTAACAAACATCTGAGTAGAAACTATGTGTTAGGTCCCACGTAGGTACTGGTAATAGACTCCACAGTTAGACCTGTTCAAAGTCTACTTGAGAAACACAGCAATTATATTGAAGACACACTGAGGCAGTTAGTATGTGTGCAGCACTATCTAAACACTTTAGGCATGTGACCTCATTTAGTCTTACATAGAAACCCTATAACTTTGGCTTAGAGGTGAGGAAACTGAGGCACAATAAGTATAAGCTGCCCAAGATCATACAAGGGGGTCTATGATAGAGCTTGTCCTTGACTTGAATCTGGGCAGTCTTGCTCCAGAGCCCGTACAAATGATAACGGTGTTATGCTACCTCTCCATACTGAGGTGTCCCCACGCCAGGTGTGGAACCTCAGACCACTTTGTAAAACCAAGAGTCTTAACTTCTTATGGTATTGAGTATCCATATAATAGAGAAACATTCAATTTGCCCATTGGAGGGAAGAGTCATTCTGTCAAAATCAGAGTTAAAAATACAAAATACATGTATTCAAGCAAAATTTCTTATGAATAAAGTATGAGATAGCTGTTAGCTGGGTTTCATAAAGAACTTTGTCATGATTTCTTTTTAAAAGACAGCACAGAAATGGAAATAAAGCTTTAGGAGATTAATAGATTGTTTTGTTTCTCATCAACAGTTACTAATGCAATGAAGCATCTTTCTGGTACCATGGTTCTTAAACAGCTCCAAGTTGGCAGCTGTGCACAAAGACCATCACCACCTCTGAAGACAAAGTAACAGCCCTACGCCCACACAGCCATCAAGAGATAAAGCCCAGAAGAAAGGCCAAGAATAGGAGGATGCTCTGACACTAAGTGACTGGTCACAGTTCAAGCAAAATGAATGCCCAGCTGGTCAACTTCCTGCAATGGCTGCTGAGACACATTGGAGACTACAAGAGAGTACAAAGAGGAGTAAAGAGAATGGTCAGCAGTGGCAGAAAGGACCTGGCGATAAGCCACAGTGATAGAACAGTGACACAGGCAGTGATGCATAAGAGCAGAAGCCCTAGACCCTGACAAAAGAAGGGAGCCAGTGATGGAAAAACACAAGGCAGAAGGGCAAGGCTGGAGGACAAATGGTGGCCTGGGTCTCAATGCCTTAGCACCTGAAGGCATGTGGGGCACTCTGACAGCATGCCAATCACAACAAGGAGAAACCAGAGAGCATAATCACCCTACAAAGCAGAATCTGTCACTTATTAAGTGCTTACCACAAACAAAAACCTGTACTAGCTAAGCATGTGGCAGGGAGGAAGGATGCAAGTCGTATGAACACATCCCCCAAAAAAGAACAGATAAGTGACCCTCTCTTCCAAGGTGCTACTGACTGATATAGGAGAGTTCTGTGGCCTAAGTCTCAATGACATCATTGCTAAGGCAGGAGAGAATGACAACCACCACCAGCCCACTTCCAGAGGCTGTAGGCATCAGATGAGATCATGCATACACACTGTCTGGTGTTCAGTAATACTCAATGGATGTTAGGCATTGTCACCAACATCCCCATCAATATCGCTATTGTTGTCTCACCCACAAAGAAGCTTACATTCTAACGGGAAAGATATCAAGAGTGAAAACTAGTGTAGATGAGGGAAGTATGGAGACTGCGGAGCATGGAGACCCAAGTCAATTTCAAAATGCCCCTTACATCTCATTCCAACATCAGTATGCAGTACAGCAGGACAGGGCTATGAATGGAAGAGCAGATGGATGGAATGGTACAGCCACCAGCCAAGTTACGCTGTCTTCAGTTAGACTGACAACTATGTTGTCACATGGTCTTTGTGGCCTCATCCATAGACCATGTTTGAGTCAATAATTCAAGACAGCAGAAAAGTCTCAAGTTTCATCTCTTCTAGGAGACCTAAAATTCTAACTCCCAAGCAAAGTGGTCATTTCCAAGGGCCATCTCTTAGACCTGGCACTTCATAGGTGACATGTACTGTCAGAATTATGGTTTACTACTAGAGGGTGGGTACCATGTAATATCTTTATTGTATCTTTATTGTTTCTCCATTGGCTGGCAAAGTTTCTGACACACATTTGCCAGCCAATGAACACTGGCTGAATAGCTGGCTTTATAATTTTTATTTACAAAATTTAAACAGCTATCTAGAGTATTCACCTATTAAACTCAGTTCCCCAGACGGCCAACTAACTAAGCTACTGTCAGGAAAAAATATAGACTTAGGTTACAAAAATATTTCTGATAAATCAATTAAGCATCTAAATATCTCTTGAAACTGGCTCATGACACAAAGTCTTAAAACATAGGTCAAATAGCCTCATTCCGTTTAACCACAGGCCAGATTTATCCTTATGAACATCAATTAATGGTCTCGGTTAACATATAAGGAAGGTCTAGGGAGCCATTCACATAGGCAGAGGGCGCCTTCCTCCCGGGATAAGGAGCCCTTCCAGCCTGGGCCTTTTCCTCAACAATGCCTGCTCCTTGGCCCCTCACAATCACCACCACATGCCCCTCCTCCAGGCTTCTTTTTTTATCCTCTCTCGTCTCTGGCTCCTACAGAAACTAAATGTAGAAGCCAGGCACCCCACATCTTTGAAAGCTTTCATCTCAGAAATCATCTCTAGTCAAGAGAAGTGTTTCTTCTTTCTGGCCAGAAAACTGACAAAGTGCTTTGTTCTCCACTATCGCTTCTGAACTCCTGACTTGACTTTGTGATCCCCAGGCACTGTTCTGGATCCATGCAGTTACTCAAAGACTCATCTCGGGAAAATTTTTCTTTCAGTGTAAAGAATAAATGTGACACTATTATGAGTCCACCCCCACCATTTTTCCTATAGCAGTTCACTGTGACCAACCTTTGTGGTCATACATACAGGTAGCTACCAACAATAATAATCACAAATACATTAACCCAGTAGAGTCATAAAATATCATGGACCTAAACCTTTATTAATTTGTTACATTATTTCAAAGTCCATGATAATTTGATCTGAACTAAAGCATATGGTCCAGCTACTCATTCACTCATAGACTTTATTAAGTGCTTTCTGTGTACATAGTGCTATTTAAGGCTTAAAATGGATTAAAACGAACAGAACAAAACAAACCATTTTGCTTTCAAGAAAGTTACATTCTAATTAGGGAGATGAGATGTATATATATCTCAGAAAAATTCATTTTCCAAACAAATTAAAGATGCAAACAAAATTTCAAGGGCTTAACCCTACTTAAGGGGGAAAATTATGAGAAACTTAGAGCTCAGAAATTGTTTATATGGAAATACACACTGTTAATTACAAATGAGTCATCTATTCATCATACTTCATCATAACAGGCCCCTAAAAGACCACTCCTTGGCAGCATGTAGAGGTTAGTGCTTAGAAATGTACTTGAAAGTAATAAATCAGACACTAAAAAACATTTTTATGGCTCGGGATGAGCCTTGGAGATAAGCTACTCTATGCCTGAGGTCTTGAGAGTTCAAGAGCCTTGCCCACGGTTTCAGAGCTAGTTCATATTCACAGAGGAGCTGGGGCCGTCCCCCAGATCCCAGATGCCAAGTCCAGTGCTTTTCCCAAATCCCCACATGGATCTATTCGACTTCCTTTGCCAGCCAGTCTGTTAGTGGATTTTTCTATTCTAAATATTGCCCGAAGTAGTAGAAATGAAGTACACAGAAATCTGTGTAATACGAGCAAGATTTATACATCTCATTTATATCAGCTTACCTGTTGGATCTTCAGTTTTTCCCATTTCCAGTTCATCCTATATGCTGGCCTCTGGTCAATCTATCTAAAAGACCACTTTTAACATGTCATTATCACTGCCTTCTCTCACCTTTGGAATAAAGCTCCTAGCCAAGCTTTTAAGCCTCTCGATATTCTTGAGAGGCCCACAAACCACAATGTTCTCAACCTCCTGTCCTCAGAAATGAAGCCCCCTATTCTAGCTAGATGGACATACTCACGATCAGAAGGACAAAGAATTGTCAAGCTCCGTCCTACCCACCGTTCTTTGCTAACCCAGAAGGCAGCACAAAGCAGCAGCATATTTGTCTCCCCAACAACAACCCTAAAGTGGGGTATGGTCCAACCCCATTAGAACTTAAAGCTCTCTCTTTCATAAACACAGCCAAATTCTTCATGCTTCCTGCCTATGCCACCTCTTGGGAATAATAAACCAGACACTTTGGAGGCAAGGTTTGCCTTACTCAGAGTACAAAAAAGCTTTTGCTCACACTGATTTGAGCTCATAGCTTTACTGTACATTTTGTGGCTCTGTAGTCTTCATCTATAAAAATCTCATCTTCTTTCAGACTTTGCCTTCCCAGAAAAGGCCACAATATTTTGACTATCAGCACTGATCAGCAGACAAGACTCCAGGCATCAGAACCGCTACTCTGAGGTCCTTGCAGCCCCATTATAAACTTTCCCACACACTTAAATCTCCACTCAATATCTGAGGCCCAAACAGGAGATAGGTGGTGAATGCTTGGGAGAAAGGTTTTGTTTTGTGCTTTCTCGATGGTGTTTAACATCACGATCTCTGAGGCCATAGCGGCAAGTGACCCAATGTGCACAGAGGAATCCCCACAGTAAGCATTGCCTCCACACTTTTTGCACAACCATGTAGTTTTTTACAGCGCTCTCACCAGACCCCCAGCTGATTTTCATCATGACTGCATGAAACAGTGTAAAGCAGTACTCACAATTATATACCTCATGATGTTAAAGTCAAACAGAAAAAACTAAAATTTCTCTCAAACGATTTTTAGTTATAAAACATACACTAAAATATCTTATTATATATACTCTGGTTTCTCTTCAGAGTATATAAATCTTTCACCTTTTAAAATATATTATGCAACTATCTACCTAAACAAAACGGCCATAACCACGAATGCCAGGTAGCACCGTGCAGGACCGCCTGCTACTAATACGTGAATGTAGGCTATTCGATTTATGCAATTACAAACAGACATGTTTCCCAAATAATACTCACATGGATTTCTGACATTTATTTGATGGTTACTGCTCTATATTACACACCTTACCTTGTAATTTCAACCTATAGGTGAACAATTATATATAATATTATTTAAACATTTATACTGTACAAATCTACTCTTTGTAAATCAGAGCCTAAAGGCATTGTGGTTTTTAAGCAGCATCTAAATCAAAGTAAAAAGATGTCATACAATAAAGATGAGTGATAGCAACCTTTAGTTTCTCAAGAAAAAAGATATGAGTTATGCACATGGAGATAATTAGTGATATTTAGAGCTCTTTTCAAGCATGCCTAGATATATAAACGGTGCAGTGCAAGCAAAAAAAAAAAAAAGATGAATTTGCCCCTGACCTCAGTACCATCACTCCCAATTTGGAGTGAAAAAAATAAATAGTCTCATTTAAATTTTTAGTATGTCATTTTAAATAATGATATATGTGGGTTATAAAATAATGCATCTAACTCTTGTTGTATTTTTTCGTTAATGAAATTTCAATCATTTCCTGTAATTATATAATCCTATGGAAACTGTTTTGCTATTTTCTTATTCTGAGCATATTAATAAATAGTAGAATGCCCCAAATACCAAGTGGTATTCTAAAAATACATTCGAAATATTTTAGATAAGTGTTGTAAGTGTTCCTTCAGAGAAATCTGTTAACTTGAAGACTGATACAACACCCTCCTAAGATAATCTTCAAAATATCAAGAGAACAGATTTAAAATATTTCTGAAAAGTACAACTTATTCCTACCTTCTGTTGCCAGTCCTAAATTGGTTCCCAGTCATTGACAAAACATTGTTCCTTCCTAACTTCAATGCCATCCATGGCAATGGTTTGTTATTTTTTTGGTTGTTGTTAAATAAAATCTTTGGTATAGATTGTGAAAAAGAATTGTTCAAAGTTCTCAAATAGATTTCTAAATCAAAAAAAAAAAAATAGCTATTTACCCACCTATGGAAATAGTGCCTGAACCAGCTACGAACATGTTTTTAATAGTATAATTCAACAAGCAGTTCTCCAAGCATGGTATATGAAACCCTGAGAGTCCCGAAATCTTTTCAAGAGGTCTGGCAATACCCAAACTTTTCCCCAATTCTAAAAGGTTATTTGCCCTTTCACAAATTTACAATAATATTTTAAATATTTAAAATTCTTCTAAATATTTTAATTTTATAAAAACTATAATTTAAAATTCATTATTTCATTCTAAAATATTCTAAAATAAATTTATAACTTTTTTATATTAAGATGGACCATTGGTTCCAAAGAGGAGATTAGACACTTCATACCTACTAGGATGGCTATTATAAAAAAAGAAAGAAAAAAAAAGTAATTTTCACCAGGGATATGGAGAAATTGAAAGCTTTGTTCATGGATGATGAGAATGTAAAATGGTACAACTACTGTGGAAAACAGTACAATTCCTCAAAAAATTAAACATAGAATTACTATACAATCCAGCAATTCCACTTCTGGGTATACACCTAAAAAAATTGAAAGCAGAGACTAGAACAGATGTTTGTACACACGTTTTCATAGCAGCACTATTTGCCAATAGCCAAAAGGTAAAAGCAACCCAAATGTCCAATGTTATCCATTGATGAACAAAATGTTGTGTATACAATGTAATATTATTCGACCTTGAAAGGAAATTCTGATACGTGATACAACATAAATGAACCTTGAAGACATTATGCTAAATGAAATAAGCAGTGATGAAAAGACAAATATTATATGATTCCACTCATGAGATACATAGAGAAGTCAAATTCATAGAGACAGAAAGTAAATTGGTGGCTGCCAGACACTGGAGGAGTGGGGAATACGAATTACTGTTTAATGGATATGGAGTTTCAGTTTGGGAAGATGAAAATGTTCCAGAGATGAATGGTGATGATGGTTGAGCAACAATGTGAACGTACTTGATGCCACTGAAATGTACACTTAATAATTAAAATAGTAAATTTTCTGTTATGGACATTTTAAGTGAAAAAAATCCAACATAAAAAAGTGGGGATTAGAAAACATGCTTTCTTACCCTGCTTTTCTTTATACTATTCTATCTATGCCTAAATATACTAAAAAAGATAAAATTGACACATTAAAGGTCTCTGATTCATGGAAGAGAAGAATCTACTCAAAAAAATTTAGGGAAAAACTGTAACTAAACAGAAATACGAGAAAGTTATCTTTATATATATTAATAGTTTACTTTGTGCCTTCTGCAACAGAAGATTTTCAAATAGGCTGCAGAACATTCTGAAACCAATCGCTAAGAATTTAAAGGAAAATAAATTGGATTTTTAAAATGCAAGCATGATAAAAACATTAAAAGACAAACATTGTTACAGTTCTTCAAACTAGAAGTGAAAAGGCCACTGAAACACCTTACAGGATAAGCTACTGCATTGCATTTGCTGGAGAAGCACACACCGTAAGTGAGACACTAAGAAAGCTCTGTACAATCGACATTGCTGAATGCCTGCTGGGTGATAAGTCAGTAAAAACACAGCAGTGCTACTTCCCAATGACACAGTAACTCCTCAAACAAAAGATTCGGCTACAAACATGTTAATATCCCAACTGCAGAATTGTACCTTTGCCTTCCAAACAGGTTATAAGATGACTAATTGGTGCTGATACCAATTTGTTTTTTAATGAGAATGCCTGACAAACACTCATGCTGAAATAGTAAACATGTCAAATAGCTTTTGGAATCTCATGGTTAATCCTTGGAACTACTATGTTCACACTTGCCCTGCTGGTGCCTTAGCTTAAACTGAGGCAGTGACACTAAACTATACTAGCAGTCCATTGTGTTACTCACTGCCACTCATTCGCAGTTTACAAAAAAAGATAACAATTTAACTTAAGAATGTCCTGGATAAAAAAGTAAAAATTTTATTAACTCTCAACCCTTGATTTCACACATTTCTGATGTGTGTGAAGAAATGGAAAGTATACATAAAGCACTTCTGCTACCTACTGAAATACAATGGCCACCTCAGGGAAAAGCACTTGTATGATTGATTGATTGAGTTGCAAGCTCAACTAACTGGTTTTTCTATGGAGCACCATTTTCACTTCAAAGAATGACTGGCAGAAAAACTATGGTTACTTATACTTAAGCTTTTAGCAGATATTTCTTGAAAATGAATGACATGAGCCTGGACACCTCAAGGAAAACGAGTGACAGCATATGTTATCAATGATAATGCAAAAATTAAAATTACAGAAAACTTGCATCCACCACTGTGAACTTGGTAACTCCCCAATATTTAGACTTTTCTGATGAAATTGGTGGTAATATTAATGTATGTGGCTCTTACTATTGTACAATGAAAGATGTCAACATTTGGAAGAGTGGCACAACGCAGTGAACCAGTATGTTCCAAATGACCAACATATGGTGTTAAAAAATCACATATGGATAGATCTAGTCAAAGTACAACACAAACCAGTAAATTGTAACAGTATGAAAATCTCATTGGTATGGTTTCAGACTCCACATTATAACTAACCTTGAAGAAACCATGTTGAGATGTCATTCCCATGATTATGTTATGTCACATAACACTCCACCTTACTAGAGGACTTGCTCTAGAGACTCCCTGCTGGCTTGATGAAGCAAGTAGTTGGGCTGGGAAAGCCCAAGTGACAAGGAACAGCAGGTGACCTCTAGGAAAGGAAAGTGGTCTCTAGGAGCTAAGGGTGGCCTCCAGCTAGTAGCTAACAAAAAGCCAGAGCCCTCAGTCCTACAACTGCACGGAATGAGTTCTGCTAACAATTTGAGTGAGCTTGGAGCAGATTTTTTCCAGTCAAGCCTCCAGATGAGAATGCAGCCTAACTGACATCTTGATTGCAGCCTGGTGAGATTCTAAGAAAAGAACCCAGATAAGCTGTGTGCAGATTCCTGACCCAGAGAAAGTGTGATATAATAAATGTTTTCAGAAAAAAAGAAACTATCACTCACTGAATTTCCATGTAGTAGATCTACAAAAAGCATGTCTACAGTTATCTGACAAAGCTATTAATATGCTCCTTCCTTTTCCAACTACGTATCTGTGTGAGGCAGGATTTTCTCCATGTATTTCAACCAAAACAACACTGCAACAGATTGAATGAGAATACAGATTTGAGAATCCACCTATCTAATAAGCCGGTCATTAAAGAGATTTGCAAAGATGTTACACAGTGATATGCTTCACTACATTTTTCTTTTGTTTTGGAAAATAGTTATTTTTCATAAAATTAAGTGATTTTAACTTGCAATGGACTCATTGTTATTTTAAATCAATTAAATATATCTTTAACTTCTCAGTTATAATGTCTAGTGTGGTAAATATAAATAGATATAACGTACATGAAAAGCTCTTTCGGGTCTTCTAAAATATGAGTGCAAAAGGGTGCTGAGACCAATAAATTGAGGACTATGACCAGGCTTCTATTAATATTTCCTTTATCTCTGACACATGACACACTCCCCCTCTTTCCTGCATTTATCTAGAGCCTATCCATTTTTCACTATGGGCCATTCCAGCCTACTGTGAGCTCTCCCCGCTCTGAATGCCCAGGGAACTCATCTGGCACCTGGTTATTGCTTCCTTCATTTTCAACATGTATATGTGTTCCTCCAAATAGACTGTGAAGCCTGAGGAAAGGGACTGCTGTGCGTGACACATGACAGGTGCTGAAAAACACCCCACCGTCTACCTCTATGGAGACCTTAATTATAAACTGAAGGGGAATGCAATTCATACAAGCCACTGGGCTTCGATCAATGCTTAATGAAGCAGACCACAAAGAACGTGACATGAGATGGAATTTAGGACACACACGAGTCTCAAAAGGGTCACCTCAAAAGGCAGAGAAGGGCATAGATTCCAAAATGTTTAAGTGGGAAAAATAATAGATAAGTGGTATCAGACCTTAAGACCTTCAATTCTCAATAAAACAGAAAGCAATTGTCTGTGGACCATTTTGGAGCAAAAATTTGAGAAACAAAGAGTAACATTGTGAGGAAGGCAAGGGGGAAGTCAACAGAATTTTCCCAATGTCTCTTACTATAAAACAAAAAAACGCATTCAAATGAAGAGCAATTGTAGTGGGTTGGATTGTGTCCTCCCACAAAACATGTTGAGATCCTAACCCCCACCCCGACACCTGTGAATGTGACCTTATTTACAAATAGGGTCTTTATACATGTAATCAAGTTAATACAAGATCATTAGGGTGAGCCCTAAGCCAGTAGGGCTGGTGTCCTCATAAGAAAAGAAGAGACACCCAGAGGCAGGGACTAGAGTTATGCTGCCACAAGCTAAGAAATGACTGGGGCTACCACAAGCTGGAAAAAGCAAGAAAGGATACTTGCTTAGAGGCTTTAAGAGGCCATGACCCTGCCAACACCTTGATTTTGAAATTCCAGCTTCCAGAACTGTGAGAAAATAAATCTCTCTTGTTTTAAGCCACACAGTTTGTGGTACTTTGCCATGGCAGCCCTAGAAGACTAATATAACAATACCCCTCACTATCCATAGTCGCAATTCCAAATGGCCCTTCCTAACCCACAGACAAATGTGAAACAAAAAGGAGAAAAATCTGAATGCAAATCTAGTTACAGCAACCCCCTCCCCAATTTTTTTCTTTTTACTAGAAATATTTGAACTGCACTTAGATTTTTTTTTAAGGTTCTGGGAAAATGTTTCTAATCAAACACTGCTGTCAAAACTCAAGCCCACTGAATCTCTATAAATGTGCCTATAAATACAAAGATTACTTATCCATCTTGCATTTCCCACTCTGTGCTACAAAGGGAAGTAATCCAGACCTAATATTTAAAGTTACCAATACTACTACTATGTCATGATGAAAGAAATACAAGACGACAAGTTAAACTCTTTCAATTTCTCCACGATTTTTTCAAGTCACAGGGACCTCTGGGCCAAGATGACGCCTAGCTCATGTGCTAGCCATTCATGAGTCTCATGATCCATATCCTACCTCTATTATACATACAAGGTTTTGGCATTGAAATCCACAGAAACATTCATTTAAACACATAATGTATGCTTGATTTTAGGATTTTAACATCGGCCTTATACTTTATTTCAATCCATAAAATAATCAGATCTTAGTGCTATGGAGATTTCTAGAGTCATCTGAACTGATGGTCCATCCAGTGTCCCTAAACATCAGGTAACTCCAGTGGTTTTCTACATATGGGTCCTAACCCATCAGTGGGCAATGAAATCAGTTTAGTGTGTCCCAACTGCTTTTTTTTTTTTTAAGTAAAACAAAATAGAATTTTTAAAAATCAGAAGGCATCATTTATAGTAACGGTAAATACTGCTATGAAACTTGTTTCAGCCGTGTATGTTGTGGGTACTTAGTTGTGCAGGAAAACAAATTTCTTACTGTGTTTATCAGTCCAAATCTTAGCATGAAACTGTCAATGGGTAGTGCTCATGACAGTGCCACAGTCTAGGAGCCAGGGGGCCAGGGAAAGGAGTGACGCTGGGGCAGAGGAGACAAGCATACAAAGAGGGTTGCCCGACAGAAGCCATGGCCACAGGAAGGGATGCAGCCAGCCTGCGGTGACCCAGGAGGAAAGGAGCTGCCACCCTCTGCCCTCTCTCTGGGGCTTCCCAAAGGCTGAGCCTAACTAGAAGCCAGACGGCAAGAGAGTCCATGCTGCTCAGCGCCCGGGTCGCAGAGGGGATTGGAGAAGGGCCAAGAGCAGGTCGGGAGGGGCAAACCAGGATTTCCAGCCACCATGACTCTATCAGAAAAGTTTAAAAGCCACTGGTATAGTTTATAGATTAACTTAGTCTAACAACTTTTATTTCTGGACGCTAGATTGCTTCTACATCTGCCCTCAAATCCCAATTTTGAATCAAGGCTTCAATCCAATGCCAAATAATTGATGCACAAGATTGGCATCTTTATGAACTCACGATTGCAGATGTCGCCAGGCCCCCATACTCTTCATCAACCCTTTTATCTGTCCTCAGTCTCCCACCTCTATCAGGCTCTACGACACACCATGTCTTATTGAAATATCTGTCGGTGAACATGTAAACCTTAGATAGCTCCCTCTCCCCCAATTCCACCGACACTTCCCTTACCACACACAGTCAACCCCCAAGTCACATGACTTTGCCTCCTAAACCTCGAAGCTCATTTCTTCTTCTGCTTCAGTATGTCTAACCTCCACTCCCATAGCAGGACCTGGACGAGTTCCTCTACCTCCGGTCTCAGCTCTGTCTCCATTCTCCAGAGCAATCAGTATAAAAGGGCAAATCAGACAGTATCTCTGCCCTGCCCAGATTGCTTCCTTATCTCTGGCTTTGACCCTGCCTCATGCCTTACTACCCGTTCCCACAACCACCCTTGGGAAACCTTCCATAATATTATCCTCTTCTCCTCACTCCGCCCCCACCCCCCACCCCCAAAGAGACCCACATGTTTACCTTCATCCCAGATGTAGAAAACATCACACTGAGCTTTCATGTGCTTGGTCCAAATTTCTGACCTACACAATCATACTGTTGGGTGGTATTTTAAGCTACTACGTTTGAGGTGGTCTGTAATACAGCAAGAAATAACCGCAACAGATGGTGACAGGCACATGGTAAAAGAATTATTTGACAAAGAGCTTATCGATAGCCTACTATGTACCTGGCACTCTTCTAGGAGCTCAGCAATGAACAAAATAGACAAAGGCTACCTTTATTGAACTTAATATTCTAGTGGGAGTAGATAATGGATACAGTTAAAATAAGTAGAATAGTAAGGAGGGATGGGTTCTGTGGATAGAACTAAAGCAGGGGAGAACAATAGAGAGGGTGATTGGAGGGGTTATAATTATAAACGGGGTGGTCGGGAAGGCTTCCCAGAGAAGGACATGATCATTTAAGATGGAAACATGAGAAGCAGACAGATGGATAACTGGGAGAAAATATTTCAGGCAAAGAGAAAGAGCACGTGAGGTGGGAGCTTGTCTGGAATGTCTGAACAACAGGCAGACAGATCAGTGTGGTTGGGGCAGAGCAAGAGACAGGTGAGTGGTAGAAGATGAGGTCGAAGAGGTAAAAGATACGGTGCCAGGGTCTCTAAGACCACCCAGGCTCAATGATTCACCAAGAAGACTCACGAGACTCAGCATATTGTCAGACTCATGGATAAAATTTGTTGGTAAAAGGATACAAAGCAAAATCAGCAAAAGGAAAAGGCATATGGGGTAAAATCTGGAAGAAACCAAGCACAAGCTTCTAAGGGTCTTTCCCCCAGTGGAGAGGACCTGCTTGATTTCCCCAGCAATGAGTTATTGCCACATGTGTGAAATTTTGTCTACCAGGGAAACTCACTAGAGACTCAGCACCCAAGGTTTTTATTAGGGACTGGTCACATAGGCACCCTCTGCTTAGCAATAATAAAAATTCCAGACCCCCAGAAAAAGAGGAGGTGTTCAGCATAAGTCATATTGTTTGCATAAACTGTTTTGGCACAGTGAACCATATTTATCAGGGAATAGTGGGAACCCTCCACAAATCTAAAGTTCCCAGATGCCAGCGAGGGGCCAGCTTTGCATGCAGGCCTTTGTAAGAACAGCTGTCCCAAGTCTACCATGTTAACTCTCTTCTACACAGATAGATCGTGTACCACTTAATAGTCTATCTGAGAGAGATGGGAGCCATTGGAGGATCTTGAGTGGAAGAATGACACGACCTGGCTGAAATTTTAAATGTCACCTTACCTTTTGTATTAAGAAAAGATTGTATGTAGTATGGGGTACAGGGGGCAGAAACAGGGAAACTAAAGTCCATCTAAAGAAAAAATAATAAACAAGCCCCAGCATACTAACAGGAAAGATGGTGAGACATGGTCAGATTCTGAATATATTATGAGAGAAGAGTCACCCAGATTTGCAGATTGATTGGAGATCATGAGAGAAAAATAGCAGTCAAGGGTGATCACAGGGATTTCTTACTGGAACAACTGATGCCCTTAAATAATGTTGCCATTTAATGATATCATTAGATTGGAGAAGTGGATCTGGAGTGGGGGAGTCAAGAATTCAATTCGGGGGCATGCTGTAAGATGCCCACCTGACTTCCAAGGGAAGGTGTCAAGGAGACAGCTGCATATGGAGTTGGGATTCAGGGAAGAGATCTTGGCTGGAGCTATACAAATGGGCTAGAGCCATATTACCGGATAAGTAGAGAGAAACAAGAAGAGGTTTAAGAACTGAGTCCTGGGACACTCTAGCAGTAAGAGGTGGGGGAAGAAGGAAGGAACCAGTCAAAAAGACTCAGAATGACCAGCAGGGTGGGAAGGAAGTCAGGAGAGTGTGGGATCCAAGAGGCATGTGCTTAAAACGTTTGGTACTTCTAATAGTTGAGAAGCATCTAGATTTCACTGAAAATGGTCGACTGCTTCATCAACAGTGAGGATACATTGTTACCATGCTTGAATTTTTTACTGTTATTTTCTCACTTATGGCCCACTTACTGCATTGTTGCCATTTGCTTGGCCTGCTGATAGGCATTTGAGTTTGTGCCCCTGGATTTTCTCTTCCCTTGCCACCCAGCCCACACTCACACTCACACACACACTCTGTGTATAATCCAGAGACCTACACATAGAGTTTGCTGACCAGGGTTGGGCCTGCGGTTAGTTGTCTGAGCTAAGTTAATTGCCCTGTGTGAGACTGGGAGTCATAGCCTTAATTTGTAGCTTGGGGCCATGTGCTCAAATGTCTTAGTTAACCAGGAATTCATTCCCTGGGAATTCTGTGTCATAGATCCCCTTTGAGGAAACTGGACAAATGGTAGTGTTGCCAGATTTTTATGAGACTATTTTCTGAGCATTAAAATCATCTGAAGAATCTGTTAAAAAAAAATTCAGAGCTTTGGGCCTTTCTTGGGAAGTCTAAAGCAGTATAGCCCAAAAGAACTTTCTGGGATGAAGGAAATGTTCTATATCTGTGTTCCCTAATGGGGTGGCCACTAGCCACATATGGCTGCTAAATATTTGAAATGTGCCTAGTGCAACTGAGGAACTGAATTTTAAATTTTAATTAACTTACATTTAAATAATCACAAATGGTGTTCCTTAATGGACAGTTCAGGTCTGATGTTCCTCTGATAATTTCTCTCAGCTGCTTTTGGAAATCACTGGTCTAAAGCCCGAAACCCAAGCAGTCCCTAACTGGACATTCTTATAAATGTTGCTACTCGGTTCTTTTGAGAAATTCACCATCAGAAAGGAATTTTCATTTTCTCTTTGGTATCCTCAGGTGGTAAAGAAAGCCTTTAAATCTTAAATCCTCCACCTAGACACACAAAACGCAGCTGGGCTGTAGAGCAAGTCCAGATCTGTCTCAGTTTATACCTTTAGTGCAATAGCCTCAGGATGTACATCCTTCATTTCTGGTACCAGGCAAATAGTGGGCCAACGAGGAGCAGCAAACCATTCTAGCAGTGAAAAATCTAGACCAATAATGGAGACTAGAGCATTATAAATTCCTTCTAAAAGAAAACAGGTGTCTCAGCTCCAACTGATGGTTGCTATGTGGGAAAGTCTGTATTGTCAGAGCTTCCGATTTGTTTTTCCCCAAAAGAAGATAGAAATCTGGATTTTTACATAAAATCTCAAAATATTTAAACACTGACAACTAGTCCAAATATAACACTGTGCAGACCTACAAAAATATGTCTGTGGGTCACAGCAGGCCCCACGAACCCTCTGTTTGCAAACATAGAGGCTGCTCAACCCAAACTGAGGAGCAGAACCAAACCCAAGTTAGAAGCATGTGCTGTGCTGCTGGTGAGCCAGTTCCATCCACACGCTGCGAAGAGCATCTAGTCCACACATTAGAAGGAGAGGACTGGAGAGGAAATACAACACTCAAGTCAGTCACTGCCCAATAAATTGAAAAGCATTCTAGGAATCCAGTCTGGGCTGCTTTATGTATACAAGAACCTTAAAATCTATTTCCGTAACAAGGCATCAAAAGCCGAAAAGTTCAGAAATTCAAGAGTTCTAGCCTATTTCTTTAGGCTACTCCCACATATTATTGTACCAGATTCTTGCTACTGCACAAATTCTCAGATGCTGATCCCACAATTAATCAGGGAATGGAGTTGTTAGTCTTACCAGACCACCAGTTCTGGGAAGCTGTCTCAACTTGTAAAACAAATTATTCGAAATACCTGAATACAGAAAAGATTCATTTTGAAAAGTCTATCAAAGATTTCCTTGCTTAAAAAAAAGTATACTTATGTATAGTCAGATCCCCAAGTTGGCCTTTTTCAATTCCAGCTCGCCCGCTATCCCATGGACTTAATGTTATTATCTCATTTCATTTGAACCCCTGAACCCACTATACATCTTCCTTACTAAATAAAGTCCTCCCCTTACTCACTTCATCCTCACCATACACACAAGTGCCACTTTCTTTGGCCCTCTGAATCCATAGGTTCTGCATCCACAGTTAAAACCAACCACAAAAATATTTGGAAAGAAAATTGCATATATCCTGAACACAGACTTTTTTTCTTGTCACTATTCCTGAAACAATACAGTGTAACAACTACTTACATAGCATCTACACTGTATTAGGTATTATAAATAATCTAGAGATGATATAAAGTATCTAGGAAGATGTATGTAGGTTATATGCAAATACTATGCCATTGTATATCAAGGACTTGAGCAGAAAGTATCCAAGGGAAGTCCTGGAACCAATCCCCTATGGATACCAAGGGATGACTGCTTATATAAAATGAATGTTCACGTTAATCAATTATTTAAGTACCTGCTATGAGAAGAATTCATTCAGGGTAGGTGTAGAGGGACAGTTGCTTAATGACAGGTTGGTCTGTAGATACCTAAGACACAGTAACTGCCACTAGAAGAGTTTAAAATCAATGAGTCCAGCAATATCAAAAGATTAGTGGAGCAGATTAGTGGTTCTCAGCCCTTGCTATGTACTAGAATACCTGGAGTGCTTTTTCAATACCTATGCCCAGGACCCACTCCAAACCCACTGAATGAGAATCTTCAAGAAAGGGACTCAGACATTTGTATTGCTTAAAATGTTAAATGCTAAAATTGGAGATAACCAATGTTCAACCAGAGTTGAGAGCTCCCCCCACCCCCGCCCCAGGATATGGCTCAATTATCCAGTCACCTGTGACACCCTAATCTTGATTACCAATTTCTCAATGATGCCCACCATGAACACTTAAGACAACAATCATCTCTCCACTAACTACTTCACTAAATTCGATTTAGAGCCTGGGACACTGATAAAGTATTAATACTATGATCCAGAGATAAGCGATGCCGTAGTTCTCACTCCTCAGTCAATTCACCTTTCCAGTGGAATTCATCAAATGGTGGCAGGAACCTCAAAGTCCCAAATTTCAGAACACAAAACCTTCTCAGAATTTCTCCCTCTATCTTCAGCATCTCACCTACTTCTGAACTTATTTGATGTTGATTAAGCTGGTTCCTAACATTCCAAAAATACCAGTTATCTTTATTCTGAACAGGTGCTAGTTACTTCTCAGATGCTGTGCACAAAAATCTAGAATGGCCTCCTTGGGCTTCACATACCTCTAAACTTTAGAAACCTCAAGTTTCATCCTCAATCTTGAAGCCTGCCTTTCTTCCATCTAAAATTATTAGACAGAAAAACAGACTTAACTTACATTCATGTTCCCACAAAACTTGTTTCTTTACAGCACTCTCCACCTGGACATCTAAGAGTTCTTGCCCATTTTTCCATTTGTAATTAAACTGAAGAATATTTTTCATACCTGATTTGTAAATCCTACAATATATATGACTCAGAAATTAGAACACTCCCTATAATGTGAAGACTTATGCCATAAAAGATATAATCTAGAGGAACTTGTGGATGTCCCAGCACTATGCAAGAAATAAAATTGCTATCATTAGGTTGATGTGGTATTGTAGCAATTAGTAAATAGAATTATCTTTTTAAAATTGTAAAATATAAACAAGATGGGTAAATTCCAGTGCATAATAACATACAGTACTAGGCTGTGTAATTAATGGCTAAGAGCAAGGATCTAAAGTCACAATTCCTTGGTTCAAATCCCCATTCTACCACTTGCTCATGCCTGTGTCCCTTTTCCCCCCTGATATGCAAAATGGGGATAATAATAGTACCTATATCCCAGGGTTGTTGTAATTACAAGTCATAACATATTTAAAGCTTCTAAAATAGTGCCTGCACAGAGTAAGCACAATACGTTAGTTGCTATCATTGTTATTATTGAATGCAGGGCTTAAAAACCTTACCGTCCAGATTTAACAAGCCTTTTAAATCTCTTCCGCTAATTTACAGAAAGTTAATTTCTTACAAATTGTTTTTCAAATTGAATTTTGACATTTCTGGTCTTTTCCCATTTTTAAAAAATTCAGTGCATAAAAGCATAAAATTTGTCAGAGAATCTCTTGACATTTTATTACCATTAGGAATACCATTTAATATTAGTTAAGCCTTGTTATGATTACAATATTATTTAAAATGAAACTGTGGGAAAATAATATTTGGGGAGAGGGAAAAAGCATCTCTTGCCACTTCTTAAATTGAAATTTTCAAAGCCAAAAAAGGGAGGGAGGATTTATAAGTTGGTGACCTTTAAATGTCACATTCACTTATATAAATGTAAACACAGAAAAATATAATGTCTGGTAACAATAGTAAACTGGTCAATGCAATTATACTTTGGGTTCTGTGATATTATAAGTTATGCTTTCAGCCCAGAATATCAATTGCTTTTTAACACCTTCTAAGCTCAAATTACAGTGCATTAAATATCAGCTGGTTAGTTCTCTGTATGTTATTTACAAGCTTGTAGCTTATGTCTTTTACTTGGACAGCTTTCTGTACTAAACTTCTAAATATACAAGATTTAAGGGCAATTATTTTTAATAATGAGTTAAAAAGTAAATTAATCATTTTAGTAAGCCAATCATTCAATGAGATCTATTTCAATAATTTGTCTGGAGTGATGTTACTATTAACTTTTAGCCCACTTTCAAAAGTTAGTGAAAAAGGATTTCAAAGACAATTCGTTACTTGTTTAAATCTCAACTTTTAATTGAATTACATGATATAAACAGCACAACTATTCTAACAATGGCCAAAAAAATGTAGCAGATTTTCACATAACTTTATAAGCCACTTTAATTTTTTTCCCTACTCCAGCTCAATTTCATCAGTAAAGAATTCAACTTTAGGGATTATATTTAATATGTTAATAGACCTTTCACCGTACTCTCCAGTTCTTGAGTGTTCAAAGCAACAGACACATTTATCCAGAGTCAAATTTTTTTCTGTATAATAATTCTTAGTGGAGGCAAAGAAGGTGCAGGTATTTTCTTAAATCCCTAAACTATATATTTGGAAGAAACAAACTTACTTTTACACTTTTATACATTTACAGTGCTTTTATAAGACTTTAAAAGAAATTACAAATTACATTTTTCCATCACTAGATTGGCCAACCCACTATCTCTACAGTCACGGGGTATGAGAATAAATATTAGGAGAACCATGGGCCTCTAAAACAAGAGTTTTAATTTGCACCATGTGAGGAAGATTTGGGGCATACAAAATGTTCCATGTAAGCATTAAAAAACTAAAAGGTGCTTTTCAATGCCTTCATTTGAAGGTTTCATTGAGGAAGTCACAGGTCAAACATGTTATCCAAGTACCTGACATGAGTTCTAGTGTCCAATTTTCTGAATATGTATTGCACACTTTTTAAACATTGTCAATTTGTACTCGTTCTTGACTTCTGGCAGAGCTAGGGACCATCTTTCCCATTTAATAGTCACCCAGGACCTAACACAGCCCACACAGTAACTGCTCATAGAATGTGTGGCATTAAATTGAAAACACTCAGTGCAGACTGGTTGGTGTAAGCAAACAGCATCCTCCCACCTGAGTTCTGCCCAAGTCACTGAGAGGGAACAGCTTGCAGAGTTGAAGCTCCGAAGGCCCCATCAGTTATAACTTCTGAGTGTTATTTGCACCAATCAAGTTTATAACTCCCAGGAGCCTAAGTGGGGCGGGCCTTAACGGGTCATAAATCACACCTGAGGTGAGCAGCACCTTTTAAGACGTTCCCTCCAACAAGTTCTAAACCAGTGCTGCTCAAGCTTTGATGGGCATTCCAATCACCTGGGACCTTGTTACCAAGCAGATTCTGAGTCAGTGGGCTCGGATTAGGGCCTCAGACTGTGAATTTCTAAAGAGCCCCCAAGTGATTTCAATACTGCCATTCCACCCACCACTCTGAGTGGCAAGGCCCACAAACACCCAGACACCCAGGTCACTTACATTAGCAATGTACAAAAGTTGTGGCCACAGGTAGTGCCTAATAGTCTCCTTGTGCTCTGCGCCCCCTGAGCGTCGCAGCTGGGTCCTTGGGGCACCTGGGCAGGTGCCTTGGCCTCAGGGCACTCGCGGGTAGCCCGTCCGGCGGCCGCGCCCCCCTTCTCCCGCCCGCCTGCGCACCCACTGCGCCGCTCACCTTCTCCCGGGTCTTCAGGTACCGCTGCAGCGCCTGCTGTGTGAGCTCCCCGACGCGCAGCTGGCCATCCTTGCAGGGCACCACGATGCCAGTCCGGCCGAAGCACACAGTCACTTTCATCCTGGCCCTAGGCGACCACGCCGGGCCAGGCCGAACAGGTGTCTGACCCCGCAGGCGCAGCCCCCACCCTCGGGGGACGCGCGGCGCGGGTGGGCCGGGAGACCCGGGGCGCCTCTTCTAGCCTTCCCCTCGGGCCTGGGGGCTCGCTGCAGCGCCCCTTACACCCGGGCAGGCAGCTGCGGTCGGGTGGGAATCGGGGAGGGGGCGGCAGCAGGAAGGGCTATCTCCCAGGTGGCCGGCGGCCCGGCTCCTCCTCCTCCTCCTCCTCCTCCTCCTCCGGCCCGGCCGAGGCGGCTGCTCCGCGCCCGCCAAAGCGAAACTGCCAGCCCGGCCCGGCCTGGCCCTGCCCTGACCCTGGCCCTGGCGGCGGTGGCAGGGCCGGCCCCAGGCCCCGGGCTGGAGTGGGCGGCGGCGGCGGCGGCGCGGGGCCGGAGTTGGGAGGAAACTTTTGCGCCGGCTCCCAACTCCTCTGCGGCGCGCCGCGCTCTGGGCTCCCGCTGCCCGGGGCCGGCCTGGGCCCGGCTCTTAAAGGGGCCGCGGCGCTCCCGGCCCCGCGCGCACTCAGTGCGGCGGTGCGCGGGCTGTGCGGCTGGTACCTGGAGCCCGGGAGCCTCGGGCCCTCGCTCGGTCTTTGCCTGGCCCTCTCCCTCTCGCACGCATACACCCGGAGCTATGGGGAATTGTAACGGGACCCGAGGGCTACCCACGGGGGTTGAAACCGGATCTCCTAAAGCACGCACGAGGGATTAGCTAGGAGACTGCAGAGCTACACCCTTAAAATGAGGGGATTGGAGCAAGATTCAAAAAGAGCCTAGGAGCAGGTGCTCCTGGTCACACCCACCAAAAACACACCCCAAGGAGCAGCGGCGGCTGGCAGGTACTGAGATGCAGGGATGGCCAAAGGGCCTGTTGGGAACTTGACTTAAGCACAGCATTGCATCTGCTCCCTGGAGCCCTGAGATAGCAGAGCTGAAAGGAACCTTGGGGATAACACGCCATACGAGGACACTGAGTATTCTGCCAACAGTCACACCCCAGACCCAGATATGATCGCGTGTGTTGACACATGTCCTTCTGAAATGTAACTGCCGTTGTGCATATCATTAGGGGAAAAAAATTAGACACCCTTGGGCTCATAATTTGGCGGGTGTGTATCCATCGCCAATTGAAATCGGTATATCTGGGAAAATTTCAACAAATACGATTTGTATCATTCTTAGCTCTCACATAAATGAGCTCCTTTGAGCTTAAACGAGATATTATTCTTCTCGTTTTGTGCATAAAGAATGGTGCTCAGGGGGATTAAGGGACTGAGCAGACCACGGAGTTAGTTATGTTGAAAAGAACTCAAGTCTTCCCAGCTAAATCTCTGGTTTCTCCAAACTGCTTTCTTAGCAATCCAGTTCATCCAACAAGATCCCCAGGGCCACAACATGTGGTTCTCTACAAAAAGCTTTGCTCCTATGTGGACCACACTTAAGTTGAACGTGAATTGCCTAGAATAGTATGATAATGCACAGGAGATCAAATTAATAGGTTTTGAGGGTTTTTATAAAGTTTAGCTCATTCATGCATTCAATAAGTATGTATCAATTGTCTTCTATGTGCAGAAAATTAATGGCGGCAAAGAGGATCATGTAACCAAGCCGATTTAAAGAAGGTGTATATTAGACAGTATAATCTGGTTGCAAATACAATACAAATTGATTTGTACTTAAACCAAAGGCAGAATCGATTTCCTCATAAAATCAGAAGATGGAAAGGGCACTCCGTTGAGTCAAGGTGAAAGCAAGAGCTCAAACCATGGTCTCTCCATCTCTTTCCGTCTGCTGGCTCTGTGATCCTAAGAGTGGTCTCCATTCTCAGGCAGACTCTCCCCCAAAAGAAGTACTCTTTCCTCCTTTTAGAGACGAGGCCAAAGGAGGTTAAGCAATTTGCTTCAGATCACACTTTTAGAAACTAGTGGAGGCTGGCTTAGAACCCAGGTAGTCTGACTCCAGAGTCTTCCCAGTAACTGCTTTGCTGCTGCTTACATGGGAAATACCGAATGAGTAGACCAAACAAATAAATACTAATGCCAGGCATCAATGTGTGACCCTCTATTTCAATATTGGGTATCATATCGACATGTAGAATGGTACAGGGCAAGGATTTTCAGCTGATGAAATAACTTTGCATGTTGCCGTCCTTCATACTTCATGGCTTTTTTTTTTTTACAGTTGCTCTAGACTGTCTTCTGCTTAGGTCATGAACAGCTCCTGCTTCTCTTCAAGCCACAAACTCCCTCTCAGCCCAACTTTAGCTCCTCCCCAAGAGCCCCCACCCAATGTCCTGGCTTTGAGAATCCCCAGGTGCACCTTGAAGAACACCCAGGCTCTCCCAGTCCTACTCACAGGAAGATTGGAATTAGGCCTTATGGGATGTAGCCAAAGCCACGAAACTGCGAGATGAAGGAATAGGCAAAGCTAGACATTGATGCACACCACAGAGTGAACTTTTATGACCCTAAGTTAGTAATTACAAAAAGAGTTTAATATTTACATTTTATGTTTATTAAATAACCAGGTTTAATTTGTTATTCAGCCTCGTCACCACATGCATAGAAACAATGTATCATATATTAAAAAGTGATATAAAAGAACACAGTTGCAACACACAGTCATTCATGCTCAGCAAATTCCTAAATCAATATTTCATGCCCCATGGGACCTCCTGGGCAGAAGACAATAAATAATTTGCCTTGATTGAGTAACACCAGAGTATTCTAAGCCTAGGTTCCATTTTCTTGTTTTGCACACTGGGTGGATAAATATTGCCTGTGATGTGATATTTTCCCCTTTGTTATCCAACAGCTTAGCAAGTTTCGGAGCAGCCAGTGAAGAAGTGTTATACCAAGAACAATATTTCTGACCAATGTTATTAAACTGCCCTGTCTTGTGCGTGGAAAGTATAACTAAAATGCCAGGTACTATCAGTTGTATATTAAATAAAGAATGATAATTTTTAATCTATAGGAGACCTGTATTCCATTATCATGTTTTGCACTATTAAAGCAAAATAATTTCGCCTTTCAAGGCATTATTTATAAGAAGCACTATTTACCACAATAAATAATCAATTTAATTAAATTAATGGTTTCTAAAACCCTTGGGGCATTAGTATAAAAAATCATATTCTTAGCTTCCTTCAGAAAGAAGTGCCAGAGTGATCTCATAAAAGAAGGAGAGAAAACTAGGTATGATTTTTCATTCTTTCCTTCCATAATTTAAAAGCAAAGAGTTTGAGTTATTGTTTAACTTGGCAAGAATGGGTTATTCTTAGGAGGTGTTTGTCTGTAAATACCTGATGACATTCATTTGTTGACTTTTTAAAAAACTGTTTCTGCAGCTTAAAGCACAAATAACAATGCTGTACACCCTAAGTGGAGTATTGTGGGCTACCAGCCTTTTGGAAGGTCCATCTTTACGCTTATCCTGTAAGACTCACAAGTCTCCAAAAATGATACGGCTTGATCACACCTATATATACTGGATTCTATTCTACAGAGTAAACTAGTGTCCTCCCTTGATTCATTTTGAAAAAGACCTGAATTATGAAATGAGTCTCTGTAAAAAGTAAAATAAAAAAAAAAACTGAAAGCAAGGAAACTATTCTGATGACGTTTATTGAGAGTCGATTTTGATTATTTGTTAGATGTTTTCCCTCATTGTGTGATTTCCTTCTCTGAAGCTTACAAGAGCTGATGAATGCTAACCACAAGGAATAGACCCTACTCAGGGTAGCACCAGGCCCTTTTACCTCTAGGCTTTACCTTAATAGTCTGTTCGGTAACAGACTATTAAGAAGGGGGCCAACGGCAGTGGCCATGGGATGCTCTCCAACAAGCTGTTATCCAAGGATACTTCTGAACTGAGGTAAAGGTGTAATCAAGGGTTCTCTTTTAAATTCTACTTCCTTTACCTAAGGCCACCTTCTGCTGCTCATTTATCCCTTTCCTTGAAGAAGAAGTGAACAAGTTCATGTAATTGACAGAAGGTAGAGAGAGATTTGATCCTGGACGCTTCAGTGTATAAATGGATTGCAGGCAGAACTAGTAGACTGGAGCTAGATAGACCTATGTTCCAAATGATTTTGCCACTTACCAGCTATGTAATCTTTGGCAGGTGTCACTGCCTTTCTGTGTAAAATGGGATGATATCCCTGTTTTAAGGGGTAACATGCATAAAGCACCTAGCACATAGCCGGCAAATGTAATGCCCTCCTCCACCTTTATTCTATTTACTAGCATTTCTTGTTTTCATTGGGCCTGAAACTACTTCCAAAAAGAAACAATTCAAATGATACATAGAAACTACACATCGGCTTTATCATCAACAATTTCTGAAGCTCAAGTGTAACTAGCTCCACGATGAGGGTACCAGGCTCATAGCCAAACTACTGATTATACTTCACAATCCACATATTATTTCATTTAATGCTCAAAAAATAATCCTGGAACATACAGTCTAGTACATGAGAATCATAGATTTATAGAGCTGAAAGGAGCCTTGGAAAGTATTTGGTATAATATCCTAATTTTATAGAGGAGGAAACTATATGCTAGAGAAGTCAAGTAACCAGCCAAATTCAGGACCCAGATCCTCTGGTTCATAGTCCAGTGCTTTTTCACTTCCCTGTCTGTCTGGTAAAAGAATTTAAAACTACAGGTATTTGACCAACATTGGCTCAAGGCTTTGTACTTACATTGGGCCAGGAGGTGCTACTAAGTGCTTGCTTATTCTATCTATTCCTACGGTTTCAATTTAAAGGTAAGATTCTGAACCCTTATTCTCATCATGATAGTAAATCTGAAAAAACATTTTGCTGAATGTGTAAATGACTATTACAGAAAATGAGAAGCCATCAACCCATTTAAGCAGGACAGTGGCATGATCATATTTGTGTTTGGTGGAATACAGAGGACCTGGGAGACAGACAGAAGCCCCTGCTTAGTTTGTTCAATCTGCCATTCATTTTCCTATGCAACAGTATTTATTCGACACTTACAGTATACTGAGCACAAAGTGATTATGAAGCTTAGACTCTAGTGAGGAAGACAGATAATAAATGACTAACCAAATTAACAAAATATTTGCAGATTGTTACAAAGTGTAATGAAAGATATAAGCAGCTGGCTGTGTGATAGAGAATAATGGAGTAAGAGAGAACCTTTTGTTGCAAATGGTAGGTTTTCTTTTTCTTTTTGTGGCTATATAATATTCTATTGTGTATATGAACCACAATTTCTTTATCCATTCATCCATTGATGGACACTTAGGTTGATTCCGAATCTTGGCTATTATGAATAATGCTGTAATAAACATGGGAGTGTAGATATCACTGCACAATAGCTCAAAACAACTTTATGAGCTAACCCAGAGCAATCACTGAGGAAACACCCATTCAGTTGTTCAGCAAATATTTATTGAGTGACTACTATGTGTCAGGTTCTCTTTTAGGGTATACTGTGGTAAACAAGAGAAGCAATACCTCTGCTCTCCTGGAGGTCACATCCAGGACTGAGATCTCCAGCATGTGGCCATGAGGAGATTTAGCACAAATTTTCATACTACTGTTGATGAAAATTTCAATGTCTTTTTCCTGTGAGGTCATGTCACTTCTGACATATGGTGACCAGTAAGAGTTTTTGATCCACTCATAAGTTTCATGTATGCCTTAGAGAATTACTCAAAGGATATTTTAAGTAATGAAAGATGGCTGATGAGAGTGTTGTTTATTTTTATTTCTAAGTCTATAATTTTCATCAAATTTAAGAACTAAGAGTGGTGATCCACAGAATCAATTCTCTTTACCCAACTCTCAACCATTTTGTCATATGCAGTGAAAATTTCTACTGTTTTGCCTTGAAGACACTGATTGCAAGTAAGAACTTTCAAAAAAAAATCTGCTGGCCTGGCTAAATTTTTGAACCTCTCCTTAAGTTGTGGTTAAGATGAACAATGAATTCATTCTTCTTTTCTAAGGTTTTACTTCTAGTTCCAAAATCTTTTTTATCTTTCTCTCCTTCTCCATGAGGTAAAATAAGAATTCAATCTTGAGGAAATCCTTCCTTTACCTTTTCCTAGCTAAACCAATGTGCATCTGCGAAATTGGCTGAGTTTTCAAAATTATTTCTCATTTCATTACAAATGACCTCACCTTATACCATTAGCTTTTAGTCTTAATATTTGTATCAGTCAGGTTTCTAGAAAAAGCCAGATGGCCCACTTGAACTGGGTTAAGTGATGAGACTTTAATAAAGGAACCACTTACAGGTGTGGGCAGCTTTAGGCACCTCAGCAATGGCAGGTGCAATACATCAGAGCTAGCAAGACAGGGAGATGTTACCACCCACATGCAGAGTGTTATGGAAAGGGCCACCTGACATAGCATGGACATTAGCCCAGGTGCAGATGCAGCCAATCTGTAGCAATATAGCAGGAAGGGAGCTGGAGGAATAAGTACACCAATCTCATATTTTCCCACATCCGATATGGAGGGGCATAAGGAAAGTGTGCAGCACACTGTTGTTTTAATTTTTTCTTACATAATTTATTCTTTTCTCTATCCTATTGAGCATTATGAAAAAAAATCAAGAATCAGACTCTGAGGTGCAGCATTTACCATGAAAGATGCACCTTCCAGGTGTGCAGCGGTGTAGACTGTGACCTTCCCCTCTTGTCATTTTACCCATTCTAGATTTGGCTCCATCCATCAAGCTTGCTTGAGGGATAAAGGTTTCCAAAGCCGCTGGTGCAGCTTGGTCTCTCAATACACATGACTTTCACTGGATAACAAAGCCCTTTCTTATTGTTGAACCAGGTACACTTTTCCCAGACTATTAAGACTTGCTACAGGTGTTTGAAATGTTTTACCTTTTTTTCTTAATGTCGATTTTTGTGGCACAGAGTAACACAGAGTATTTCATGCAATGTAATTGCATGTATTTGCATGCAAATTTGCATGTATTTCATGCAAAATATCTCTTAGTATCATCATTATAATAAGACCACTGACCTGAATGGACTATTTTTACATTCCATTTGGCATTTCCATTGTTACCTTTACTAAGCATTGCTATAGTGTTAATATTTATGTTATTATTTTTAAAAGATTAAACTAAAATCAAGTGCTAGACAGAATAGAACATACAGTCTCAAACTTGTGAACAATTCACAAATGACATAAATTTATGAACAGGTAGTTGGAGAGTCTGCTTTCTGAGCTTGTTTTCTTAGGTCCAAACTGGTGGTGGGTAACACTGGAGAAAAAAAATGTGGAAAATCAAGGTTTTCTTTTTTTAAGATTTTTTTCAATAGTCTTAACAACAGTCACATCAACATAGTACTTGTTTTAAAAAGTGCCACTTCTAAGATTACTCAAGAAGTCGTGCTGCTTCTATCTATATTTTTTGGGTACAGAAGAGCTGCATAGTTTGAATATTATCTCATCCTCTCCCTAGCATCCCCAGGAAAACTTCTTTCATCCCTGTACAATTGATCTCAGGGAGCTTTGAACAAAACAACAAGAATAAAATAACACACCAAAGGTCTAAATGCCATTTCCATTCCCAAATGAGGGACACTCCTGATAACTGTGGAGTTGGAAAATTCTCCCAACATTATAAAGAACAGTAAAACATTCAGCTTTAGAAAGAGGCAATTTTGAAGCTTATGAATGATAGAAAAGCACCTCAGAACTCAGAGTTAACCTCAGCAAATCAACCCAAAAGGGCGAGGCCAACGTTGATAACAGCAAACCCAGAATCATAAATCAGGAAAGGCTGACTAATGAGCTTCCAGATTAAGTTCCAATCAAGAGATTAGAAAGTAACTTCAGTCAAAGCCTGGCAATTAGCATGTTTAAAGCTACTGCAAAGAAAATGAACATTAAGACAGCTAAGAGAAGAAAGGGTTAACAGAAAACTCTCTGAGTGGCTCAGTGAGGAACAAGAGGAGGGCATCAGGAACTTGGCCTGTCAGTCCCTAACGAGGGCCAAGAAAAATGTGCCCTCACCGGTAGGTTCAGTCATCTCTTCTGCTGATGCTTTCCTCAGTGGGAGAAGAATATCTTTTAAGCACTCTTAGCTGAAGAACACTTCATTAAGAAAACCTAATTCCCCTTTGTTTGTACTTAATATTCACGAAGTAATCTTGAATGTAGGTTACATTTCCATCTGTTGCCTCAGGGAGAAAATATGTGATCAAAGCACCACTTCATGGATGTCTAGTCTCAGCGCTGCCTTGCAGGCTGGCACGAGGGTAAGGGCACAGGTACTGCACTGGATGCCTGGGTCCTGACCCGGGCTCTGCCACTCACCACCTACGAAATCTTGGGCAAGGCTTTTTGTCTCAATTTCCTCATCTTAATGGGAATTAATAATAGAACTTACACACATTCAGGATTGACATGAGAATTGACAGAGACAAAAGATTTCAAAGCAGTGCTTTCTGATTTATACTTCGAGTTTGGGACATTTAGTTGGCTTGATCCAGTTCCCCAAGACTTCATTATTTGAGGGCACTGAAAAGGCTTTATATCTAGACACGCAGGCTAAGACCTGGCATCTGTGACTACCTGACAGAATCCCTGGAAAGTACCTCTGGACAATACACCATTCTGCTGTGTGGTGGGGATAAGGGAATCGCTTACCTAAGGCAAATTCCTACAACTTTCTGGCCAAGGAAAACACCACTCCGCACCTTCCAGTTTGGAACATTAAGGAAATTGAACCTGGCTGTGGGGCAGCTTCCCAGCCCCTTGCCTTTTGCCCGTGACCTTCACCTTGGTGGGAAAAATCAAAATTCAAATGAGATAGAGCTGAAAGTCCTTGGAAAAAAAAATACACTGTGCCTATATTAGGTTTTATTGCTCAAATCACTTTGCCCAAGGGCTCATACACCAAGGCCAAAGTCCAGCCTTTGAGGAAGTGCATTTGCAGAGGTGTGTTTGTCATCTGGCCTAATCTATAAGGGAAACTAAAAACTAGGGCAGGATGCCAAAGTCTGGTTCAGAAACCGAAAGTGGTCCTGGCTCAGAATGCGGGTTAGATATCTGATCAGTACAGCAGAAGGCATCCAGTTTGAACTGGGGCAAGAAGCAGAGGCCGGGGGCTACTGCTGAAGCAAACTCACCTAACAGGGAGATGGCAAGATACTCTGCAGTGTTGTGCTCTGAGCACAAACAAATTCCCGAAACAACTCTCAGCAAGGTAGTGGTGCTGCACCCATGAATGCACCTCCGTGTCCATAAGCCTAATTAAAAAAAAAAAAAATCCTCTGAACTGAAATGGTCAGCCCATTCTCTTCACATTTCCCACTAGAAGTTACAAAATTAAAAAAGTTCTTATTTGGGATGTTATAAACTCAACTTCTATAACGCTCTGTCTACCCCACCCGAATCCTGACTTTTGGGTAACTCCATCCTCTTCCTGAAAATGTCTCTGACCAAATCACTCTTTAACCAGACTTGGCTCTCATTTCCCAGATAATAATCCTGCCGTCATGTAACCACGTCTGCTCTTTGAATACCGGCCATCTGCTTCTGCCACCGTGTCAGCATTCCTGCAGCTGTCGTATGCTCACCTTAAACATTGTACCAGTCAGGGACCTGGCAGGAAACAGATGGTACACTCAAAGGGTTAATTAAAAAGAGTTTAATATGGAGACGGTTTGCAGGTATGGGCAGGGTGAAGGGAGCCGACAAGGGATAGTGTTCAGAGATTCACAAGCAAGAAGCCTACTGCCTGGAGGCCTGAGGAGGCAAGAGTACAGGGCAGGTACCAGGTCCTGGAAAGAGCCCACAGCTGTGGGAAGGTGCCACCCCATAGGATCTGTGGTCACAGGTAAAGTGGCATAGCCACCACCCAATATGCCAGGCTCTAGAGATATGAAATGCGCTAGAACTGGGAGAAGCCCAGCCTTTCTCTTCTCCTATCCTCCATTCTCCTTCTTGAGCTTCTTCTTGGCCAACTCCAGTTGGAACTCATGGGCAAAGAAGTCCTGGTGATGCTGACCATGGAAGTCAGCTTCTCCTGGGGCAGGGAGTAGGGAGGCAGAGGACATGAGAAGGCAAACAGAGAATAATCAGCACATACTCCCCATAACCTTTACCTTGATTATGAAAGTAACACATGTTCATGTAGAAAATTTAAAAATACAGAGAAGTACATAAAAGAAAATAAAAGTAACCCATAATCCCATTACCCAAAGCTAACTACTATTAACATATTATCTACATAATTGTGGGTTCAGCTTTTTACATGTAATATGATATTGTATTTCCCCATGTTGCTAAATAGTGTTTGAAAACATTATTGTTTAAAATAGTTCCATGGATTTCCACCTTGGTACCCACACCGAAATTTGTTTCAACATTCCATTAAAATTAACATTTAGATTATGTCTAATTTTTTACTATTGTGAGTAATATTGAAATCAATACTTTTGTACGTTAATCTGATTATTTTCAAAGGAGAAAGTTTTAGGAGTGGGATCACTGAGCATACCATTTCATAAATGTTTTATAATACATTGCCAGATTACACTCTGCCAGCAGAGTTATAAGCGTGCCCAGCTCCCTGAGCCCTCACCTCCTGAAGAGAGCCAGACTAACATTGAACTTTGCTTACCACAGTCATGTAGAATAACGTAATAAACTATCCAATAGCAGAGACGTAAATAATTTGAAAGAGTAGGCCAGAGGAGAAACATTGACTGCGGAGGAGGGGTAGAGAGGACTGAAGGGCACGTATGCTTCATTTCCTGTTTCTAGGCTCTGGCTCATCATCTAGCACAGAGAAAGTCCTCATCAAGATTGCTGAACAAAGGAGTACAACGTTTCTAGCTTCCACACTGGCTAGTGAGGAAGCTCAAAATTGAGAGAGACACCAAACCCACCTGGCCCTATCCTGGGAACAAAGCCAGCCCTTCCTAGACCTGCAGGCATTTAGTGCACATAGCATTGCAGTTAAGAGCATGGGGTGGCCAGCCAAAACTACCTGAGTTTGAAGCCCAACTCCACCACTTACTAGTTGCATGCCCTTAGAGCAGTTATTTAAGTCCTGAGTCTTTAATTTCCTAGTGTGTAAATGGGCCAATAATGGTTCTCATGCTGCTGTACCAGATTACTGCAAATTTAATAGCTTAAAACAACATGAGTTTATTATTTTACAGTCTGGAGGTCAGAAGTCCGAAATGGTTCTTGCTGAGCTAAAATCAAGGAGTTGGTTGTAGAGTTTCCTTCCTTTGCAGGTGCTAGAGGAAGATCTCGTTCTTGCCTTTTGCAGCTTGTAGAGGCTGCCCTCATTCCTCAGCTCACGGCCAGATCACTCCAACCTCAGCTTCCATCTTCACTTTTTCTTGGACTCTCACCCTTTGCCTCCCCCTGTTAAGGACCCTCTGGTTACATTGGGCCCACCCAAATATTCCAGAATAATCTTCTCATCTCAGATCCTTCACTTGGTCACATGTGCAAAGTCCATGGGCCATGTAAGGTTCTGGAGATTAGGACATGGACATCTTTAGGAGACCATTATTTCGCTTGCCACACCACCTCATGAGATTGTTATAAAATCATAAAAGACAATAAATAAGTTACTATGAAAACTGCCTAACTCAATGCCTGACATACAAAATAGACAATAAGTGTTGGCTATAATTTTTATTAACCTTTTTCCTCTCCTCCCTTCCTGCTTCTCATGCCAAAGCCTCTTAATTTGTTCATTTTATTCAGCCTCCTTCCCTCTCTACCTTTCTAGGGAGGAATTCTACAAAGTAGAAGGATCTGGTAAAGGAGGAATTAATAAGTTCTATTTTGAATGTATTGAGTTTGAAGTACTTACAGGGCAAATGGATGAAAATGTTTAATAGGCAACTGGGAAAACTGGCTCACGGGAGACACTGGGGCTGGATGTAGGTTTGGGAATCATGGGTAGAGTTGAATTCACAGGATTTGGTGTAACTGATGAGGGAGTCTATAAAACAAAAAGAGAGAAAGGTTACAGACGGATCCTAGGAAGCACCAACATTTAAAGGGAAGGAGGAGGGAGCAGAATCTCCAAGCAGCCTGTGAACAGATGGATAGAGGGGAACAGGAAGATCTAGAAGAGCGGGATGCCTCCGAGGCTAATGTGGGAGACGATTCCAGTGGGAAATGTGGTCACAGACATCTAACAGGGACAAGAAAGGCAAGGACCAAATGTGGCAGATAAGTTGGTAGTGGTCTTTTCAGTACAGCTTCAGTTGAGTCATTGATGCATAAACCAGATTTTAGTTGTCATAATTGTTACATGTTTCAATGAACTGCAGGAGTGGTGGCTGGTGAGGGATAGAGAAAGCAAGGATTCATAACATGAGGCTCTTGAAGAAAGAACAAGATGTGGTGGCAGCTTAAGCAGTCACAGGCAAAGGAATATTCATCTCAAGGTGAAGTACACTTATCCACATTTACAGGCCCTGGGGAAGAAACCAGTAGAAAGGCAGATACGGTTGATACAAGCTGGGGGTGTAATTCACTGAGCAAGTTCTTAAGAGGAGTTGGAAGGAGGTTAGATTAGCAATCAGTGGAAAGAGGTAAGGACAGATAAAATGGTGGATAAGTCCGAATATAAAAAGGAAGAATTGTAAGAAAGTTCCTGCCTGGTTGCCTCTATTTTTTTCTGTGAGGTTGGAGGTGAGGTTTTCTATTGAGAATGAGGGTGGCAGCACGAAGAGTAGATGGCTTTGAGTTTGAAAGAGCTATTGCTGTGAATAAAGACGTGAACTAGCCACCTGAAGATTGCTAAGCATGGCTAGGGACTCAGTGGAGTTCAGGAGCCATGCATTTCCAAGGGAGCCCACTCAAGAACAGACTCGTGCTCTGGGAATTGTTATGTGGCATGATTACACAGTTTTCTCTTATAGCGATCTGAGGATTAGCACGGTGGATGGAAGAGAGAGTTAGGGTGATCAGAAAACAGAGTGTCTTGAGATGAGTGTAATTGACCTGATTAACAGTGGGATCCAGTTGCTTCACCACCAACATTCACTGGCCTGCCCATACCATTGCTGTTTTCCAGTTGCTGGTAGCCTTCAATTTAACTTGACCTCAGACACCTATTCACTCATTAGATCTTCATATCTTTTAGAACTGCTCCATTTTGAAGTTCTTGGTGTCTGAAATTCCTCTCTAACTGTGATTCGTGCACTCTTCCCCCTTCCACTCCTTCTTGCCATTAAAATTTTCTCTTTACCCCCATCCTGACCCTCAGATTCTCAACCTCTAACCTCCCATCCCACTGATTTTCTTGTGAATTAATTTACTTTCCTGGCAAGTTTATACTCTGCATTTAGGCTTTGCATACTTCCACTTCCAGATTTATGTGAATATCAAGAAGAATTAGCATCCTTTTTCTTCTCTGCATCTCGAACACACAGTTTGAGAATGAACGTCAGTCTTGCAGCTATTTTGGGGAGGTTCATTCTATTTAAAATAATTCTGGTCCTGGAAGAATAAATTGCGAGACAATTCCCAGAGTTTGAGTCTGTTCCTGAGTGGGATCAGCTTGGGTGGGTCTTGGAGTCAGTAGGTGTAATTAAAATTCTGGTTCTGATTAAGGGGACACCCCACTCATTCCCAGCATTAGACTTCAAGAGGTTTGCTTCTGCTCCCCTAATTTTTATTCATTTCTTTTCTCCATTAGGAGAACCAAATCACTTTCTAGCAGCTGAAAGGCAAGGTATTATTTCACTGGGACTCAGTCCTAAGTCAACTGTGGGAGTAAGATTTATTGTGCACTCTGAGCCACTACCAGGTATGAGATAACAGTGAGTACTACTCTGAAAAAAGAGAACTTGGTAAATTTTTGACATTCATTTGTAAAACTCATTCAACCTAATCCCACTTATCATTCTCATATACTTTATTTTCCATGATAGAAAATGTTAGTTCTTATATTAATGGTAATTTGGAGCATTCTTAGGATAAAAGGATCGTGGCCTTTTGTAACTCACATAGAGAAGGAGATTATCATGGAAAGCTAGACCAATGTGAGTCTCTTTATATGACCTTGAATAAGTTACCACATCTCTCCGACCCCACTAAAATGGGAATAAATATACCCATTGCATACAATTCTGGTTAGGATTATATAAAATGGTGTTGTAAAGTAACAAGGCTGGTGCCTGGTGGTATGTCTGTGGGACTTCTGTGGTCATCTCACCACCACCATCACCACACCCTTCTATGAATAAGCCTGGGAATTACATTTCCCCATTCCAGTACAGTGCTGAGTTACAATTTGTCAACAAGGATCAAACATGGCAGCTTCCTCAATGTGGCCCTTTGCAGATCTCTTCTAGATCCTGCCTTGTAGTCCTGGTTTATGGTTCTACTTGGATGGCTAGATACTTGTGGTGCTAGACTCCTGTGTGTGCTCTGATTATACCCCTCAGGCTAGTGCTTCAGGGAAATAAATGGTTCATGAGTATTTCTCCATGTGATGGTTAATTTTATATGTCAACTTGACTGGGTTAACAGATGCCCAGATAGCTGGTGAAACATTATTTCTGGTTGTGTCTGTGAGGGTGTTTCTGGAGGAGATTAGCATTTGAATCAGCAGACTTAGTAAAGAAGATCCACACTTACCAATGTAGGTAGGCATCATTCAATCTGTTGAGAGCCCAATAGAACAAAAATGCAGAGGAAAGACAAATTCTCTCTTCTTAAGCAAGACTTCTATTTTCCCCTGGTTCTCAGGCCATCAGATTCCAGGACTAGGACCAGCAGTCCTGCTGATTCTCAGGCCTTTGACCTCAGACTGTGAGTTGTACCATTGGCTTCCCTGGTTCTTTGTCCTTTGAACTGACGGAGTTATACCACCAGCTTTCCTGGTTCTCCAGTTTGCAGACAGCAGATTGCAGGACTTCTTGGTGTCTGTAATTGTGTGAGCCAATTCCCATAATAAACCTGCTCTTATATTAGTATATCTATATACATCCTACTGGTTCTGTTTCTCTGGAGAACCCTGACTACTACAGTCCAGTTTTCCAGTTACAGGCTTCCAAACCCTCATTCCCCCAGCTTGAGATGACTCTGCTTTATTAACCAATCCTAGCTTGGCACAGTCCCAAAATGTCTCTTTGAAAGTCATCCCTACTATTATGCAACTCTGGGTTTGGAAATAATCTCACTGAAGCATTCACTCTTTGCTTTTTTAAAAAAAGTTATTTTGATTCTATTTCTATGCAACATTCCAAACTTCTCCACTAATTTTAAAGGCATATTTTACACTCTGTCAAAATGAGAGTTTCATATTTGTTTATCCATTTCTGAAAAATCTCAAAGATCTAATTACTGTTTTTAAAACTGGACTCTATTGGTATTTTATGAGCTTTTCCAATTAACCTGACAAACTGAAATTTGCCACTATTGCCATTGCTAGTCTGTGTTATTATCTCAGCCCGATCCTCCCTTTATGATTTATAAAGGATGAATCTCCTGATAAGAGGTTAACAATTAGTTTCTAGTTTATTCCTCCTCAAATTACTCTGCTGCATACATATGCTAAACCTATAATTCATGAATGGGAGGTGATGATATGGTCACTCAATGTATTTTCTAATTGTGTGGGTAATTTTTTAGATTGGTTTTGTTTAACGGTGTGAATAAGCTATTTTTAGGAATGTTTGATCTTGTCCAAACTCCCTACTGGACAGTCTAGAAAGCTAGGGTCTTAGTTGGACTTGGGTGGTGGCAGGAGCAGGGGTGGGCATGAGTAAAGGGGAGAAGACAGTGGGTATCTAGGCTGAAGTGGAGCGCAAGTCAGAAACTAAGGATGGGTGAAGAGTAACAGGACAATAGTGAATGTTTATGGAGCTCTTAACTCTCCTTATTCTAAGTGCTCTACCCATACTATTTGCTTAATCCTCAATCGACAATCCTAGGCAGTACCTATTATTATTAAACCTCCGTACCAGTCAGGGTCCCAGCAGGACACAGAAAGCATGTGCAGATATAATATGAAGACAGTTTAGTGAAGAGATTGTTTACAGGTGTGTGGGCAGAGTTAGGGAACCAACAGGGATGGAGAGATGTCAAGGACTAACAAAAGAGTGAGCTGCCTGAGGACCGAAGGGGCAAAGGGAAGAACAGTGTTATAGGAACCCAGTGATTGCCACTACCATGGAGAAAGAGCCACCACCAGAGCTGGTCTTGGAGGGATGGGGTCACTGGCAGATCTGCAGTATTAAGAGGCAGGGAGAGGATTAAGACATACGTCAACCCCTCTCTCTTCTGCAGGTTGACCTGCCATTGGCTAAATCCAAGTAAGTCTCACTGAAGCTGTCTGCAGGGGTTGGACTCCCCAGGCAGAGAAAGGAGAGAATAGGGGCTTTATTTGGGGGTGGGGGCCAAGTAGAATAACCAACACCGTCTTCCATTTTACGGACGAGGAAATCAAGGCTCAGAGAAGTTAAGTACTTTCTCAAGGTCACACAGCTAGAAAGCGGTGGGGCCAAGATTCATACCTTCATACCTAGTTAGTCTGAAAGCACTGCCTCTGGAGGATTCTGCAGGAGGCAGGTTGATGGGGTAGGCATGTGCCCAAATCCTCTCGGTTAACAGTACGCAAAAGGCAGAATCCCAAAAACGAGTAGCCTGTGGCTGAAATTATAAGCTGAATTCATCAAAAAGAGCAGATAAGACAAACTCTCTGAGAAATAATTGTTTTGTGTACAGAATTCACTTCATTTGCAGGGAAATTAATTTGCACAGAAATTTTAAAAAGTATTCTTGAGGTTATATTTGCATGATGTCAAACATCTAGATGAAAAATAAAATTAACTGAATCTTTCTCAATATCCAAATTTTGGGCAGCAAAATATCTTTATATTTCAGTGAATTTACCAACCAAGTCTTATAATAAAAACTAAGATTTGAGTCAGTCTTTGTAGTTTTAACAAAAGCTTTCATCTAGTGTATATTACCTCATTTAATTTACATAATAATCTTGCTCTCTTAACACTACTATTCCAATTTTACAGATGAAGAAATGGAGGCTTAGAGAAACCAAATGACTTTCCAACATATAAGAGCTAGTCCGTGGTAAGTCTGGGTCTTAAGACTCTGAACTTCTGGCTGTAAGCCCCATATTCTCTTTAATTCCCCAAGAAACTTCCCCAGCAGAGAGATATCATAGGTCTTTAACAAATTAAAAGCACAGAAAACAAAACAATCCTGTTATCGTTCTTTGCCAAGGATTAAAATGAGACTGCGATAGCTGTATTTGCCTTTAACTTGATGTTTTCACATTTCTCACCATTTGCATTAAGCAAGATAGAACGAGGAGCAACTAGAAACCCAGTAGGGGTCACAGCAGAGTCCAAAGCTATAAAGTGCACCCAGCCACGGTAGCATCCCTGCAGACCTTATACTGAAGCCCAAGTTTGAGCAGTAGCTCTGGGTGGTGCTGTAACTGGGTGAGGTCTTCCTCTCACCAGGGAAGTGATCTCAAATCCTAAGCTATGTATAGGGTATAGGGTTCAAGAGGAAACAGACCTTTTCTGTCACTTGCAGCTACCACAGAGCCTGGCACATAGTAGGTTTTCAATATCCATTACTAAAATAAGTTAATAAAACATCCCAACTACATACAAACCACTAGACCAACAATTAAACCAAGGAATGATCATTCACAAAGCAATCTGCGTACTTCATAGTTTGTCCTTCTATTCCTGGAGCCAACGGGATATGTGTGTGGAAGCACTATGAATGTGTGAGGTATTCTATGAAAGTAAAGTGCTATCACTGCTGCTACTGCAGCCAACACTGCTACCATCATCATATTTGTTCTCATCCTCATCATCATTTTCACGGCATTGACATCATTGCACGGACCTGAACACAGAAGTCAAATTCCTAAAAACCTGCTTATTGTAACACATATTTGCCCCTCCCGCACTGTCCTCCATGCCTCTGTGCTCCATGGACTGCACCAACCTAGTGCCCTCTGGCTTCCTGTTGGGGTTGGCCACCGAGAGGCTCAGTAGGAAGTTGGAGGGTGAGAAGAGAAGAGAGGTCAGGGTATTTATTTCCTCAGTTGCTTTTTTGGCCTCTTTCTCTTGGGTGACTCTAATTTGCCTTAGTCCTTGTAACAAAGACCACAGCTCCTTTGAGTGGCTCTCTCTCCTGCAGCTGTAGATCTCCCCAACAGGAGTAACTGCTCCTTCCTCTCGCCTCTTTAGGCCTAGGGTGGTAAGAGCTTCTCACTCTTTGCTGGCTCCAGCAAGCTTCACTATTCCTTGTTGAGTTCCCTGAACCACACCTACAGCTTTGTAGACAGTCCCTTCACTAAACTGTTCTCAACTACCCCTGTTAAGTTTGCCATCTGTTTCCTGCCAAGACTGTGGCTGAGACAGACAACTGAACATGTCGGTGTAGGATGAGAAAAATGAAACACACTGGGAAGATGCTTTCCCCTCCATACAACAGACCTCCACCCCTTTCTCTGAAAACATTCCAACCGCTGTTACCCTTCCTGTAGAATGGAACTACTTCCTACTCATCTCCTCCTACGGCACAGACTGTGACCTATGTCCCAGTGTCTGTGCCAGTGGCAGAGGAATCAGATGACAAGGCACACACCTCAGCTGCTTGCCCTGAAATCAGCAACACAATGCAAGAGGGAATATCACTTACTGTGTGTCACCACCAGGGAAATAACATGAGACAGGATGAGTGCAGAGAGACAGAGATGTGAGGACAGAACCAGGGGGTGAAAAGAGGGAGGAAAAGTCAATAAAAGGAGGAATAAATGAGTGAAGAAGGTAGGTAGGCCATCTACCGACATTAAAATGCAAGTCGCTTAAAAACCAAAGGAAATCCAGAGTTAAAAGATCTAGCCTCGCAAAAGGCACTCGATGTATACGTTGGCTGGAGGCACAGGTGCAGACCGTGGATCTGACAGGTAAGAGAAGCCAGGAAAGGGAAGATTTGGTAGAACCGGGCCATCATAGTAGCATGAGGTTAGCACTAAAATGCACTTTATTAGCTCAAGGTAGAAATCAAGTATTTGATTCCTAATAGATGATTAGACTCACTCTTCAACTAATTTATATGAATTTTCTGCCTTCCATACAGATATTAACATCATGTAGACATAAGTGGTACTGGATATTTTTGCAAAATGAGCTTAAAATTGTTGAAATAAAGAGAAACGACTGGGGTCTTTGCCTTCCAAATGCTACATCCTATTTTAGTTCCTCTGACGGAATGCGAGGAAGAAAAGTTAGATTTGCACAGGAGACCCCTAGGTGATCTATATTTAAAAGCTCTTTCATATGGAGCAGCACAGTTGGGAGTACACTTTGGAGGCTGATGGCATCATTTAATTATGCTGATGTTTCCCTGTGTTCCTTGTGTTCTCTGAATGCTGTGCTAATACCCTGCCAGGTGGATGTGCAGGAGGGAGGGACGGGGGAGTGCCTTTCTGCAAACATTCTTGCTGCATGCAGCCAGATCATGCAGACGAGAAGATTGATGAGCAATAATTAAGCACACCAAAACATTATCTCGTGATGATTGAAGATTAGGAAATTTAAAAGGTAGAAAAAGTTTAGGGATCTGTTATATCTCTGGAGACTTTTGCTATCAGAATTTCAATCTCGTGTTTAGGTTTTCATGTACATGTTAGCAAATGAGAAGTTTAAAATAACATCAAACATAGCTTGAGAGAAGGGAATCTGAATACATGCATTCCATATTTTGCCATCTTTAAAAAATTTATCTTTAGAAAGATGTATTTTTATTGTTTATTTCTCAGTTTTCTAATCTCTAGTTTATTATGGTGCATATATCTTGTTGGGCTGTATGGCGCCAATTAAAATAATTCGTACTGCAGGATGGATTCCTATTTTTTAATATGGCTGTTCTTATATCACATAGTATTCTTGATGTTTTTCATCTTTTTAGAGCCAAAATGGGGTGTAAACATTTTAAGAGCGTTTAATCCCAACACATATATATTCTTCAGTTGAAATTGGAATTGATTTCCATTTTGTGCTATTAAAATAAATGTACTATTCCCAGACATTTAAGGGCCTTATGGTTGCTTGATTTCTCTTCTGTATCATCTTTAGTTCATCAACCAAACCATAGTTCTCAATCATTTTAGGACATAATCTATTTTTTTGCATTGTTATGAATATGAAATCAGATGCCAGAATGACACTTGTTTCTCTATCCTTAGACTCCCTAGTATCTGAGGTGAAAGTAAAACCCCAATGGAAATCAGTTTTTGTTATAATCTCCTTGGTCATTATCTTTAATCCCTTTAATTTGAGCTACTGAAGCCATTTAATTCTCATTCGTACAAACAATACTATAATACAATAATAATAATAATAATAACAGAGATAGATTCTACTTTTTACATTTTTCCTACTCTATTTTGAAAACTCTGCAGCCTACATAAAACTCAAAAAAGAATAGTATAGTGAACACCCATATACCCTTAGCTAGATTCACCAATTTTGAAATTTCATCGTATTTGTTTGTCTCTCTCTCTCCATGGGCCTGTGTGCGTAATATACTTTCAAACATTTGCAAGCAAGTTGCAGGCATCATCCACTTTACCTGTAAATACTTTAGCATGTATCCTGAGGAACAAGGATTTTCTCCTAAATAGCCACAATATCATTATCTTACCCAAGAAATGTGATATTGATACAACAGTGTTACCTAACATGCAGATCATATTCAAATTTCCTCAACTCGGTAACGTTCTTTATAGCAGTATTTTTAAAACTCTTGGATCTAATCAAAGATCATGCATTGCACTTAGTTGTCATTTGTAAAATCTCCTTTGTAGATTTTATTTTTGTTCTAATATACATACAAAAAAGCAGACGGAGCCTAGAGATGTGACAGACACTGTCGATGCCCTGCCTCGTGTTTCGGCCGCTTGCCTGCAGCATCCCTGGACATTTTCCGTGTGAAGACAGCTCCTTGCCTCCTGTGGCTACGGCTGCTTAGCCTCTCTGCTGTAGGGCTGCCCCCAGAGCCACCGCGCTTGCTTGGCCTTTGAGCAGGGCAGCCTGGAAGAGCAGGGGCTTTCACACCCAGGGACAACTCTCAGTCAATAAAGTTCACAAGTAGGCTCATGAACACCCAACTTTCTCCTCCTTTAGTGGAATAACTCTGAGGCCTGTTCTTCACACTCCTGCCAGGACAGCTGAACCCCAGTTCTCCCCAGCAGCAACTTGCCCATTAGCACACTTTGGGGGACCTTTCCCCCTTCCTCCCTTCTCTCCTCCTGCTCACTCACTTGTGCTTCTTGGGACTACCTCCCCAAATAGACTACCTGCATCCAAGTCCTTGTTTAAGGATCTGCTTTGTGGAGAACCCAAACTAAGCAGTCCACCATCACACCCCTAACGGATGGCAAGCCAGGATCTGGACTCAGGCACCCTGGCCGCAGAACCGATGCTCTTAAGCCCGAAACCAAACATCGTTTTACACACGTTTCCCTAGAGGATTAAGTCACTCACCCAAGGTCTCGAATCAGTAATTAGGGCTGAAATGGAAATGCAAACTTTTATTTGACTCATTCCAAAACCCTCAACGATCAGAAAAACACAATGGAGCCTCAAAATGTAGAACATGACAATAAGGATAACAGAAACTACCTTGCTTTCCCTCTTGAATTATAATTTTTAATATTTCTTTTTAGTAAAAAAATTTAGTAAAGATTTTCTTTTAAGAAGATCTATAAATCAACAAATATTCATCAAACCATGATTGAGTCCCACGGGCTGTGCTGGGTGAGGGTGATCATTAATCTCTACCCCCAAGGAGATTACAGCATAGTGAATGTAATTTATTGCTGTAGTAACTCAACAACAACAGTGTTAATACCAATAAAACACACGCAGAGGCACACTGTACCTCTGACTCTCAATAGAGATAGTTAATTTGTCATTTTCCCCTCTCTTTTTCTCCAACATTCCTCATAAATGACCTTGATATGACACTTCTCACACTTTATAGTTGTTGTCTATTTATGTATCTGTGTCCCACTAGACTTTGAGTTCCTCAAAGTCAAGGATTGTGTTTTATCTTCATCATCCAGCATTGGTCTCAGTGAATAGCTATTAATCTATCTATTTCTTCGACAGGACCAGGGGCTGTACTAACATATTAAGTGCATTGCCTCCTTTAATCTGCAAAAAACCAAAACAAAACAAAAAAAACTTTTAAAGTGGCTCCTATTATTGTGTCCATATTTTTTAATAGAGGCTGGAGGGGGGGTCAGGGTTGCTAAGGTCACACAGCTATTAATAGTAAGTGGTAGAGCTGGGATTTAATCCTACAATTCAGTGCAACCCCTTGCTCCTTTCTACATTGTGTAGCCAGTCCTATAGCTGAGTTCTTCTGAAAACTAGAGATCACCAAAAATGGTTCTGATCACTTTAAAATTGTGCGAAATATTAATATTGCTGCTGCCAAGCCTCTCAACATGGGCTGCACCCCCCAGCAGATGAGACAGCTGCCTTGTCTCAATTAACCTTTACTGAGATCGAGTTGGGTTGACATTAGCTCCCTAAGCACCTCTTCAATCACTCATTCATTCATTCATGCATTCATGGGTTTTCATTTCAAATCGCCCCTTTGTGAACCAAGTTGGGAAATTCTCATTTTCACACATCGCCTATTTTGATGGATTCTGCTCGGTTATTTTCTATTTTCATGATTGACCAGCGGCCGTTTATACATTTTTCCACCCATCATCTCCTTTGCAGCACTGGGCCTTCGACCTGTGATTGCTTTCAAGGAGGTATATTACCAGTTGTTTTTTTGACTGTGGTTCCCTGGTAGCTTCAGTTTTCAAATGAAATTGAAATGAAATTGAACAAGATGAATCTTTGTCACTTCCAAATCTTTGAAATCTCAGTATACATATATATGTATATATATGTGCACATATATGCGTGCATACATACACACATATATTGCATGTATGTGTGTATATACATACTTTTAGCACCTTCATTAGTATTGACAATGGGAAATAATACAGATTAGTACTGATGAAGGAGAAAGTACTGACGGAAAAGTTGCTAGCCATTGACTTGAAGGGTGGATGTGCCAGCCACAGACATTCCTGGTGGGGTAGCCAAGATGGTTTTGTAAATGAAGTTTTATTGGAACATACCCACACTCATTTGTGTATGCATTGTCTATGGCTGCTTTTGTGCTACAATGATAGAGTCGAGTTAAGTAGTCACAACAAGAGACCATATTCCTGCAAAACCTACAGTATTTATTGTATGGTTCTTTACAGAAAAAGTTTGAAATACAGAAAAGGGCATAGTTATACAATCTCTGTTCGAACCCTGACTTTGCCACTTAATAGCTGAGAGAGCTTGGGCAAATCATAACCTTTCTCAATTCTGGTTTTCTCATCTGTAATATTATGTTAATATTGAATGAGAAAATACAATGAAAACACTCTGTAGTCTGTAAACTTTTATCCAAATCTTAACTGTTAAATATGTGGGGAGAGCAGCAGTGGCAACTGTATCAGTTAGTTGTCGCTGCATTCCAAACTACCCCAAAACTCAGTGGCTAAATAAACCAATAATTTATAATTTTTCACAAGTCTTTTAGTCAGCTGAGTGTTGGCTGATCTCCACCAGACTCACCTGAGTTGATTTTTTGGTCTCTGCTGGACTCAGCGGCTGACTGGAGACTGCTTTTTCTGTGGTTTTCATCCTCTTCCTGGGACCAGTGGGCTAGCTAGGCAATAGCAGAGGTACAAGAGAGCAAGCCCAATCGCTAAGGCACTTTTGGGGACTCTCCATGCATCATGACTGTTAACATTCCATCAGCCAAAGAAAGTTCCCATGGTCAAGGTCAGGAAGAGCCACAGCAGAAGGCCACTGCAAGGTCATATGGCAAAGGCTAAGGATACTGGCTGGGAGTAGTGAAGGCTTGAGTCCTTAATAAAATGTAATAAAGCTATAGTTTGAGGAAATGAGATTTCTCAAACTGTGATGGTGAGAGTAAAAATTGGCACAACTTTTTGGGCCACAGTTTGGCAGTACATAAGAAAAGCATTATACATATGTATAGCATTTGACTCAGTTATCACATTTCTAAGAACTTATGTTAGGTGAATAATCATGGATGAATAGAAAGATTTATCAGTAAGGATGCTTACTACAACATTGCTGATAAGGGTGAAAGACTGGAAACAAATGTCCAAAAATGGAATCATAGTAAACAAATTATGGACCATCCACATGATAGAATAATATGGAACCATTAAAATTGAGGCTAAAGAAGAATAATGCTGTGGAAAAATATGCATGATACAGATTGCTTAGTGAAAAAGTTCATAAAACAGTTTCTATAATATATTCATGTTTTATTTAAATATGAATATATATGCATAGATAACAAAATGCATACATAGTAAAATATTAACAGTAGCTATACGTGAAAAATAAGATTAGTATTGAAGTTTTTTCTTCTTTGCCATTTTTTTAGATTGCTCAAATGTTCCAAAATGATCATGTATTATTTTTGTAACAAAAATTAATTTATGCAAAATAAAATAATATAAATCTTGTTTAAAAAAAAGGATAGAAAAGAAGCATGGCAGAAGCAATCAGCATATATGCCATGGGTTGCTGATTCTTGCTTTCAATTTTTTTCTTTGTTCTCCCGGAGGCATTGTGAGATAATGTGCACTTCATCTATTGATTGAAAATACATTTTATTTCAAATGAGTAACTTGTTGGACAGGAATCACTTATGGCTATGTAACTATGCATCAATTGTACTGCTCTTGTTTAAGTTATTTATTATGAATTAAAATTATGATTATTCTCTCTCTCTGCCTAAACATTTGTTATGTATTTATGTAACTGCTCCCTTGCCACTTGCAAAAGCCTATGTTTTAACTTCGAAACACCTAAGAGAAGGCAGATTACAACAGTGTTGTCAGTTTTTGTACTAATGTATTGAAAAATGATATCATTGAGGATGTTTGACATATTAAAAGAAAACTGAATTCAGGCTATATATGTAACTCACCTACATTCTTTTCCCTTCAGTCTTTGATCTGCTCCTGTCTTACATTTCATGTTGTTATACCTGTTAAGGTTTACATTATGGAAAGGAAGTTGCCCCCTCCATGGCTATCTTTGGTTAATAGAAATGTATCTAACAAAGCATTAATTCTATTCTCAAATGAGAACCACTCATGAATGTTCATGGATACACTAAGGCACGGAATTGGTTGTTAAGAATACATAGAAGAAGGCAATGCCACTGGCCTTGACAGACATACAGGCTACCTATTTTAGAAAAAAATCATATCAACAGTAATAACAAAAAACCTGATAATTATATATCCTTAAATTTTTATAATTGCATATGCTTAAAAATTGATAATTGCATAGAGCTAGCAAAATAAATGGTATAGCCACAAATCTTCAAAAGCAGGCAGCACGAGTTTCAGAGCCTGCCACTAGGAAATGCATCCCATTGGTACTCACGTGCTCTCTTTCAATAACTTTAATGCACACTAAAAAATTATAGTTGTAGTTTATGTGATAATCACAGCTGTTTTATGGAAAATATCTTTAGGGGAATGAATAAATAAATTGTGATATCACCATACCAATGAATGCTATACAGTGATGAAAATGAATGAACTAGAGCCGCAGGTGTCAGCATGGATGAGTTTTACAAAAATAATATTGAACAAAAAAAGAAAGCTGCAAAAGTATACTTACAGTATGCTTAAATGGTTTCATTCATATAAAGTTTGAAAATATACAAAATATTAGTAAATACTGCTTAGAGATATAGTAGATAGATATAATGTGTCTGTGCACTAGATGTTCACTATCTATACATTAGCTGGGCATTAGGAATGATAAACCATAACAGAGGCATTATTACTGAGAGAAAAGTGTGGAGTACATTTGAGGAAGAGTTTATGGAGGGCTTCAAACATACTACCAATATATTAATTCTTTAGTTGGTTGGTGAGTGAGACGGAATTTTTTGTGTTATTTGTTTACCTTTCTCTATGTCTCGAACATATTGTAACAAAGTTTAAAAAAAAAATGTTCTGGAAGGCTCTCATAGATGCCCCTAGACACAAATGTGACTAAAAGAAAGAAAATATTTTCATCAATAGTAGATAAAAAGGTGACAACTGGATTTAAAAGGATTTACAGCACTGCATTAAGGTAAAAACTTGAACACAGTTTTTAAGAATATGAACTCAGTGTGACCAGGTAGACCAAAGAAAGTTTGTCCATCCAGGGACCTATTTATGCTGACACAAATATTCATACTGAAAGGTCCTGAATTTCCAGAAACTGCTTACTGAATGTTGGAGAAAGTTTCCATGCCTGAGAATTTAGTGCTGTTAATCTTCTGCCACATTTGTGCTAGGTCCATTAGACCATTTCAGGTCTTGTCTGTTTTTATTACTTGTTATATTTCTAGTAAAGTTAAAGCTTTTAACACTGCTTGGGTGCCTACAAAGTTGATGAATTTCTCTGCTGCTGATGGTGTCTCATGCTGATCCTCTAATGGGTGCATTGAAATATAATCTGCTGGGTTATTTTCTTTCCTGGCCCATGCACAATTTTGTAATCATAACCATGTAGATATTGTAAACCCCATCACTCAGAGCACATTGCTGCCTTGAACTGTGAACTGCCAAATATTGTCATGAGTACTTGATGATCTGTTACCATAGTAAATGCCGAGCCGTAAATGAATAAAAGACAGTGTATGAAAACTGGGAGGACTGGCAGGTCTCTGTCAAACCCCTGAGGATGGTTAGGACACTCTTAAAATCGGTCTTGCAGAGAAGAAAGTAAATGCACTTTCACCTGGGTTGGAGCACAAGATACATTTTCACAGATTTAAGAAAGCCTTCATAAATCCGATGATGGAGTCTTTAGGCAATGGCCAGTAAGTTTGGATATTGCAAAGCATACAAGAGTTATTACCTTCATTTTCATTTGTCAAGTGGCTGGAAATACACAAAATTATTTCACAATGCTTGACATTACAATAGCTTCCCAGTCAACATGGCAGTAGAAAAGCCACATTTCTCACTGGATTCCAAATTCGAATTTCTTAAACTGAGACTTGCCGGGTTTGATGTCTCAGCTTCTCCATCTGTAATATGGAGATAGTAATAGTTTCTATGTCCTGGGCTGTTGTAAGAATTAGTTCATGTTTAAAACCTTGAAAATGCAAAGCACTGCATGAAAGTTAGGAAAACAAGCTAGAGAATATCTAAAAATTTTGATTTTCCTTTTTGACATTGTAAAGCTCAACTATTAGTTTATTTTATTCAATGCTTTTGTTTATGTTTTTTCATATTAAAAAAAGAAAGAAAACGAAACTTACTCTACCAAATGTTTCATTTGGCGTAGGGTTTAGAGTAGCTCTTATGTCTCTTAATGAGTCCTAAAGATGACAAAATACTTGTCATTTCTAAAAAATTAACTTTATGCTACTCTTTGATATGTTTAAAGAACATAGATGATTTTCAATATTCTCCTCTTTCAAAGATAATTTTTTTCAGTAAAAAGTTTAAAGGAAACTTAAGATTTAGCATAAATTACTTGATGCACACAAAATTTACTCAGTTTGTAAATTCAATGCATAACCTTTTGTCTGGCTCCAGTAGATACCTTTGATCTCACCTCCCAGTCTCGATTACCAGGTTCCTGTTTTGTTTCTTTATGCCTGGCCCTCCAGCCATGGAGAGACAGGGTCCCACATTCCTGCACCCATGACCTCCTGTGGTATGTGGAAGGTGGTCTTTTGTTCAAACCACAGTGTTCTGTCTTTTTGCCATCTCTATCAAGTAACTGAGTGAAGATATAACAGCAGTTTAGTGAACACCTACTACATTCCAGATACTATACTAGGCATTTAATGTATGTCATCAAATTTAACTGCCTCTGCAACTCAATGAGGTATACACTGTATTTATTTTCATTTCCTGGTTGAAGAATGAGGCTCTCAGAAAAGACGATAATTTTTCTGAGGTTACAGAGCTAGTAAGTAGCAGAGGCGGGATTCAAACCCAACCCTGTTTAGTGTTCTTTGACTCTTCTCCTCCTTTTTTCAGTCCGTAGATAAATCACACAGCTTGTGGTTTTAAAACATGTCCACAATTCTTTGATGCTTCTTTCTTCAAAAGGCAGAGCTAATTCTCTCCATAGAATTTGCAGCACTGACTATGCGGCCTTTAAGGCTTGTAGAAGGCATTGCATCTTCCTTCCAGCTCTTTCTCTTGGTTTATCGCACAGTGGGGAAGCAGCCACCAAGTAGGAGGACTCTCCGTCAGTCCTGTGGAGAGGTCCACAAGGCCTAAGAATTCCTGCCAACAACCAGCGTCAACTTACCTGTCATGCGAATGCGCCATCTTGGAAGTGGTTCTTTCCAGCCAATAGTGAGGTCTTCAGGTGATTGAAGCCTTGGCCAATGTCTTGACTACACGAGAACCACCAGCCAGCCTGCTCTCAAATTCCCGACCCACACAAGCTGTTGAGACTATAAATGTTAATTGTTGTTTTAAGCTGCTAAAATTTGGGGTAATTTCTCATAATGCAGCAATATACCAGCTAATAGAACAGATAGCAGAATTGATAAGTGAAGTGATCATAACAGTTTGGAATCCTAGGCCAAAATCAATAAAAGTTTAACATAGTTACTACTGTAGATACTTAAAATCAATTGCATAAGTTAAATTCCTAATATGGGAGCAATTAATTTTAAAATAACTGGAATTGATCACAATTCAAATTGAGCTAACAATGTGATTCTTTAAAAAAGAAAAAAAAATCAATGTGTTGTTCTGGGCCGCATTCATGGAAACAGAGCCATTCTGTTCCTGCTCTTTTCTGGACAGGTCAGACCACAGCTGGAAACCCAGTTCTGTTCTGTGGATCCCATTTTAAGAAGCATGTTAGCAACCAGAGCACTGCCCAGGGTCATGAGCGGCTGGAACCCAGGCCCAGTGAAGCATCATTTGAGAATATGGGGTTCTTTCATTCAGAGAAAGAAAGATCAATGAATACAGTTTTCTGTCTTTAACTCTTTGCAGGTTATAGCACAGAAGGGGGAGAGGATTTGCTCTGTTTGGCTCCACACGACAGAACTAGAATCATGGGAAGGCATGTCTGGGAGGCTCCTGGTGCTGCCAGCACTGGAATATCCAGGAGGAGATGGTGCTAACTCCCAGTGCAACTCTAGAAGAGATGATTGCCCCAGCAGGGGAGATTAGACTACCAAAACCCAATAGACTTTTACAACTAGCTATTATTCAGTGGCATGAGAACCCACTGAATTTTGGTGTTGGTGTTGGGCGGTAGGAGTTATACTGGTGACCTGGACTATTCATGTATTAATATGTATTCATTCATGTCCCAAACTTGATCCCAGAAGGACTTCCTGCTTTTTATACAATGCATAAGTAATGTAGGTGAGGGTCTATCCTGCCATCCTTCCATGGAGTTGGTGGTGGTCACTCTTCTGGGAGGCGTCAGCTGCCCTGTTCTTGAGTACCACCCCACTGGGAGTTCCCCGGAGCAAATGGCACAGAGCTTGTTGGAAGTTTTAAGGGGTTTTATTTTCCACTTTATTCTTAAGTTCCTTTGTGTAAAATTATATACATATGCACAATGTGTTCACGTCATACTTGCTGTTTTTAGTGTGAATTATTTTCCTCACTTTTTGGATTCTCCTTCTCTTTCTTTCTACTTTATCCACATTAGACCTCCTCACCCCAAAAGGTTATCCATGTTAACAATTCAGTACACATATCCTTCCATATGTCTCCCTGTGCTCATATACAACTGAAGTCATATGGAGTAAATATATCCACATAGAGAGCTCTTTTTGGTGTTGGTTTATGAATGTGGAATCGTATTATGCATAATTTCCTATATCTTTCCTGTAACAGTTCTCATTTCTACTTGCAATGCACAAGAACATTCTTTTGCCCAAGGTGTAATGACTCTTTTTATTTTTTATTTTTGTCAAACCAATGCATGCTTTCTCATTGTTAGTTTAATTTGCATTTTCTTGGCTTGTTTGTAATTTTGAGCTTCTTTTTATATTACATTTCTGCTGCCATTTGGCTTTTACTCTTCTGTGAGATGCTGATTCATATCTTTGGCACATTTGTATTGGGTCTTTACCTTGTTAATCTTAAGGAGACTCTGTACATTGTAGGTATTGTCGCTTTTGTGAGAGCCAGTGAATAAGTGGGGCACATGTAAACTGCAGTAAGAATGAAGACTACATTTGCAGTCTTCCTGCTGGGAATTCCTCTGTGACAGCAGAGTTTTTGACTCACTGACTAAATGATGTTGCCATGGTCATCTTTGCATTACATTGTTAGTAGAGCTTAAATAAAAATTATATAAAAATAAATGTTACAGCACTTTTGCTTCTCTACTCAATAGATCATCAGTATACCACCTGGGAGAATGTGCACTTGTTTAATTTCAAGAGGAATGCATATTCTTCAGTTCACATCACTCTGATCTTACTCCTTGTCAGACAATAACACTTGCCTCATTTTGATGAAGGATTGCATGGACCTCTGTCTAGGTCATTTAGGATGCATAGCACCGTTCTAAAACAATTTCTCTTTGATCACCATTTTTCTAAATGTTTTATTCTAACCCACACATTTCTCCCTGACTGGAGTGAAGGGAGTTAGAAGGTGAGCTAGGAGAGGGACTGTTCAAGGTCACCCATCTCACATTCAATGCGGCAAGATAGCAATAGGTCCCAAAATTGCACAGATGAGTAAGAAAGCAAGATTAGTCAGGAGTAAGGTTTAACCTATAAACTTGCTGGGGATGCACCACAAATCTGGTGCTGAACGTTCTTGCAGCTAGATGAAAAAGGAAAAGCAATTGCCTATAAACTTCACAGTAGTCACAAGTTAAATATTAATCTGTTGCTCTGGAAATAGTTCAAGTATCCTTATAACTTGACTAGAGATAAATTTTTTTTCCACACGGCTATTCATGTCACAGAAGACATATGTTTCAGCTTTATTTTTTTCTTTACTTAAGAAGGGGGTGAGGATGCTGACCTAGGTCATCTCCTTGGTTTCTTCTGGCTCTTCTATCCTCTGACATTTTGTTTTATTATTATGATTTTCTGTTTATCATATAACTTCCCAGGTATCAGCTGATATGACATTATGGGAATATTCTTCCTATCCCGTCATTAGTTATGTAGAATTTGGCAGAGCAGAGTATAAGGCACAAAATCAGAAGACCTCTCCCTAAAGATTATGTAGGTCGTTGTCAATTCTTCTTGTATTCTATATCCCAGGTCTGGAGCTAGTAAAAAAAACTTTTCATATCAAAATACTACATCCTCAATCATCATCGTCTTTGGGTATAACCACCATTAATGATATAAATGAAATATTTTGTCCATAGTCGATATAGCCATTTGCTGAGTTGATGGTTTTAGGTGGAATAGCTCCAATAGTATTTTTTAAATATTAATTAACTATATTTGGAGCAGTTTTAGATTTACAGAAAATTGAGCAGATGAAACAGCGAGTTCCCTTATACTCCCTCTCTCCCTCATTCGCAGTTGCTCCTATTATTAACATCTTGAATTAGTGCATTACATTTGTTACAACTGATTAGCCAATATTGATCCATCATTATTAATTGAAGTCCGTGGTTCACTCCTTGTGTTGTGTAGTTCTATGGGTTTTGCCAAATGCACAGTGTCATGTATCCACCATTGCACTATCATCTAGAATGGTTTCACTGCCCTGTCTTTAGGTGCGACAGCTCCAGTAGTATTTTTATCACTTTTATTACCTCCTATGAGGTTACCTCATTAATGTTCAAAGATAAAAATTATATAATGCACAGGTGCCCTCCAAATTTGGCCACATATTTTAACTCAGCACATGACCAGCATTTTCTTTCTTCATTTAGGATATATGTTGTTGTGGAACCTCATTGTCATTTTCCATAGACGGTTATAAAATTTGGCAATTCCTCTGAAGTGCTCAATCCCATTATCAATGTATTACTCCAAAAGAGCACATACATGGTGGCTTAGCACAACATTCTGATGTTACAACAAGATGTCTAATTAAACATTCAAGTTGTAGCACCTAAACAGTCCTTTCCTGGGGAGTATTATACTGTTTCTAAATATTTGATGAATTCAGTGGGAATTGAGCTAGTCCTTCAGATTTTAAAGTGTTGTGGATTTATGCTCAGTAGGAAGTAATTCTGTCCCAGAAATATGGAAGCATACAATTATTATGTTATTTCAGCATCTGTCCCTTAAATTTATTAGGCATGCAAGGAAAGGATCTAATACTCAGACACCCAGACATGTCTTTTGCTTCATGTTGTCATGATGTTTCCTGAGGTCATAGGCATATTGTCATCTGTCAGACAAATTATCAATTTTGGCCAGTGAACATATCCTCAGTGAACATATCCATGTAAGCAAAGAGAGATATTTGTATTTATTTGCATGTGATTATTCATTCAGTCAACAAATATTTATTGAGTCCCTATTATGTGGTAGGTATTGGGCTAGATATAAGAACAAAAGAGTCTAGTGGTAAGACAGATGAGACAGATAAAAGTTAACAGGCAATTACAAGAGAAGATGAACGTGTGTGAACTCGGTATTTTAGAGCTCAAGGATAGTCAAATCCTTGTTTTACTACTCATTTTACAACTGAGTAAGTTGAGGCTAAGCAAGGTTGCATAGCCAATGAATAGAATAGCAGGGCCAGGAATGACACTGACTCTTGGTTAAGCACCCTTTCCCTCCCTGACTTTTTTTTTTTTCCTTAAATAACACTGTATTGTTCTGATAAATATGTGACATCTTTAATATTTTAATTTGTACCAACTACATTCCTTGGGATGATTGGAGGAGAACAAAGATGCCTACAGAATTCGAGTGAAGTTTAATTTAATTTTCCTTGGATGAAACTGAAGCTAAAATTGTTAGCTGAAAGCCATACATAAAGAAATATGGAAACCCAAGAGTATTGTTGTTGCTCTTTTCCAAGTTTGTTACAGATTAGAATTTCATCACTGTAGTTAAAAGCATTGGGGACATGTTGAATTACTTTTCTGATTGTATCTTCAAAATTTTTCAACAGCTGAGTTTATTTTAGACATTACTCTTTGAGGCTGTCTCAAGAAAACACAAAAATAAAATATTTTCCAAATAACAAGATCTTGTAACAAGTTCTGAGGGTCACCTTTGTTCAAATCTAGCTCAGAAAAGACAAATGAACCATTGAGCAATTGAACTGTATCTGTTAAAATTGACCAGATAATATATGTGTCTCCTTCCTCCTATCTCCTCATCTGAGTGATTCACACCAATGCAAATTCTGACCTACCTCTATTATTCAGTTTAAGAAGAGAAAGTATAAAAGATATATTAGTGTATGGTGTTGGATCAGTCACTGTCCCAATTTTATCTCTGCCTTTTCCATTCTTTTAAATTAGATTCTCCATTTTTCTCAAGGTTTCATGTGTCTTCATTTTTACCATGCAGCATGAACAATTTCTCTACATCTGCAGCTAAGTCAGTCTGTAGAATATATCAACTATATTTTAATGGTACACATGAAATTGCACTATAATATCCCAAAGGCAGAAGACTGATTCTATTAAATTACAAATAAATGTAGAATATTCAGGGATGCTGGAATTACAACAAATGGTACATCGTCTAACATATGGAACAGAATGTTTTCTCAATAGCTAAAAATTGCTTTTATTGTCTGACTATCATAAGGAGCTTTAAGTTGTGTTTAAAGTAAGCTAACAGAGTGGAACACACATTTGGAAGGACATATTATTTGCTAACCAGGTTCTAGGAGGCTTTTCCTCTTTGCTGGTTTCCCGCTTCTGAGGATTTGCCTTGACCCATGGTGCATCTGAACCAGTGTATGAATGAGTTACGAAGATCTGCCAGAGACTTTTATTTGTCCTTTACAGTTTACAGCATACTTTCACATAATTATCTCATTTTGATCCTGTTTATAACCATGCAAGGGATTTTACCTATTATACATATGGTCCTTTATCTTCAGGGGACTAAGTAGGGAGGGAACGAACACTGTTGGGTGCCTACTTTAAGACTCATTGCTTAGAGCTCATCTTCAAAGAGTATTTTTACATCTTTTTGTTACCAGAAGACATAACTGTTACGAACGTGAAACACTTCCCATGTTAATCAATAACAACTAATCAAATTGGGAATAATGAAAAAAGTGGTAGGAAGAAAATGAAATAAACCTTCGGATTGTCGGAAAAGGAAAAGTAAAGTAACCCTATTGTGGAAAATACTTATTTTTCCCAACAGGGAAATCATTGGAAATATCATTGCCTAAAGCCTTCCTTGTCTCCTGGTCACATTCACAGAGCACAACAATCTATTGCCATACTTGAGCAGATAACCAAACCGTAGCGCTAGTAGCAGACATTGTCACTGTGGATGTCCTGCCTCTATGCTCACCATGGGCCACTAACTGACAGTTCCCTCATGCGAGGTTTCCTGTGTCTCTCTGCCTGGGGGCATCTGCTTATGCTGGGAGTTTGTGGAGTCAGTGAGTGGAGCAGACTGGAAGTGCTGGGGAGTGACTGCCCCCAGGAGTGACCCTCCACCAAGGAGGGATGGTTCTTGTGGATGTGTTAGTCTGGGTCCTTTGAGAAGCAGACACCAAGAGTGGATTAAATGGACACACAGGGGAAATGCTGTGTAAATCAGAGGAGGAAGGGAGGTCCAGAAGGCTGGGGGAGCTGTCAGGCCGTGACGCAAGTCTGACCTTGAGAGACACAGATGAAGAGAAGCTTGTGTGGCCGCATCCTACACCATGGTGCAGTCTAAACTGTCAGCAAAGCTGTCAGCAAGCTTTGAGCCTAAGATGCCAAGGAAGGAGACCCGCGTCTCCCAGGTACAGGTCTGCCTGAGTGTTCCAGCCCCATTCAGTCATTGGCAGGGCCCAGCCCAAACCTGGAGGTGGATTTCAAGGCCTGGGCACTGGGCCCTCAGCCAATTCGCTGGCTGCTGCAGTTGGTCTGTGCGGCTCGTGCTCACACCCGCCATAAGGGGTGCAAACCCAGGAACTGTGAGGGCAGGTCTGAGCTGCTCCACACAGCTCCTCAGTGGGCCCCGGCAGGACTGGCCTCAGCTGTCCTTTGCAGAAGCCCATTCTCATTGGCTTTCCGTGTCTGACCTCTCCCTCGTTCCCCGTGCCTCCCGGGGTCACCTCCATGTAAACTACTTGCACCCACATCCTTGTCTCAAGGTTGGCTTTCGGAAAAATCCAAACTATAGTAATGTTTTTCAATGGTCTCTAGTTATTGGGGCTCTGCCTATCTCAAAGCAGGTCCTTTCAATGTGGCTGATTTAGGTTGTCATTTTTATGTCAAAATGTGAGTATTGAATCATCAAAACAGTTGGTTACTACCTATTAGTGGGCCCCAAAGATATCTCTACCTCCTCCCCCTCCTGAATCCGCCATCTTCCTGATCTCTCCATTCCTGACCTGCACCCACACAGATTTGAATGGTCCTTAATACGACGTTTCTTCAAAATCTTTGCTTAGTTTTGTTCTTTCTACTTTAATAGCATGAGAAAGGTGTTAATTAGGGCCAGAACAATCAAGTCAAAAAATTCACAGAAATATTCGGTTTAATTTTTGCCAGACTCATATGACTGAGGTGTGTTTTGCCTGATGACAGGGCCATGGGCCGTTGTAGCAAGGACAGAAAGGTTTGACTGCCACACGGGGCTCACCCCCTAAGCCTGGGGGATTACCTGCCTTTCCGCTCTAGCAGAATAGGATGAGTTTTGAGTTTTAAATTCCTGCAAAACCACCGGTAAAGCAGTGAGGTTAGGGGTTCCTGACTTCTCAGGTTGGCTCTCAAGATAGATTTGCCTTAAAGTTGCTATGGCAACACGGGTTAGTGTGCTGCGTTGTCTACTGACCCATTAGAGGAGATCACAAGAAGGCCACACCCAGGCATCTCTTGGGTTCTTGTTCTGCTGTATCCAATGAGTTGAACAGAGCCGCACTGTGTTTTGCGTGTTTTGCACACTCCGGGTTTTTTTTGTTTGTTTGTTTTTTGTTTTTTTTTGTTGTTGTTGTTGTTGTTTTTGAGACAAAGTCTCGCTTTGTTGCCCGGGCTAGAGTGAGTGCCGTGGCGTCAGCCTAGCTTACAGCAACCTCAAACTCCTGGGCTCAAGCAATTCTCCTGCCTCGGCCTCCCAAGTACCTGGGACTACAGGCATGCGCCACCATGCCCGGCTAATTTTTCTATATATTTTTAGCTGTCCAATTAATTTCTTTCTGTTTTTAGTAGAGACGGGGTCTCACTCTTGCTCAGGCTGGTCTCGAACTCCTGAGCTCAAACAATCCGCCCGCCTCGGCCTCCCAGAGTGCTGGGATTACAGGCGTGAGCCACTGCGCCCGGCGCGCACTCCGTTTTTGCATGTGGCTCTCCTTCTCCCTTCCCACAACTCCTATTCTTGCCACAGCAGAGTATCCTCCTTCTAGGCGTGCCCTGAACCCTTTCTGAGATTTGTGGGTCTCTTGGTACTACAATCTGGATGACACAGTCATTGTGGCCCTCTTGGGAGGGGCCCAATCCTAACTTTCTTCTATTTACTTTTTTCAATTTTAACCTCAAATTATGGTGAGAGAGGGTAACAGTTATGGTACCGGCAAGGTTTTATTGGTCAAATGAACAAATGACAAGCCTCATCACCATGATTTTCATAGAATTACAGTTGTCCTTCAGTATCTGTGGGGGATTGGTTCCAGGACCCCGAGGATACCAAAATCCATGGATGCTCAAGTCCCTGATATAAAACAGCATAGTATTTGCATATAACTGACACACATCCTCCTGTGCACTTTAAATCATCTAAATCTCTTATAATACCTAGTACAATGTAAATGCTGTGTAACTAGTTGTCACGATATATTGTTTTTATTTGTATTGCTTATTATTTGTACTGTATTTTTTATGTATATTTTCAATACATAATCAGTTGAACCTGCCTATTTGGAGAGTCAACTATAAACACATTTCAACACCAAAAATTATGAAGAATGTTATCTCAGGGTACAGGAAAATTGTTCCTAAGAGAAAGCATTTTGTGACTTTATACTAATGTTTATATAATTTTTTATTTTTTCACACAGTAGTACTGGTCTGAGAACTAGTATTTGGGAGCTACTAATATGAAATAGAATTATTAATGAACATTTATTATCCACTTATTATGTGCCAGGCACTGCACTATTGCTTTATAAGTATTATCTCATTTAATGCCCACAATAACACGTGAGGTAAGCACTCTTATTTCTGTTTTACAGGTGAATAAACCAAGGCAATAAAGACAAGTAGGTTGTTCAAGATTTTCCAGCCAGTGAAGAGAAAAGTCAAGATTCAAACTCTGCACTTGAACTCCAAAACCTGTTTTTAATCCCTATAATTTACTGCAGTGATTTTCAAAGTGTGATCTGAGAATCAGCAGCATCAGCATTACCTGGGATTGTTGAAAATGCAAATTCGTGGGTCTCACTCCAGACCTACTAGATCAGAAACAAGGTTGGGGCCACTAATCTGTGTTTTAAGAAGACCTCCAGGGGTTTTTGAAGCATGACAATGTTTGAGAATCACTCATATATGCCCGCCTACATTACGCAACACTATCATACCATGTTTTTTTCTACTTATTATACATATCTTTGCACAAATATTGTATATTCCTTACGGATGGGACAGAGTCAGGTTCCTGGACTTTCATTCTCTGTAGTATGGTCATATCGTGGACCTCCATAAAACACTTATTACATTGAAAGAGAAATGCTACCGTATGTCCTGAATCACTTGAGTTCAATTGTGTCTAAAGATGAGATGCTAGATTAGAGAAAGTTTTGAGATTCTTTCCACCTCTGGCTCCCTAATATTGTTCCTGTCTTTCATTGCATATGTTTGTGATAATCAGGAATTACATGAGTATAAAACTAATATAGCATTTTGCTTGCATGTGCGATAATCATTAAAAACACGGCATGAATGATAGCAACACATGGCATTTAAAAATAAGCTTTTCAATTATTCCAGGAGACGCAGAGCTCATTTTGTTTCACTGCAGAGTGTGTAATATTGGTAAGTAAAGGTTCAAAGAGTGGCTTTCTTTGGAATACATTAGAAACATCTCTTTTTCCTGTGCACATTTGGCACTGCACCTATCTCACAGGTGCAGAGTAACAAGACAATTCTCCAAACTTGCTCTTAAAGAAAAGTCCTCTAGAAATACACAGTATTATTATAATTAGATATTTTATAGCACAGAAACCTTACAATCCCACAACTGAATTACATTTCACATGATGGACTCTGGCTATTACATATGATTGAGCACAAATAATATGCTTTGGAAAGTATCAAGACTTGTAATTACAAAAAGAATTTGAAGTGCATGGGCGCTCTGCAATTTCTTATCAAAGGTTTAATTGAAGACTTCCTTTATTTCGCTATCTCAAGGACAGCATTATATGCCCATCACTCAAAGAGAGAGATAAACAAATTTGATGATCATTTTAAATCTCTTTGCCAATAACAACATCCTTACCCATCAGGCCAAGTTCTTACACAGAATTTGTTAGATTACTAAGATTTAATAATGTCTATTTGCAGAGATCCGAAGGGTACTTTACTATTAATACTGCATTCCCAGATATTTTTATTATCCTTCACTGAACATAATTGGCAATATATGCTCAAAATATTCTTCCCCGCTATAGTTTCTCTAATAAATTTTTTTTTTGCATAGGCTATGCCTACATGGAATAATGTGCTAAGAAAATTAACTTTTTATTGAAATCGCCAGTCATTTCAGGAAAAAATTAATAAAATAAACGATTTCGTCAGGCTGATATATTTGTTTTTATTTTTGTGTCTTTGACTTTTGGATGCAAATTATAGAATTAGCTCTGTTGATTCTGAGTTACGTTTGTTTTATTTTTGTGTCTTTGACCTTTGGATGCAAACTGTAGAATTAGCTCTGTTGATTCTGAGTTACAGAATCCACTCAGTGTGATTTAAACAAAGCGGGGGATTTTGTTATAAAGTCTCTGACTATCTTCCTAAGGAAGTGATGAGTCTTCAGGAGTGGAAGACTGGGCTGAGGAGCGGAGGTGGACTCCCCTGCCCGGAGACACAGGGGCTTTCGCTTATGCTGCATGTCTTCTTCATCCTCCCTTCTCTCTTCAGAGTGCCTTTCTCAGATTCCCCTCATGCATTTCACCAAACAGTTTGCCTTCAGGGCTGCCACCAGCCCACATGGCACTTACATGTCAATTAGAAATAGGTTTCCCTTCCTCGATACACTTTGATTCCATCAGTCAGAAAATCGTCATAATATATTGATTTTGTAGTAACAAGACTCTCTACTGCTGGAAAAATGTCAAAATGAACACAAAAAATTCTAACAATGACAATGTGAATGGTGCCCCCATAGATGTGATGTCCCAATGCACAACCTGCTCTACTGTGCAGTGTCCTGGCTGTCACTAGCCCTCCGTTCAAATCAGAAGCAGAAAATGAAGGATAACCAGGAAAGAGCTTGTTATTGGCTGAGTGTGAGTCTGACTAGCACCCTGGATGTGCGTGTAGAGAAGCTGGGTGTGGTCAGGTACAAACATGACTGCCAGATGGGATGACAAAGCATCATAGTTTGCTTGGGACTGAGGGATTTGGGAGTGGGGGTAACAGCTAAAACCAGGGAAGTTTGAGGCAAACCAGGCAAGTTGGTCACTCCACAGAGAGGGTCAGCTTTTCACAGTGGGCACCACTCTCAGCAAGAAGTGTGAGAAGACACCCAAAGGTGTCAAAAAGAAGGCACTGTACATCATATGAATTACTGCTTGGATTTGAATTATAATAGCTAGTTTGTTATTTTGACGTTGTAGAGGCTTATCCCTGCAGTAATTTTATTCCATTTGGCCTTACAATGCTATCATAAAATACCATGGTAATCTTTATTTGGGTATACCAGGCTATATATCACAGTGCTATTTCTTTTCTGTTCAAATTCTATTCCAGCAAAGGAATTATTGTTCTATATTAAATTTGGGTTTTTTCTAGTCTTGACATTTTGCTTAGGTTAATGTTACCATTGTTTTTCCTTTGCAAGTTTTTGAAATATTCTCTTTAAAAAAAATACTTTCAAAAGAAAAATGTGTATTTGTGAACTGGATTGCATAATTTGTTATAGTTTTCTGTGAGGATGGTTATTTACACATGACATCTAGCTAAATAATAAGACATTTCTTAAATTAATGTTTCCATCCATTCTGGTGTTTGACACGTATGAGACAAAAGAGGTGGGGCGGGGCTCCTTGCTTTGCTGAAGGGCAACGAAGGACAAGGGTTACCCGTGTAGCCCTACTTCTCAACAAAAAGCAACTGAATTCAGATTTATAATTTCTATCTTTTGCACAAAACAAATCCAAAGAGAGGCAACAATAACATTTCTTACTTTCAATGAAAATTGCCTTCAAAATATATTTTGAAATCTATAACCCACTTCAAGTCCTATTAGAAGAGGACTTATCAGAAATCTGAAATACCTGCTGAGAAATGTAACTGACCTGAAATTTGATTTTAGAAAGAGAAAATACATTTGATAGTTAAAACAAGAGTCCAAAATGTGCTTCAGTCCCTGCGGAGGGACAAGGTACATCGTTGAGAGGGAGGCAAGCAGAGACTGAGAGAAAGGAGAAGGGAGAAAGAGCGATGGGGCAAGGGGGGAGGAAAAGATGGGAGGGACAGGTGAAGAGAACAACAGAGAAGAGAGCAAAGATCCGCTGAGGATGTTCTGACATGGGAGTCCTTTTGTTTTTTTGTTATAGGAGAAGCTCAGCAAAACTGGCTGTGAAATAAGACAGAGAGAGAGCCCGTCTCGTTTCCAGGTGTGACCAACTTCCTTCTCTTCTCTGAGCTTTGATTACTCCACGCATAATATAAAGATGATGATGTTTGTCCTGTGCAGCTGCTGTGGGGATTGGACATGTCGTGTTTGAAGGTTTTAGCAACAGAATAGTTGCTTGGTAAGTAGATTATTTTATTGCTGTCATGCTTTGTTTTTATTTTTTTACTCTTAGAGTGTTATCATTACCTTTGAAATGATAATTACATGATGACCTGTTGCTTTTTCAAATTTTGCATAATTCAAGTATTATTTATGGCACCTAGATGCCCTGCTGGGTACTAGACATATAAAGATAAAATATTGTCCCCAACTTCAAGATCTCAGAATCCTAGTACAAGGAAAGACATACACAAAGAGAAGTGTGTTCTAGGCACAAGTGGTCAACTGGCTATAGTGGCTTGAAGAAGGTTTCTTCAGGCCCTGAGATGAACCTTAACAATGTTTTTCAAACTTTCATGGGCATACAAATCACCTGCAATCTTGTTACAATGTTAATTTTTGAGTCAGTTGTCCAGGATGAGTCCTGAGATTCTGGGCTCCTAAGAAGCCCAAGATGATGGCAAGATTGCTGGTCAGCAGGCCACACACTGAATAGCAAATAGAGAAGTGGTTCTTAACCACATTAGCACATTGACATCACCCAGGGAGCATTTTAAAACAATTACTGATTCTCAGTTCCTACTTCTGAAACAGTTTGATTTCACTGGTCTAGGCAGGGGGCCAGACATTCCCAGGTCTAAAAGGCTCCCTCAGGTGATTCTAATGCAGCCACAACACCACTGCCTGGATGATCTGGAACTTGCCAGGAGACTTTGGCAAAGGAGGTTCTTTGCAGAAAGGAAGAACAGCTTGTAGGGAAAACACGGACATGTGGATCCAAATGGTGCATTTAGAGAATCTGTATGTTATTCAGTGTGATGTTATGGCTGGAGCAAAGGATGGGGGTGGTTATGAGAGATGAGATTGGGTGGCCAAATTAAATATTGGTCTTTTTTTAAAAAAACAGTTTTATTGTGGTAAAATAAACATAACATGAAGTTTACAATTGTAACCATTTTTAAATGTACAATTCAGTGGCATTAAGTACGTTCACAATGTCAGATAACTGTCACCACTATCTATCTGCATCCAAAAATTTTTCATCACTCCAAACAGAAACTGTAATCATTAAGCAAGAACTCTGTATCTCTCCACCCTCTAACCCTGATTAATCTCTATTTTACTCTCTGTCTCTATGAATTTGCCTATTTTAGATAGCTTGTATAAGTAAAATCATACAATATTTGTCCTTTTGTGTCTGGCTTATTTGATTTAGCAGAAGTTTTTAAAGTTTTGTCCATATTATAGCATATATAAGAACGTCGTTCCCTTCTATGGCTGAATAATATCCTATTGTGTGGATATACCACATTTTATTTATCCATTCATCTATCAATGGACACTTGGGTTGTTTCCACCTTTCATCTGTTGTGACTATGCTGCTGTGAACATTCAATCCTAGTTATAGATCAGAATAACACTTAAACTTTAAAAAATTACTAGTCCCTGGGCCTTACCTTAGGCCAGCCAAACTAGGCCAACTTCATCTGGGGATGAAGTTCAAACATGTTGTGGCTTTGAACATCCCCAAGTGATTCTAGTGTGCAGCCAGAAATGTGAACTGCTGATTTACATGAGGCTATTTGAATCCAAGTCCCAGGTGCAATTCCTTTAAGGGCTAATGTCTTTAGGATGTACCATACAGGACAATCACTTGGAGGGCTTGTTAAGAGGGCCTGAATCCAGTCCCTAGACTGGGAGAGTCTGACAGGCTTTTGCAATCCCGGTGTAGGTAGCCTGGAACTCCACTTTGAGGAACACTGTCTTCAGGACTGTTTAGCTTGGCACAGAGACTCTGCACATCTTTTTTACATTCTGGTAACCATTATACCTTTGCATTTTTAGTTGCAAGAAGCTGTTTGTCATAGAAGCTGAGTGAGAACATAGAGATGTCTCAGAAAAGCCATTTGCTATTATGGAGAAATAATTTGGGCCAGTTGAAACACCAGCTATACAATGCTTGATATAAGAGTAATACACACACAAGAGTAGAAGAATCCTGGGGCTCCTTCTTCCACTTCTCTCGTTTCTCAGTTCTGTCCCTTACTGTATGACTCAGTCCTGATATGAAGAATGGTACATCTAGATTGTATCTACTAGCAACTTTCCAAAAAAGATGTGTTGAGGTGATTAAACATCAGCGTTTTATTTTTTTCTCTGACCCTATGTCGTGTTTGTGTCAGAAATGCATGTAGTATAATGACCTTCATCAGATTGTGCCTGGATTCATTTAGCTGATGTTTATTTTGTAAGATAATATTTTAGACAATAATATGTTAACTCTGAATCATAGATATTTAGCTGTTTTCCAATTGAAATATTTCTTTTTATGTGTTTTGTTGTTTCCAGTCACACTTTCAGGAGTGTTGATCAAGTATTCCACACCTAGATGCCCACATAATGGAGCGACAATGCATTTTTCACATCCTCATATTCACTACAATGAAAAAAGCTTTCAAACTCATCCAAACCTCTGCTGTGTTACCGCATGGCAGGGTTATTGGTATTTGATGTGTCAGACATGAGGAAAATTCTCTGGCTTTCCCAGGCATGGACTGAAAGGCACTTCACTTAAGTGTAAAATTATGAAGGATGTAATTTTGCACTCAAACTTCAATTACAATGATTCTTTCAATTAATATGCCCTGTTTTTTGTTTGCTTACGCCCTTAAATCTGACATTCTTCTCTTTCCATAAGAGAACAAATAGAATTTTGCCTAAATACAACCTGGAGAGAAAAAAGGAGTTGGCAGTTTTATTATTCTTTCTTATTTTTATTACTATCTAAGTTTAACTCCTGTATTCTGACAGCTTTTAAAAAAGTGCTCACAAGACTTTGCTGTATTCTAAGAATGACAGGTTCACGGAGGAATTTTGACTATTTTGTCAGAGTTGGGTCATACAAGCACGTGGTCCTGTCTAAGGACCTGGAGCAGACATAGATAGGTAGTGACCTGACAATTCTGATGGATGAGTATAAAGTGATACAGCCCTCTCCCTTTGGTCACTGAAGTCAAGATCCCGCATATTCTGGGTCTGGAGGGGTCCAATTTTAGGCTGAGAATATGTAACAGCTCTTATATGCTCCTGACTAGGCTCAAAACAGCTTTAAAGTTGAGATACGTAGGTAGGTTATCCAGCCATATTTTAGGATTAAAACCAAGCCCCCCAAATAACAACTTCTAAATGAATCTGGTCCTCCTAGAGGGTCTTCTAAACAAATATCATCAAGATGAAGATGGGACCCAAAAATCAGCTCTTAAGAGGAATGATGAATGACTTATGGTTGTTTAATCTAGAGGGAAAAAGACTCAGCAGGGGACCTGGGAGCTGTCATCAAGGGTTTGCAGGAACGCCAGGTTTTGCTTTACATGTGATGAGGAATCACTCTGACTCTTTGGATCATGACAGTATCCTCAGCACCTCGCGCTGTTTTGTTATTGTTCAGAAATGGGTCTGGTCTGTGGGTGTGAGGACGAGGTGCCATTCAGCCCTTTTCCTGGAGTTCAGCCAGCAGCCTGTACCCAGCTACTGCATCATTGTCCTGGCATTTGGTTTTGAACAATAGCATTCTGTAAAAGTATTACAGTTTAAAGCAAGAGGAAAGATCTTTATTTCTTTTCTCTTTTCTAATGGGAGCTTCCTGTCAAAGCAATAAATGGTGAAAAATTATTAAATTTTAAACTAATAAAACCATAGGAAACATATCTGCCCAGTGGGGGTTGCCAGCAAAAGTCTCAGTCAAGGCCTCGCTCACTATCCCCGCAAGTCTCCAACAGACTCAGCGACCTTTCGTAGGGCCCTCTGCAGTCCATGGGGTGTTTGGGAGGTATTCATACTGCCATGCTTGTCAAATTATTGCCACTTGGTGAATATAATGAATGATACAACAAAATAAATTATTTAAGTAGTATTAATAGAACAAAAAGCACTGTACATTTTTGTGGATACAACATTTTTTGCTGGAATAAGCAATTCCTTGAGCAGCAACTAATGCTAATGGGAAGGCACTTTCACTGTGTGTCATTTCTGCATGTTTATCTGATTCTCAGGTTCAAAGACGCTATTGTATGGCCTGAGACTTTGCTGGTCACCAAGTGTTAGCCTGCAGGGTGCATGCGCTCACAAACCAACTAACCTCCTTTTGTCTCTGTTAGAACTTTCTCACGCAAGCTTAACATGTTTCATTTCATGAGTAATATCCTTGAGGATATGATTATGACTTGTTGTAGCCTTCTTGTCACTTGGGCAGAAGCCTGCAAAGGGATAGTATCTTAACAGATTCACTTCTATTCAAAGTCAGGCTTTCAGTGTTGCAGTTCCAAACAGCAGAACATTTCATTTCCTCAGTGGAGCACTACTAATCCTCAGAAGAGTACTAGTAATCAAACTCATAACAAAATGGCTTATACACCAACATATTAATTTCCATGAAAATTCAAGCCACCTCCTCGGACTGGATAGTCATTTTCTCAGATCACACATCCTATCTCATAAGGCAAATCTACATGGGAAGGCACTTGATAATCAGAGGGTCACTTTTGTGATTATGTCATCAAAGCAGAATGATATTTATGATTAATGGCATCAGGCAATAATAGCTAACATGTATTGAGTGCTTACTACATATTAGGCCCATCCTACAGGCTTTATTCTTTATCAGCTTCTGTAGAACTTAGGTGTTAGGCAGTGTTCTAAATGTTTTTACATACTAATGTTTTTCATTATCCATGAGGTCAGTATTATTATCATTATTCCCATTTTATGGATGAGAAAACAACCCCAGAAGGGTAAGGAATTTGCTTGAAGTCACTGGCAAGTGGTGGAATTGGGATTTGAACACAGGCTCAATCTGCATTTTTACCCAATGTACTCCCTCTGCTCCTTGGGGATCCAAGGACTTTCACGCACTGATCAGTGAGCCTCTCCTCCCAGGTGACTAACAGGAACTCTGAAAACGTTGCCTCTCACACTCATTTTCTGGGTTTCCAAGCTGCTGATGCCACAATGTTGACACGTGTTTTCTTAGAAAATGTAACACCATTGACTAGTTGATGCCAAGTCCTGATCTTGCTGATTTTAACCCGGGCTATATCTCTCAAGTTGCCTTTTCCCTGTAGCTGATCTTACCCCTCATGTGCTGATTTTATCGGTCTACCTCTCAGAGTCCCGGGGATGCCTCTCCAACAGTATGACCCATGTTGAGTCACCCACAGGTATGTTCAAAGGTGTTATGAGAACATGCACACAATGAAACACGTTGATTAAAGATCAAAAGGGAAGAGACAGAATAGAGAAAATGCGATGAAGAAAATCATAATATTCTTCATAATATATAGTCCTGGACTCCTTGCTAATATGATTGGTAAATGCAGCTTTCTTTTAATTTAACGTTTTCTGGGCACCATGCTCAGCAGACATGGCTAGCAAGAAGCAGTTATTAAAACCTAAGAACTACCTAAGAGGTGGAAAAAGAAATGAGGGTACGAATCTTATGTAAGCCAAAGAAACAGCTTGCAACTATCCCTTCACTTCTCTGAGAAAATCATAGCAAATAGCAATGGAGCAGGCACTTGCAATGACAGAATTTTGTAAATACCAATTGGTGGAGCGTGTTCTATTTGCTTGTCAGCGCACTTTTTGATAACCAGAGTCTGTAGCTGTGCCTACACAATGACAAGCAAACAGCTCATTCCAACCATCTCAATATTTATTATAACGTGAAAAAAAGGGAATCATCAATGTCTTTCCCATATTTTATCAGAAAGTTTTGACGTTATAAAGACAATATCTGAATCTATATTTTGTGACTTTAGTGGCTTGGATGCATTAAGTGTTCCATTTGGAAGGTTCCGTAGCAAGCCGAACTTTGCTTATTTTTGACATTATTTTGCAACTAGTATGATACTTAACTATAGCTAGATGTTTTAAGTAGTTAAAAGTGAATGGTAAAAGACAGCTATTTCGAACACAATTAAATCACCTAAATATCCCTTTTGGAAGGAGAAATGACTATATTGCAAATCAGAAGTAATATCATACTTCAGAAAGAATTTGCTATTAAATACATGTTAATAGAACAATTGGTGAACAGTATAGAAAAGAATTAACTAGAGTCCAGCAATGATATTTAGCTAATATATTCTTACTGGTGGCTATCCAGTTCTGATTTATTGGGCTCTATTTGATTAGTGAGTATCTCGTTCTGGTTGATTGATTTCTGCCAATTGTTAAATATTTTGACTGATTTCTGAAGCAATTGTTGAATATTTTCAGTGTCATTTCTACTTAAGGCTATACTTTAATACCGTAGCATCAACAAACTCCAAATCATCAGAGGATTGTAATAAAACAAAACTTTTCCTAGCAATAAAAGGGCATACTGGGGGGCCAGGTGCAGTGACTCACACCTGTAATCCTAGCACTTCGGGAGGCTGGGGCAGAAGGATTGCTTGAAGCCAGGAGTTCAAGGCCAGCCTGGGCCACATAGGGAGATCCTGTCTCTATCAAAAAAAAAAAAAAAAAAATTAGCCAGGTATGGTATTACACACCTGTACTCCCAGCTATTTGGGAGGCTGAGGCAGGAGGATCACTTGAGCCCAGGAGTTTGAGGTTATAGTGCGCTATGATCATGCCACTACACTCCAGCCTTGTGGCAGAGTGAAACTCTGTCTCTGAAAAAATTTTTAGGGGTATATTTATATATTCAAATAATGTCATAGAATACATACCAAAAATAAAATCACAGAGTGGGCAAATAAGCTGCAAACTTAAAATTAAAAACTTATTTATAATAGTAAGCACATAAATTTGCCATGTGTCAGCCACTGTTTTAAGCACTTCACGTATATTAACACATTTCATTGTCAAAGCCACTCTGTGAGATGGGAACTATTATTATCACCATTCTATAGATGAGAATGGTGATTGAATAACTTGCCCAAGTTTACTACCTAATAAGGAGCACAGACTGAATTCAAATCCAGGAGTTTGACTCCAAAGTTATGCTTTCAACCCCTATTCTCTACTGTCTCTATCACAAAAATACGTAAAAATGCACATAAACATATAAGTTAATGCAATAAATTTTCAAAAGGATGAACAGAGTTAGTACACAAAGAAATAAATTCAATACATAATTATATAAAAATCACAACCTTTGCTGAAATTAGAGAGATAGGAATTCAAAGTCATTCATGACTTTCTCAAATTAGCAAAAATGCATAAGTGTGAGAAAGCTCAATGTTATAGGGGTTACGGGAAGACAGTCATGCTTTCAATGGCTGTTGGTAAAACAAATTGGCTGAAGCTTTCTGAAGAAAAAAAGTGGAAGTAGGTTATAAGAGCTTCTGAATGATAGTTCATTTCTCTTTCATGCAGGAATTCCAGTTTAGGAAAAATACCTCAAAGGAAATAAACTAAGGAAGAAATAAATAAGTGATCACTTACAAAGATCTTTGGTGTATTAATAGTGAAAATTTGGTGTATTAATAGTGGAAATAGGACTTGGTGTATTAATAGTGGAAATTCGGTAATAACTCAGATGTACTACAAAAGAGAAAGAGCTAAACAAGCTACGGTATGTTAAGAACATAGAACATCAAACGGGTATTAAAAATAAGAAGGATGTGACTTTTATTCATATGTAGAAACACATGAGTGGCAAAAGTGACCCTGAAAATAAAATAGACCCCAAGATAATACATACACTGACAGCAACCATGGAAAAACATAAATGTCTAATTTGTTCGAAGCCTGGAAAAAAGGGATAGATATAAGAATCGAGTCTTTATTAGTATGTGTTTGCCTCTTTATTAATCTCATGTTACATAGATTCTCATTGTAACTCGCTCTCTTGTGTATGAAAAAACAGGCGAATGAAATAAAGGAACACATTTCAGAAACGGATCAGTTTTCTCTAAACGAAATTACTCATACATCTCCGACGCGATCCTGTATGGAGCTGCCTGGGAACCCCATCCGAAAGCAAACACTAGGATAAGGCACACGAGGAAAACAAAAGGAGAAGTAAATGCATGTAAGGTCAGGAAAAATAGTCTGAGCATTCATCATACTTGGCTGCAACGTACATGCAAGAACAACCCCACCCCAAACGAGTCACAAACAGTCTGCCAAATGAAAAAGTAAAATAGCAGCATATGCTGGAGATTTTGCTATTTTTATGATATGCAGAGAGACATTTTCTTTCATATATTCCCTCTTTTACACTGCCGAGAATCCAGCCTGCCGTGTGCTGTGATTTCTTTCAGACTTTTTCCGGGCAATTTTTCGACTTTCTTCTCACCCTGTGTAGTGATCTTCAGAATCCAGGCTGAATGTGTCTGTTTGATATTTCAAAAATACTCTTGGTTCACCAGAGCCTCTATTTCCATTTAATTTCCCCCACCTCCTCACCACCACCACCATTTACCATTTACTGGATGTTCTACATATAGCCACATTTTCTTCAGTTGGTGTCATTATGAATATTAAAAATAGAGTTTTGAAAGAAAACACATATACTTCTCTGTACTGTGCATTTATCCAAGAAGTACAACACTGCATAATTTCTCAAATGCAACCCCATTTTCATCTTGCCAGCAATTTGGCAGTTCTCAAAAGGTTACTGCTCTGAATTTGTTTTCTTTGTAATCTTGCAGTCCATTTGTTCTGCCTTAATGCTGAAAATCCATGTACGATCTCAACCTCCATATGCCATACACCAATAGATTTACCCTTTTCTTCAAAATTTTCCTCTATGCTAACACGAGAAAAAGAGTATGTTTCATGATTTGTTAAAATGGCATATGGGCTAAATGTTCAAGGTTAAAGTCTAGAGGATCTCGAACTTTAGGTAGGACTTAATCACCTGATAATGCCTCTAAGGGCTGATTTTTTTGAGAGTAAAAGTATCTTTCCAAATATCTAAGACACATTTAAAAACATTCTTAGCCCTGAAAAGAAAGATGCAGTTGATCTACCAGGCCTGTTTGTCACCTTGCCCTGAAGGTAATTCTACCTCTATTTTAATGACCATATAAAAGAGAATGATTATAAGGTCATAAACCAAAACCAAGAAAGTGAAAGTCAGTCCTACATACAAAATAGTGGGGAGATGAGCATTTAAGTGAAAAGTAAACTTTGGCCATTTCCTATGCATTTGTGCACTGAGATCTCCCATGTGTTCAACTTGATGCCAGGTTCTGTGGGGCCAACAGATTTATTAAAGCAAGTTCCCCAACCTCAAGGGATTTCTTCATAATTGGAAGAGGTAGGATTAACATTCTCAAAATAGGTAGAAAACAATAGATGCTAAATCACGTGGCTCGAAAGGCAGTTAGGGAAAGGAGAGAGCTGCCGGGCTGAAGCAGAGATGTTTCACAGACGAAACAGGGTGTAAGGTGGGCAGTAGAGGATCAGAAGGAAAGAAGGGATGAGAGGAAGATGGCTGAAGTGCACCTTGCTGGTGTACCAGGTAGGGGAACCACATGGGCACAAGCCCAAGGGAAGAAGGATTAAGGTGAATGTAGGGAATGGGCCCAGCTGGCTTGAAGACCCAGGTAGGGAATGTGGCTGGGTGATGATGGATGATGGAGGTCTGGACTCAATGTGGCAGGCACCAGGGAGTCAGTGGGGCTTTCTAAGAGAAGACGGTGTTCTAGAAAGAACGATATGGTACTGTCTGTGTGAATGGTGAATGCAGAAGTTGAGGCTAGAGAGCTACTCCCCCCACGCATGAGGGTATGTGTTCAAAGCAAGCTGTTTTCTTGGAGAAAGAGACCAAAGGGGAAGCTTGAGAAATGCTTCAGAGAGTGTAAGAGAAAACTTGATGGAATCTTTAGTTCATGGTAGTTACATCTAGGGAATAGGGTTGGGGAGCGGACGGTATTGGGAGACTTTAATCTTATGCTCTTTATGTATTTCAGGAAAACTTTGTACATATATACATATGCATAGATATTATTTTTAAGCAATGGCCATGCATTCATTTTATAGCAAATGAAAAAGCATAATCCTAAGATTTATGAAGGACTTCAAAAAATAATGACACCACTAACAAATGGGTTGACTGTGGAAGGAAGCTGGCCTTGTTTCTGGTAGGTGTGCTTGTGCGTCCACACACACATGCACACGTACTCCTCTAGGTCGGATGTGCACAATCTGCATGTATTCATTCAACTACTCTCTGTCTCCTGGATCCTTATGCTTTGTAGACCTGGAGCTGTTTGGCCTCTTGTCCCCCTTTCATGATGTCTCTGTCACTCTATCTCTGATTCCTCTACGCCAGAAAGATCTGGCTTTTGCTGCTACTTCTCAGTTGTCAGTGTCTATGTGAAGATACTCTGCTGAGTCTTTCTCAGGTTTCCTCAGTCTAAAGTCACCACTGTCCTTTGCATCTAACCGGAGGCATGTGGGCTACTCTGCGATCCATCTTCCACACTTGTCCAGCTCCGTGGACTTGACTTGCAGTCAATAGTGATCTAGTGCTGGTGGGTTGGCTTGATGCCAGGACTTTGTTGACTGCAGCCTGGTGTGGATTAATGTTCAGGGAGCTCACGTTCACTAACAGGCAATCAGGATTCCCAACAGATTTCATAATTTATAGAAGAGATGGCCCTGCCCCTATAATATACAGTGGTGGCATCACACATATGAATTAAGAGGCTGCAAACTAAATCAAGCCCCAGAACCTTCAGAGGCTGCGTATGTGCCAGCTGGTCAGTGGGAGCTTTGTGATACAAACAGGAAACAGTGAAGAGGCAGGGATTTGTTTACCTGGACTTGAACACGTACATATGGCTTTGCATTAAGAAAGCTCTGGGAAGAATACACCACATTTTATGGGAATGGACACAGAGGTGGAGAAAAAAAGTGGTTGGAAGTGGTGATTTGGCCAATGGCAATCCTGGAAGAGCCATTCTTTCCTTAAAATAATGTTAAAGACCTTAATGTGTGACCACAGTAAATGCGCATCATACGACAAAATGCAGCCTCGTGTATGTGTTACTTCTACAAAATTTGTGTTTGGAACTATCAGTTATACAACCCCTCAAAAGGATATTTTTTCTAAAGTTCTGAAATTTTGGAGGGAAATAATGTGCCTACAATATAACAGAATTTTATTTAATGCTTTCTTTCATCAAAGCATGTAAAACTAATTAAACCAGAAATAATTCCAAGAGCTTTAAACATTTTAAAAAATCTGTATCAATTTGTAGGACAAGTAGAATTTTGGATTTTCCAAAAAAGAAGCCTTTAAGTAAAGCAAAATCCATAGATTTTGAATGACTAATGAATGCATTTTTTGTCCTAATCTTAAGTATTTTGGCACCTTAAAAAAAATTTTTTTTAAGTAGGATGAAAAATATGTGTTCATAGTATTTGTAAGAGTTTTGGTAAAATCAGAATATTTAAGAAAATTCTTTTGGTAGCTTCACAGTTTGGGAAATAATTTTGTCTTCAAATAAGTATTAATATTCCAGGGAATTCCAGCCAGTGTGCCAGTGGCTAAACACTAGAGAAGACATCAACAGGTCCTGCCCTCTTAGAGCTTATGCCCCAGTGGGGGAGACAGAAATAAAAAGTAAACAAATACATTTGATGATGATAGAGTGTGATAATTCATGTGAAGGCAATAAACAGGGTGCTGTTGAGAAAGTTCAGGAAGAGGGAGGGAGTGATCAGGGAGGACCTCTCTGAGGTGGCGATACTGGGCGGTGATTTAAAGGATGCAAATGAGCCAGCAACATCCAGGTGAAAGGAAGTGCATTGCAGGCAGAAGGAACAGCCAGTTGAAGAAATAAAGAGAGGCCAATGTGCCTGGGGCTGGAGGTAGTAGAGGAAGGGCAGGAATGGAGGCCCTGGCCAGCTTTCGTGGGATCTTCGGGGCCATCATAAGTAATCTGGATTCTGTTCTACATGCAAAAGCCGTAGGAGGGTTATGAGCAGGAGAATGATCTCATCTGATCTACATGATTCCATTTATGTTTTTAAGAGATCACTTTGGCTCCTTGAGGCGAATGGGCTGGAGAGGAGGGTACTGGGGCAGGCCGAGTGAGGGAGCATGGTGGCTTGGTGCACCGTGTGGCAGGAGAAGTAGAAGCGCTTGGTATGTTTGCAGGTAAAGCCAATAGGACTTGGATATGGACTGGCAGCTAGAAGAGAAGAATCAATGTGACCCCTAGGTTTTTGGCTTTAGTAAGGGTGGGTAGTGGTGCTCTTTCCCAGGGTGGGAAATCTGATGGAGGAACATGCTTCAGGGGGGAGGAGGAGGACCATCAGCTCTGTGTTCAATCTAGATTGAGATTCCCACTTAACATCCAAGCGAAGACATTAAACGGGCAGTTAAATATGGAATTCAGAGAAGTCTGTGCTTGAAATACAAATTTGGAGACCATCAGCATGTGGATTTAAAGCCAAAGGTCAGAATGAGTTCACCTAGGGACAGCGGGTAGATGGACAAGAGGACCTCGAGTACTCTCAAAAGTAAAGGTATGTAGGGAAAGCTCCAAAAATGGGTAAACTGGAAGATAGAAAACTATAAATGTATGGTGTTGTGGACACGAGGGGAAAGTGATTATCTATATGAAATGCTGCTGAGAATTCAAGCCGGATGAAGTCGGAGAAATAGTCATTGGATCTGGTAACCCGGAACAAAACAATTTCAGTGAAGAACAAAGCCAGATTGAAGATAAGTGAAGACTGAATGAGAGATAAAGATAAAGATGCAGCTTGTGCAGCAACTCATTTGAGGAGATTGGGTAAAAAGAAAAACAGGGAACTAGGAAGTAGCAGGACGGGGACTGGGAGGTCACAGATGCTGCATTTTTTTTTTGTTTGTTTGTATTTTTTAAGATGGTGCATAGTCAATAGAGAATTTTTTAAATACACTATGATATTTAAATTATGACCATAATTATGACCATAAATAAGTCATATTTAAATTATGACCACGAAAGTGGGGAGCGGGGTGGCGGAGACGCCGAACAGCCGGCGAGGGGTCGTGGCAGCCGTGAGTTTCATCCGAACTGGAGAATTGAAAGGAGGGAAGAGAAACGGGCTGGAAGTTTTCCACAATGGGGACAAAAGACCTAATGAGTGGCATGTGAGGGGAAAAAAGGACACTAGCCTCCACCCGAGGGGACGGTAGGGGAAGCACCGTCCTCAGGGAGAGTAAGGCAGAAAGGTCACGGGAGCGCGGAGAAGAGTTGCGAACGCAGAGGCGTGTCCCGAGCAGGCGGGCGCTCCAGAGTGCGCGGCGATGTGTAACTGATAGACGCCTCTTACCTTCTTTAACCTCGTCTCTTTCTCACCCTGCCAAACATCCACACCCTTGCACCTGGAGCTAAGGCTCTTATCTTCCCACCTGGATCCCCCGGCTCACTGCAAATTCAGAGATGGGCCAAGTGGAGGCGAGCCGTGGCTCCCTCTCAGTTTCTGTAGGTTGGAGGGCATTACTTAGCAACTCTGAGTGTTCTGGGTGGCGACAGAGTGCAGCCCCAGGGAAGAGAGATTCCATGCTAGCCACGTAAGGCGAGGCTTATACCCACTAATTGTAATCAGAAGTGGAACATATCATCATCCTCACATGCCGTCAGGCGTAGCAAACCTGCCCTGCGTACCTGGGCCTCTGCCCTTGCACAGAGATAATAATGCACGCTGGTGGTGTAGACAGCAAGTGGGATGGGAGTGGAATTGGAAATGATGTCGAACAGTTGATCCCTAATTCTAAAAACAGAAAGAAGAAAAAAGGAAGAACCAGATCACCTGTTTCTGTAGTGAGAGCCACAGGTTGTAAGGCTTCAAGCTGGGCATGAGGGTGCCTGCCCTTAGAAGAAAAGGACCTTGGGAGGTCATTATAGAATGCCCGGGTCTATTGTGCACAGATCCCAAGAGCCTGAGTCCCTGAGGAAGGTTGCCAGAGGACCGTCAAGCATCATGTTTCGGCCATTGAGAAATTTATTTTGGAGAGCTTGAGGGCTGAGTGGACTAAGCAGCCCTTAGTACTAACAGTCTCCACCTGAGGCAGTGTGAGAACTAGGAGGCCTTTTAAAAACTTACCACTTCTTCCTCCTCTTTCTGTTCCCCCAAATTCTGCAACTCTAACAAAAATCCCAGAGACCTTAATACCAAGCCACTAACTGCTTCATCATGTACTTCATTAACTTGCATGTATCTTCAACTTGAGTAAATCAAGGGACTGTGCTCACTCTCTGAGTTTCTAGCCATAGACACCAGCTGTATTCTCTAGTATACAAGATTCTGAGTTCAGTTTCTTTCTGGGCCACCTGGCTTTCTTCTGCTTCGTGGGCAAGGACTCACCTTTAACTTTGGCCAACTGTAAACAACTTTAAGCCCAAGTAGAACCAGATCAGAGAGTCTAGTTCGTTGTTGGTGTTCAACAAGGGCTGTTTGCCTTTCTCCACTACCATATTGTCACCAGCCTTGGGCAAGTCCTATGAGTACAGTCCTGGCATTTCCCTTGCCCCATATTCTTTCCATCCCTCAAAATATTGCAAATAGATATAAAGAGGTGGCTGAAGTTTTCTTTTCTTCTTCTCTTAGAGAGTAAGCAGCTAAAGCTAGAGGGATCAGAGGAATGGACTATAATAATACAATATAAAACATATGGGTAAGTCAAGGGTGAAGTGCTGACTCACAAGCGCAAGTTAGAACCGAAAATATCTGAGCAATTATGGAGGGCAGATTTGGTTGTGGTAAGCCTCTAGGGTAGATTTGACACCGAATGGTGTGGCACTTCATGGCTTAGGAAGAAGCGTGCTCTCTATCAGTCAGAACATGTTGGGAACGAGGAGAGAAGGGACCATGCAGGACTGGACTTTTGCCACAGGCTCAAAAAAGATGCAGAAACACCCTTGGCCTTGGGATAGTCAAAAGAGGATGCCTCATGTTGTTTTGGCTTCTATGGGCACCCTCTGGTCCCACAATGATGGGACTTCGTACAACCAACTATGCAAAAGTTTAAATGTCAGAATCTCAACTTGTTGCTAGGGATTTGTTATGTCAATTTTCCCACCCATGGGGCAGGAGAAAGTGTGTCTTTAGACAAGAGAGTGACATGATTGTCCCAGGAAATTGGTTATGTTCCAGGGCACACAAGGTCTTTGTCCTTAGTTCTGTCACTTCCATCAGGCAGAATGATTTTTAAAAAAATAAAACACAGTGCAATTTAATGGGAGGAAATTGAGCCTTGTTTCCTTGCAAGGTACTCAGCCAGCTATTGCAGCGCTTGTCTCAAGAGGCTGCTGGGCAGCTTTGAGGAAGCTGATAAGCCTTGCTGATCACAGCCACCAGCTACAGGACTAGTCTTGGCCCAGTGGAAGGCTGCTCTGAATAGGTGCTGCCTAAAAAACATCTCCTCTCCCTCAGGCTCTTCCCAGAGCATGTAAAATTCCTAATTATTTACTATTCATTTTCTTTTCTGTAGGTTTATTCTCTCTGATTTGGCAAAACTAAAATGTCATTGAGGTGACCATGGTTTTCCTCGGGAGAATATATGGGTAGAAGCCATGTGCGTTGATTTCGGTTTGGAATCTGCAGTAAAAACAGCCTCCAACACAAGGACTCTAAATTAGGTCGTTGAATCTTAAAATCACGTGATTCCCATTACAATCAGCTAGAGCCCTACTTGTGCATCTATCACCATGTAGTAGTAGAATAGATTCCAGAATGAGCTCATTAGACAGCTACCTCTTGGAACCTTTAATTTCCTGTTCAATCTTTCCCTAAAAATGTTGAAATTGTACAGCTGATAAGAGCAGGGGTCTCAGGTAGCAATGACAAACATGAAACTGAGTTTACTAAATCTATAAGCAGTTTGACTTTCTTCATAAGAAAAATCAGGAAAATCCAAGGAAACATCAGTGTAGCTTTTTAGTACTTGACAGTCAGGAAGCATATTTTCCTTTTCCAAGAGTTAGATTAATCAAGTATGAAAGCGAGGGAAGTAATGACATTAAAGATTGCCGTAACCAAACCAATATTTCCCTCAAGATTGGAAAAGAAAAAAAAAAACCTACCACTTAATAACACATGACACAACTCCTACCCTTGGCAAAGCAATATTTTAAAACTAAAATTATATGGTAATTAGCCTTTCAAAATGTGAACACTTCAATATAGGAGTCCATTAATAATCTAACTGCTGCTGCAAAGCATGTTCCTCCCACACGTGTAACTTAATTAAACTCAGAGCTTCTCATTCCAACCATCAGACAGTCATGAAGAACAGGTGGCTCCCCACTCGCAGATAATGGAAGGCTGGATCTTGCTAGGACTTTGCACGCCCAGATGAAATTATCTAAATGTCTTCCTTGTTCTCTCCTCTGGCAATTTCTATTTCAAACACAGATTCGCTTCTACTTTATAGGATTTAAAGTTCAAGCACTACCTAGGACAATTCTAATGAAAATTAAATGTAAGTTTATACAATGGCCTGGGTTCCCAAGATCTCAAAAAAAAAAAAAAAAAAGCTTACTTCCTTACAGAGCTGGAAGGTTAGGTAAGTGCGAAGAACAATTACATACTAGATAGCGCGATTTCAAGGACATGGACAGAGGATAACAACTAAAGGCAACAGCCTATAAGAATCTTCTGTCTCTTGTCTAATGTGCTATAGGTCAGGCGTCATCTATTCAAAAGCCTGCAGAAGCGGGCAGGCAGCTGCAGTGGGTGAAGATGGCTGCGTGCAGGGGTGGCAGGGACGTGGCTGACTGGAGAAGGCTCTGCCCGGGTGGGCTCCTCCACTCGACTCGAGCACCTCCTGGCCTTGCCTTTGTGAGGGTTGGGGTTACTAGCTCAGTAGAAGAGCCCAAGTCCAATTTTTAGATTAAATCCTTTAGTATTTAATACAATTTTAAACTTTGGGTGGGCCAAACCAAACGATCTATAGGCCTGGTGCCACCTTTGGAAACTGCTGTGGATTAAGACTGATCTGCTTTGCCTCCTAAGGAGGGAGACAGTTTATGAATCACACATGCTTTGGAGTAAGTCCGTAATCCAAACTTTGAAGAGAGGAGGAGCTATTCCCCTGGGAAGTGGGGGAGGAGTGCATGTGGGGTGCTGAGTAAGCCTCAGAGGTAAGAGGAGAGGGGTCTCCTAGAACTCAAAGATGAAAATCACGAGGCTGTTGGAGACAAAATTGCACAGGAAAGAGAGCTAAGGTCTACCTCGGTGTTCTCATGGGTAGGTTTGGCACTGTTGTAGCACAGTTGATATTGGTGACTTTGAAAACAGAAGGTGTCAGCACCCCCCTGGGCACTCCTGCTTCCATTGGCTTGTCTTAGTGTCCTCAGGCAAGGACCTGAAAAGCTGGGGACTTTCTCTCAGTCTGGACAGGGAGCCAGAGACTCCCTCCATCCCCCAAAGGAAAGAACAGTCTTGAGACCATAATGGGTAGGAGTTGGAGGGTTAGCACTCCAGCTTCCCCACTTGCAGGTGGATCCCTTCTCCAGTGCCAGCAAGCCCCCCGGGTGCAGGGGGGTACCTTCCCTGCCCTATTTCCCTACTCCCCTCCTGGTACTTCCTGGGATCATCTCCCAAACCACTGAAACTCAAATCTGTGTCCCAGCTTCTGCTTCAGGGGGAAAGCAAATGAATGCAAACTAAGCCTCTACACCACCCGAGAACATCTCCAGCTTGTCCTGCTCTTCTTAGCTGACCTTGGGCCTTGGAAGCCATTTTTACATGACTTAAGTACACAGTACTGGACTCTCTTATCTGCAAAATTGGGATAATTCTGTGAAAGCTGCCACTCCAGGCTCAAAGTATTGTTGTGAGGCTCAAATATGATAATGTACTTAAAGGTGCTTCACACAGCTGGAAAGTGTTAAACTGTATAAAATGTTGTTTTTATAACTCTTATTGTTATTAAGATCCAATAATGGCCTGTCTCCTGGAGCAAAGCTCGGGGTGCTAGTGGGGAAAATGAGCAAGGTGAGGTGCTTTTCTGCACTGCCTGGTAAGTCTCCGAACAAAAATATCTGGCTGGATATGGCAGCTTTTATTACATGCCTTCTAATTTATGACACCGCAACAAGGTCGATCAGTCCATCGAGGTGGTGCTGTGGAGGCTGGTACTATTTACAACACATTTAATGTGTTTGGAAACTGAGTTATTGTTCCCAGGACCCGGGGAAGATGAGAGTGGCTGACAGAAGGCATAAAACCACAGCTTCAAAGAGAATTTCATCTGCATAAACTAGTGACTAATTCAAACAGTGAAGTATTTAGTGTCTGTGACTATTTATAGTAGAAATTAATGGCTCTTTTACACCTGATTTAATGGCCATTTAAAGAGAAAAAGTATAATCATAGGACAGTCAATGGAATAAGTGATATTTACAGAGTGAATGAAGATTAACTACGGAAAGAGGGAGACATTTTTTTCCCAGCACTTTTGACAGTTGAAGTAGCCTTGAGCTGCAGTTGGAAGTGAATAACTTATTTTTCTTGGCAATACATGTATGTGTCTGTGCGTGAGTGTGTGTTTCTGTGTGTGTGTGTGTGAGAAGCTGGATGCTTTAAATACTACAGGCAGCAGGCATGTACTATTTGCCATTTGCAGCAGCTGAACTGCTTTTTACAATTTTCTTTGGTAGATACTAGTTTCAGGTGATTCTCTTTTCTTTTACCAAACTGAAAAGTAGGCTTTTATTTTTCATGAACAAAGGCATTCTTTTCAAGAGGAAAACTCTCAAAAATTCCATCAACACTTAGCTATTTCACTGGCTCCACAACTTGCCCTTTGCTTTGATGGTTTTCAGCAAAGTATTTTATGCAAAAGGGAGTCTCGTTGAAGTATTTAAACACGACTGCCTCTTTGAGGGATAGCCCTATGTCAGGGTTTCTCAAATCAGCACTGTTGAAATTTTGTGCTGGATAATTCTTTGTTGTGGAGGCCTGTCCTCTGCACTGCAAGGTTTTTAGCAGCGTAATTGACCTCTACCCACTGGATGCCCCCGAATTATGACAACCAACATCTCCAGACATTGCCAAATATCACGTGTGCGTGCTTGTCTGTGTGTGTGTGTGTGTGTGTGTGTGTGTGTGTGTGTGTGAGACAGAGAGAGAGAGAGAGAGAGAGAGAGAGAGAACCCATCCCTGGTTGAGAACCACACGCTACGTGTGAAACAGTAGTGGTTTCAAAGTGTATCTGAGGTTTCTCTCATTTTGGGCTCATTGGGGTACCTCAAGCACACGTTTGGGATATAGAGGACTGGCTGTTACTGCCAACTCTGCCAGGCCCTTGTGTGGTTTCTGAATGACACTAATTCCTCATTTGTCATGTAGCACTTACCCTCACAGGTTTGTGTGAGAATTAGAAAGGAAAGATAATATTTATTGAGTGTTAACTATGTTCTACTCTAGGTGTTTTAAATAGATTAATTCATTTCATCCCCATTACAACCCTATGGGGTAGGTAATATAATTATACCCATTTTACAGCTGAAGGAATTGAGGTGCGAAGAGTTGAAATAATTTGCCCAAGGCCATACAGCTGGTGAGTGGCAAGTTGGACTATGAACCTGGGCAGTGCAGCTTTTCAGTCTCCCTCTCCGCTCCTTACCACACTGTCCCTCTAAGTAAGTGTATGTAAGCACTTTGTAAGAGTTAGAGCAGGAAATCCACTGTTGATAACCTTCCTGTGCATGCCCAACCACACTGCCTGGGGCTAACCCACCCTGAGCATCTTAACAAGGAGCCTCTCTGTCACGGTGTCTTCCATATGCATTGTTCACTTTCCATCTCTATAGGGTTGAATTCTGCACCTCCTCTGAGGCCATGCTCAAATGCCACTGCCTCTCAATGCCTCTTAATTTCTGCTCTAGTCCTTCTTGGAACAACTTCGTGCTTTATATTAACTCTACGGAACTCATCACCCTCTCTAGCAGCGACAGGTGTGTGACTTATCCTCCCTCTAGCAGCAAACTCCTGGTGTTCATCAGGGACCTCACAGTAGTGTTCTCTCACAGTGGCCAACACGGACCCTGGTCACCATAGGCATTGAAAGTGAAAGATTTCTAAATTAATGAATGGATGAGGCAGATCATTCGTTGCATTGAATAATGGCAATTCCTACCCGTAACTGTTTACTCCTATTTTACAGGTGAAGCAACTGAAATTGGGAGAATTCACGTAAAGTGGGATCTTTGGGTCCTCCCCATTCTCAGAGGCAGCCAGAGATACAGGTGCCATCACCATGTAGGGCAGGAATGAGCTGAGCACAGCTGCTTGCATAAGAGTGACCGAATGCTGCTGGATGAGCAGTAGGTGACGAAAGGACCCTGAAGTCCTAATCTACCATACGCAGTGCTCTCCTCACACCAGGGGCCATTTTCTCACCCTTTTATTCCTTAAGGTTGCTGAATATCATTGTTGCTGAATATCACCTTGCACTGATTGATGATTTGCCATAGATGTGTTGAAAAATATCTCATTGATCAGATTTTACCAACTGTCCAGGCAAGAGAGCATGAAAGGAGAGACCAGCTGACATGGGCCTGATTACTTTGCTTACAAAAGCTTTTTGTAGCTGTCATTATCTGGATTTTGTGCCTGTACTCTACAGTGTCAATTTCTTAGAGAGATTGAGCAGGGCTGCCAAAGGCATTCTTCTTTGTCAAATGTTTTACTTATTATTGAGTTTGTACCCAGGGAAACATTTATCTCTTGTGGCAGCATCGCTGCCATGCTTACTTCTGATGCCAGGTTCAGTCCCAGAGATGTTTAAGGAGGTCTTGTTAGAGCAGAAGGGATGGGTGTTGCATGCACGAGAGTAATTAGCTTGAAGCTGTGTGATCAGAGTGTCAGCATGGTAAAGTGCCACAAGGATTGGGATTCAGAGGCTTTCCACGGCTGGGGGTGCTCAGATGGAGCTCACTTGAGATCTTGGCCGACCTTTATTCCAGAATCTATTAATAAAGGAGGTAATTCCACAAGGATTCTTTATTAATGAGAAGAAATAGCTGTATTTGATTTATTGATAATATAGAGGGAGTTTTATCACAATTTCACTGCATCCTGATTCAAAACTTATTAATGTCATTGTAACACACACAATATCATCAAAGAGATTGTGGTTAAAATGGCATTATCTCATGGTCTATTTCTTCTCATTTCTATCTGCTTTTACAATAACCATGGGACCAGTGCATCCCTGAAAGAAGCAGCAAAGTATCTATTGCATTATCAATTGCTAACTAAGTGCTTCATGAGACCCTGTTTTATGATGCAAGGGGGAGAAAGAGTGTAATTTCTACTTCTGATGCAAGAGGCAGAAATAGCCCAGTTTTGAGAATGATCCATGTTTGAGCACGGAATTAGAAAAACCTCTCATTTGTAAGATGAGCAAGCATGATACAGAAAAGACTGAAAGAAAATAAACATCTAACTCTTAAACGTCTTGCTCTGAGGAATTCTGCTTGATTTTCCCCCCAAGGCATAGCAATATTGTGGGAAAAAACCAGCTCAGAGACTTGACAAGTTTTTTTTTTTTTTTGAGGTTTATTTGTTGCAAGAATCCAACTTTCCTTCCGTCTCTGACTTTTCACATCATATGAATTCAGAACACAGCCTCTGTTTAAAAATAATATTTCTTCGGAATTGAAAAATAAACTTGCCTGTACATGGAATATTTCCAAAGAGAGAACATGAACAAACAGGTTTTTAATTTCAGGTGAAAAGTAGACCTTTTGGCCCAAATTTGATTGCAGAGAAGAAACTCCTGTGTCTAGGAATTAACCAGCTAAGTTCCAATGGTGGCTTATTCTAAATACGTGAATTAAGATCATGTCATTTATTTATAGAAGAAGTGGACAATTAACCACATACAGCACACAGCTACATTTAGAGATCTCAGTTTTCCAGAAATCAAGTAGCTGAGGAAGTTTTAGTCATCATCTTTTACTCCAGAAGCATACTCTCCCCCAAACAAGTAGCATTAGACTGTTTTCCAAGTAAAAATTGAAAACCTGAAGAAGTGTACCTCATGAGCTGAGTGGAGGAGTGCTGCGTGACAGCTTCCAACCTCTATGAGAGTTTAATCCTTCTGAACTGTATCTTTACCCATGTGACTTTCTATTCCAAAGAGCAAGAGGCTGACTTCTTCTGTTTTATACTCTGCTGGGTTTTGAAAATTGGAAGCACATTGTTCAATTAAGAACCAATTAATGTGACATTCCAGCATGAAAGAAGTGTTAGGCAAGAGGAACCCGTTGCAAACTAATCAGTTTAAAGTTTCATTGACTCATGATCTGCTGTTTCTTAAAGGCATAAAAGCGTTTTGCCTTTGTATCACCTCCAGCTCTTGGAACTTGACTAAGTTTATGAACTATGCACGGTCAAGTCAAGTCAGGATTGCATGGCGACCCTCCCAAAGTAGCCCGATTTCTGCAAAAATGTGCACACCATGGGTGTGCTCTTTTCTCACCCTGGTTTTTGCTTTGTAGCTGATGCCCCTGTTTACCGTGTGGCTCAAAAGATAAATAGCAACCAGAAACTCGAAGGGCATGCATTACAGTCCAATTCTCTCAAGCATAGTTTGTGCCCATGAACTTCAGTTTCCTCATCTCTTAAGTGGAAGCAATAGGATCTTTTCAATGGAACTAAGTTGCTGTGCCACTCACTGCCTGAGAAAAATAAGCCCTGGTTTTTTGAATAAATGCCAGCCTCAGCAATTAGTCCATCAACTTAAATTCTTCTTGCAGTTTCAATTAGATTGAGAACCCTTCCCTGGTTTACACTCAGGCTGTTGTGCAACATTTTTGCAAGGCTAACAGCTGTCTTATTCCACCCCAGAGAGAGCTCTATTTCAGCTGCTCCTGCATTCCTAGTTCATAAAGCACTCCAGGATCCAGTGGGTGAAAGGCACTCTTTAGCATCACAAGATGATATTTGTTAGTAGTAAATAAGCTATGGTAAAAAGGCAGGCAGTGATTACAGTCTTGTTAACAAGTCCCTCAACGGTCTTGTTGGACTCACTGTACCAAGATCTGGTTGAGTATCAAAAAAAAACTTGGAGTGGCATATTTTATAGGGTATATTTTTTAGTGTCCCAAGATCTCATGAGAGAGAGAGAGAGAACAAAACACCAAAGACAGACATTCACAATCTGTCAGCATCATCTCCCATTTCAAAATGAACGTGCCAGGAGATACTCTATACAGTTGTTTGGCAGGTTTATTATTATTTTTTTAACATCATTTAAAGCAGGTTTCCAAATACTATTCTAAGAGAAATAACTTCACCAAAATGCTATACAGCCCCATGTCGGATTCCTTGTCCTTCATCCCGTCCATCGCCACGTTCTCCTCCAGCCATTCTCTCCGCCCACTGTGTTCCTTTCCACTCTGCTGTGAGACCTCAGCAAAGCGCCCCAGAATCCCCCTTCGACATCTCTGTTGCTTCTTGTCCACTTGTGCCCCTGCCATCCTTTGTCTTCTTTGCCCTGCGCTGAGCCAGGGAGACCCACCCTGGTGTCCCTGGCACCCAGTTTTCCTCGACAGCTGGCTGGAGCCAGTGGGAGGCAGGAAGAGAGAGGTGGTGGTATCTCTTCTCTGTTCTCTCCCGGCCGTGCGCCATGGCTTGGCCATGGCCTTACGCCTCCATGACTACGGTTCCTGTTGCCAGCTCCTTATTCCGAGCTCAGCTCCTAATGGGCTCTGGTAACAACCGTTCCTCTCCTTGCCCGGAGGCAGTGAGAGATGTCCGCCATTGCTACTTTCTGGCTGCAACCACCCCCTTGCTGGTTTCTTACTCATGCTCAAACTTCTACGATCAGTCCCTTCAGGCAAACCACTGCAGTTGGAGTCTGAGTCCCTCTGGTTCTCCTGCCTCCTACCACCCCCGCCCCCTTACACATACACACACACAGAAAAAGAAAGGTACAAAACTATATTGAATACATGTGGAGCTTACTACTTGATTTGAATTGACTCATTGCCTGAGTTCTCTCAAAGCTTGAATATAGGTAGGAGCCCTTCTTTCTCTTCTTGTTAGTCATACAATGCATATGGAAGAACTCATCACTAAGGCATCCTACTTTATTTGGCAGTTATGTTGATATAGGGTAGTAATGGAGTAACCATTTCAAATGGTGAAAAAATTATAATTAGCTTAGTTTAAATACTTTAATGGCAGTGAAATGTTAGTCAAAATAAAATTTGTATTTATTTGTATTTTTATAATGAATGTCTTCTATATTTATTTTAACCTAGTGATACTAGTAGCTCTCTTGGGGATTAAGCCTAATTTCAGAATACTCCCACAGGATTCCTATTAATTTAAAACGTAGTAAGTATTTAGTGAGAGGACTCACCTTTAGGAAGTATAAATTTACTCTCATTATATTACAAAGGATATAAGATATTTTTAAAATGGTAACCAAATATTTGTAGCTTGTATACTTCCTTTCTCATTACAATATTTGTCATGAAGATGAATTAATGTTGTGCCATTTTCTGTTCTCATTACAATCTTGGTCCTGAGATGAAATATGGGATGTTTAATGCCTTTATGAATTATAGCAGAAAACTGTATGATGTTGACCTTTTTAATATTCTGGTTTCTGACTGGCTGGCATTTCCACTCCTCCTCCTCCTGAAACAACTCCTGCTAATATGGAAGAAAGGTTTAGGATGGGTAGCCAATGAGAGAGCAGAATAGTAAAAAGGTCAACAGAGTACAGTCTTTTCCATAAATTCAAAAAATGTATTAAGACATTAAAATTCAAATACCATAACTCATACTTATGAACAAAATATGTAATTCATATCTGTAAAAAATAACCCTATTTTA
>RJWJ010000070.1:338859-474184 GCA_004363605.1 Indri indri
AAAAAAAAAAAAAAAAAAAATAGAGAGAAATTAGCTGTACAACTAAAAATACATATATATATAAAAAAAAGGATTAGCCGGGCATAGTGGCGCATGTCTGTAGTCCCAGCTATACTCGGGAGGCTGAGGCAGGAGGATCGCTTGAGCCCAGGAGTTTGAGGTTGCTGTGAGCTAGGCTGACGCCACGGCACTCTAACCCAGGCAACAGAGTGAGCCTCTGTCTCAGAAAAAATAAATAAATAAATAAATAAAATAAAATAATCCATTAAACAGTTTATATTATTTGAAATTGAGAATGTTTTTTTAAAAATCACGAAGTTACTAAAAAGGACATAAATATCACTGTTTTCACTTTCCTTATGGCAGAAATTATATTAATTCTTCTGCAATAGCACTGATGTCAACAGGTAACTATAGAAATGGAAATTTATTTCGAGTGATTGCAATGCTATTCACTGTTTTAGAATAAAGAACCCTTAATTTAGATTTTGGCAAATAAAACAAATTTTAGAGTTCGGATTCATTCATATTCATCATTTTATCTGGCATACTTTAATTGTTCAAGAAATATTGGCTGAATAATTGGATATGCAGGAAAGGTAAAACAAAGTGTAGAATTGCAGTGGAGGTCATTATTTAGGGAAGAGTATATGACTCACTGCAAACAACAACAAAAACAAAGGATTATAAGACACTACTAGGCTTAACAGTTCACTGCTGTTACTCTTCTTACAGTAACTGACATGTAATGAATGTTCAAGAAAGTTGTATGAATGAATGAATAAGGAAGAAAAGAAGGGGGAAAGGATATTATTCGTAGCCTGTGGATTGCAATAACACCCATCTGCTAGTTTGTAATCTGTCCAACATTTTTGCTTTTCACATATTGTCCAGCCTCAGTTAAACCTCCACCCCACCCTCCCTCACATTATGGTCACATGATCATGGTTGACAAATCAGGTTTCTTTCTCCCAGGAGACTGTTTTAGGTTGGGGGGGAGGGGTGCGCACGTGCGGTCATTTAACTCAATCAGGGCCAACACAAACCCACAAAGGGGACCGATATGGATGCCGAGTGAGAAAGGGGTTGTGCTCTTTCTCCTGGCTTGCTGGCTATGAGGACAGAGCAACCCTGAAATTGCTTGTGGCCATCTCTGCCACTAGCTAGAGAATGAAGCTAACAGAGACGAAAGCAAAGTTAACAGAGAGAAAGGCATGGTGACATCACTGGAATGCCTGGGTTGTGCCTTATGTAAAACTAATGCCACCTCTTGAATGTCTTAGCTATTAATTAACTCTCTTTGCTAATTTGAATGAAGTATCTGTTACCTACAGTTGGAAGAGTCTTAACTATCGAATTATTGTAAGGAGTTCTAAGATCCATATGGACCCTAAGCATTAAATGATTACTAAATAATACATACTATTCTTGATGAATGTGAATGCTTTGGTTAATAAATTATAAATGTATATGGATTCAGAGGAAATTTTTGTCATTATTTAATTAGTGTATATTAAGCCTATGAGTATGGACTCTAAAAATATTCTACACTCACAGAAGATTTGCATATTTAAACAGATTGGAACTGCTATGAAAGATATCTTTATTTTAAAAATTAATCTTCTAGCTGGGCATGGTGGTGTGCACCTGTAATCCCAGCTACTCGGGATTCATTAATCTCTCTTTCATTATCACCTCTTAAGCCTGCGGTGTCTTTCTTGCCAGGACCCTGACTGATATGCTCCCTTTCCGAGGCCAGTTTGCTGGCCCTCCACTGATGGCCAGTTGAAGTGGCTGCTGCTTCCTTTGTTTTTCCTCGTGTCCTTGTGCTCCCTTGAGCTTTGCTCTGGTGGCACTGCCCACTTTCTTTCTCATGGTCGTCTCCTCCGTGGTCCAGAAGCTCCTTGAGAGTAGTCTGTGCGTACTCCCCATTCCTAGGCCTCATAGCAGGTGCTTAAAGGCTAAATGAATGAATGAACAGCTGAGAATACTGCCCTATGTCAAAGTCAGTATCATTGACATTCGTATTAGAGTAGTTGGAATGTCACAGTGTTTTGGAGGGTCTTAATACTTGCTTCATCATGGCTAACTCTAGTCAAAGATTTTATCATTCAAGCTTATGAGATTTAAAAAGTTAATTCTGTATCTCATGAAGACTCTAGCTGATTGGTTCAAATGTACTAAATTCAAGAGATGTGGGCTTACATAATAAAATAAGTCCATACTAACAGTTGATGATAAAACTATAATTCCCAAATAGACAGTAGTTATTTTTTCCTGATTTTTATTATGAAAAATTTCAAATATAAAAAGCTTTGAAAGAACAGAACATCCTTATACTCACCTCCTAGATTTACTGATTATTAACATTTTTCATAATACTTAACCACCTATTTTTTTTTGTGTGTGTGTATATATATATATGCACATATATGATATTTTTGCTGAATCATTTGCAAATATCATCAACACTTCACCCTTACATACTTCTGCATGCATTTCTTAAAATCTGGCCTATTCTCCTTCTCCAGTGCTATCCCTGAGAACACCAGCAATAATTCCCTGATAGCATCTCACATGCACTGATGCAGTGTGTTTGTCAGGCAGACTTGGGAAAAAGGGGCACCTTTGGCCCACAGAGCTGCTCTGGTTTAATCTCAATTTTATCTGGCCTGTAGCTTTTTTTCCAAACGTCAATATCTGTCAGCTTCTGCTGCAACCATTGAGATCAACAAATTAACTGTGCACATATCTGAGAGTCCAGCAGTAAGCGGAGTTGCTCTGGGATTCTTTCTCTGGAAGCACATTCTCAGGGATGAGGCCAGGACTGCTGGAGACAGCAGGAGGTAGAGTCTCAGCAAGAAGGATCTTTAGTTCTCTCTCCTTTATTTCTTTATATGTTTCCTAAGTCTAGGCCAGGATATCTTATTTTCTTTCTCTGGGCCAAAATCTATTTCTATCTTTTTCTTTAAAAGGGGAGAGAGAAAGATGTAGATGTGCAAGATGACCCCAATGTGGAACTTGTAAAACAATGCAAGCCAGCCCATGACTCTCCCTGGGAGGCCGCGCGGGTCCACCTTCCCTTGGTGACACCTAGTTTGCACATGGTAGTGCTGGAATACATGCTTTACTTGTTTCACTCAAAAACGTTTTAGGTCCCTCATTCTTAATGAGGGAAAAGCAAGTGAAGCTGCTGAACTAACAAAATTCAGTTGCTTTGATTGACATCTTCCCCTGCCCTATGGATCAGTTGGCCAGCTATTAAAAAGAAAGTTTCTTCACCCCTTTAGTTGAGCTAACTACATGGAAACAGAATCAAGGTATGAGGTGTGAGGGCTACTCGGTGAATATTGAATTAGCACAAACAGAAGTGATGATCTTCAGGGACCTCTATTATGTTAGCGGCAAATGACATGCCAAGCACACTGTCAGGGGCCACCTCCCCTTCCCCTCTCCCATTCCTGATAAGGGAGGGCAAGTGGGAGGGTAAAGCCAGGGTGTCACCCACTCTCTGTTCTTGTGGAAGCACCAAATTGGGCCATCTCCACCGTAGCTCCAGTTCCTGCAGGACAAACATTTCCTCCACGGCAATAGTTCCCATCGGACACCTCCATTAACACCACCTCCTCCCAATCTCCCCCTGGCTTCCGGTTGTTAATACTCTCCGAGGTGCCTTGTCATCCCTGTGTGTCCTCCCAGCTCTTCCATACTGTGTAGCCAATTCCCTGCATTAAATGTTGCCTGTAAAGATGTAGAATGGTTTCCATTTCCTTGGCTCGACCCTGACAAATAGATCTTCCCGGTGTATAGCTTGCTATAAGAATGGTCAGGACAAATTCAAAATAATATAAATTCTTCTTAAGTTCTTAGGTTCCCACTACATGTAAGGCACTGGTTTAGGCACAGCGGAAGCAAAGATCAGTTATACTGAGTTCCTATTTTAAGGAGCTCACAATTTAGTGGAGGAAATAGATCAATAGATAATTTTAATAAATGAAGAGAAATGCTACAGGGACACAGAAAGTGTGTTCAAAATGCCGTCACAGGTTTGTTTCATTGTTTATTGGCTAACTTTGGTGATGCGGTACAGGGAAATAAGCCCTCACTAAGAGCCCTGAGAATTCGGCTCTAGGCTGCCTCTGCCACCACTGACTAGTTGTGCGGCACTGGGCAAGTCATTAATCCTTTCTGGGCTTATATTTCCTCATTTATAAGAGGTAACACCTGAGTTTCTTTTTGGATTGCAACCATTATTACTATGATCTTTTCCGTCCCTTATGTAACAATTCTGAGAGCCCACTGTATGCTGGGCACTTATTTTGAAGTTCTTTCCAAAGGGTATGGCTGAAAAATGACCTGTCCTTATTTAACCCATGAGTCCTTCCTCTCCAATCTACTGCACAATGCAGGAACGAACACACACACACACACACACACACACACACACACACACACACACACACACACAGCAAACACTTTGTCTTTGCCATCCACCACATCTATGTCCTGGACATTCCAGGGACCCATTGGGAGATGCATGGTTAGCGACCTATGTAAGCCAACACAGCCAACATCACCAACTGAGAGTCAGCTGAGAGGCCGCAGAAGAATGAGGAGGTGGGCCCCCCAGTTTGGGGCTCTGCACACCCTGGTAGAATGCACCCAGCTTGGACAGAGACAGCTCTCTCTGGTTGAGTCCTTCTGAGACACTTCCAGGATGCATTTCACAACCCTTGTGTGAAGGCTTCATTTCGGTTGGAACAAAGAAGCTTCTTTATGGGGAAGCTAGAGAAAAAAAATAATCATTTGAGTATAGTTTCAAAGTACATTCTCACAACCAAACAATTCAGACACCTTCCCACTGATACACTTTTTCCGTTACTACAGCCCCTGGAGAAAAAAAATCTCTTAATTAAACTTATCACTGGGATATTTAACTCCTGCCATTTTGCAGTTTAAATAATTTCTCCCAAATAATTTGCTTGTGGCCAGTAGACTCACTGAAGGACTTCACAAAATGTGTCTCTGTGGAAGAATGATGACTCCTTTTGCTGATGACAGACCGTACAGAGAAGGGCATTTCCAGCCCTATCCCAGCATCCTGCTATTACAGGTGCTGGAGGCTCAGAGGTGAAGAGAATAGTCATCTCTTTGCAACATAAAGAAAGAGAAGAAAATCTAGACTGGAGGAAAATGCAGCAATTTGATGTATTTTAAGGTGGGCCTTCAAAGAAAGCAAATTTGCTACATTATTCTCAAGAGAGTTATGATTGAAAACAAACTTGCAAATGTGGGAAAAGTTCTGCTCCACCTCTACTGAGTGTTCCACAAAAACCAGGTTTAAATTCTAGCAGAAAATTTAATTTCAGAAATGACCAGCTGAAGCTCTGTGAATCGCAACAAGTCCAGCCCACTGCTCAGGTCTTCTGTTATAAAGGGGCATGGCGTGCACTTTATACGGCAGACCAGAGTGTCTTCTTTTTGGTGCAGAAAGTGGGTTTCACCTCATAGGAAGCTTTTGCGATTCTTTGGGCTTGCGCTCAGAGTGGGAGAAAGCTCCACGTCCCCCTTTCCCACAGCCCTAAAATCTGTGTCCCTTATTTCCTGGCAGCGATCAGCTGCCGGGTTCCTGTGTGTCTTTTGTGAAGGCAGGAAGCACAGAGGAGGTGCCTTGGAGACTGAGGGCAGCTTTCCCAGTGGCACAGCCTCTGCTCCACCCTGCCTGGCCCCATCTTAGGCGCTCTGCCAAGGGCATCCCGGCAGCCGTGTGACAAAGCCTGGTCCGCAGACACAAAGAAATCTCCTCCCTGTTCCCACCCTGGCTACTCCAATACCGGGCTACTGGAGCCAGTTCAGTTCCCTTAAAACTAGATGTGGAGTCAGGAAGGACTAACTGGGTGCAGAGCTTCTGCCAAACCCACATTTAGACATTTGTGACATTCCAGGCATGAAAAACATCCAGGATTACGTGCTTCACACTGTCTTGTTTAAACCAATGCTCTCGACCAAGGGAGTTTCACAAAACATCTTCAGCTTTCATTGCTTTGTTGTGTTCTTAGCCAGGGTCTCAACTCCAATAATAGAAGGTATGAATGTATCTGCTAAAAAAAAAATTAGTTTGGCTTTATACAATAGAAATACCTGCAATGACAGTGGCTTACGCATAATAGAAGTTTAACTTTTGCTCACATGGAAGAAGTTGACACTCACTCAGGCTCTTCGTAGCTCACCTCCCCGCTATTCCTAGAGCGTGGAACAAGACCAGGCTTCAGGCTCTTTGGTCTTAGGATCTTTTCGCACCCTTAAAATTGAGGCCCCCAAAGAACATTTCTTTATGTGAGTTACCATATTAGAAATTCAAACTGAGCAATTTTTAACATATTTAATTCATTTAAAAATAACAATTATAAACCTATTGCATGTTAATAACAGATTTATGAAAAATAATTACATTTTCTAAAACAAAAAAATTAGTGAGAAGAGTAATATTATTTTACATTTTTATAAATCCACTATCTGGCTTAATAGAAGACAATTTGAATGTCATATCTGATACTGCATGCAATCTTTTGCAAGGCACGTACTGTTTTGGTTGAAGCACAGGAAGAAAATTCTAGACTTCACATAGATAAGTAATTGGAAAAGGGAAGATCCTGGCGACCTTCTAAACAAAGCTTTTGTCCTCTACATGTCTTTAGCGTATACTTGGAGAACTGTTAATTTTTTTTAACAGATACATTCATACCTCCTATTAAAACCTCATAGTCTAAAATAGCTGCTGTGCTCCAGCCATTATGTCTGCATTCAGGGTACCATGATAGAGGAAAGGTTGAAGGAAATGTTGGTACTCTCCCTTTAAGAAGCATTCCAGGAAGGCACACACGGCCTTCCTGCTTACATCTCTTTGGCCAAATCTTTCACATGGCAACATTAAACTACAAGAGAAATGTTTTAGTAGGGCAGCAATGTGCTCCTAAAACTTTCTAAAAAAGAAGGGGAGAAAGGCTACTGAGAAGCAATTAGTAGTCTCTGCCACAGGAAGCACGAGTTAAAAGCATTCCAATGACCCATACGCTTCATCTGTTGTTTCCATGGCTACAGATGGTCAAAACACCACAGATTCCCTAGGAGTCCCCTTGTGAAGAAATTATTGTTTACTTTGTTAAATGATTCATCTACGGTGCTCAAGTAGATTCTGAAGTGTCTGCAGAGGGGCAGGGTGTGGGATGGGAGTTTAAGGGGCAGGGTGTGGGAAAAGGGAGCAAAATTTGAGCTCTCTGAGAAGGACTGGCCAGAACCATGTTGTGACATGGAAATGAAAGTCCCAAGACACGAAAGACCATCCTGGGGAGATGTTATTGCAGCTGTACAGACCTTCCTCTATTTTGAAAGACTTTGAATGATATTCAAAGAATAGTGGTCAAGGACAGAGTTTGTTGGGAAAAGAATGAAAATATTTTCTCTCCAGCAAAGAGTAACACCGCAGGGATTTTTCCTAGTTAATAAGAAAGTGTTAAGAAACTAATTTAAAATACTTTTACTGAATATTTACTTTGCACCAGTTAAGATTTTGAGCACTTTACAGGCATTATTGACTCATTTGATCCTTATAGCAAGGATCAAAGGGGAAGATACTATTATTATCCGCATTTTTATGATAAGGAAATTGAAGCAGAGAGAAGCTAAGTAACTTGCCTGAGATCACACCGTTGGTGAAGGGTGGATTCGGCTCCAATAGTCTATGTTCTGAAACCGCTAAGCTATACTCACATATATTCTGAGAAGGAGCGCGGAGCTGAGGCTAAAACTTGAGGAAGTCCATTGGATGAGACTAAAATTTACCACAACGCAATTTAGCAATACTGAAATTTAATGATAGGCCCTGCATTACCTGTAACTGGGCGCCATAGTTTAAGCGCATGTGCATTTCAATTTTCCCTTTGTTTAAAAGGAGATAATAGCTATTACTAAAAAGCATCCTTTAAATTTGTTACAATGGTATTTCTATAGGAGGCTTGCTAGTGCATCAAGGAAAGCCTCATGCACTCTCTACTTATTTTTTCCTGTAACCCAATCCTAACACCACGTGCTCTCACACAGCCTGGGGCATCTATCCACCTTCCATTCCTAACCCAGCAGCTACCTAAAACGTGACCATGGTGCCTGGCAGGAAATAATCAGCCTTGTGGGATGTATGTTAATAACCCAAACCTTTTCAGCAGAGGGTGCAAATTGGTAGCCTGCAGCTGAAATTTTGCTTATGATATGCTTTATTTGGTTCATAAAGTATAATTTTAAAAGACAGATTTTCTTTTTTTTTTTTTTTTTTTTGGCCAAAATTCAAAACTGAGATTTGACATAAGAATCCAGAGAAGAAACTCTGCCTTGTTTAGACAGGCCACATCCTCCCCAATTCAGCTTGGCCCCCACGATCCCTGGACTCTTACAACTGGCCTCTTCATGCAGTTATGTTACATGTCTGTCCCCTAAAGGCATTTGAGTTTGTAACCCTGTCTTTATAGGCATTAAACTTTGAATCATATTAAATCCAATATTCTATTGTAGCAGAACCTGTTCTGAAATTACTCCACCTGCAATTTCCAGTTGAACTGATTACGCAGTCACAGCTCAGGCAAACGGTGGTTTCTGCAATCAATGGAGACACAGAAGTTATGATTCCAAATTGCCTTCTAGTAGATAAATGATGGGCTGGAAATGACGAGATAGGGCAGAACCACAAAATAATGGGATAAATATCTGGAGTATGGTAATGCAGAGCCTGCACATAGTAGAAGCTTAAACATTTATTGCTGAAAGTTTGGTGATGCACAGGCAGAGGTTTACTAAAGCTACCAGAATTTCTATTTTGCTTTGATTTTCACTATAATTACTGATTATAGTGATAATCAAAGTCATTGATGATGTTCACCAGATCCTTCTGGCACATGGGAGGATTGCACTTCCTGCCCCTGTGAGGTTGGGTGGAGGCATGCAACTAGTTCTGTCAAATGGGTTGTGAGTGGAGCTAATGTGTATCCCTTGGAACCAGATCATGAGCCTGCCAGAAAGAGACCTTCCAGAGCAGGCTTTCCTCTGACGTGGTGACCCATAGTGACCAGCAGGGTTTGAGGCGGTGGCAGCTCCCTTAGCCTGGGCCTGTGAGCAACTGCAACGGGCAGAGGCTTCTTTCTGCCGACCCGTGAGAGACATGTTCCAGGAACAAAACATAAAACTTTATTATCATAACCCACTATGCTATTTGAGTTTTTAAAATGGCAGCATAATCTATGCAATACTGATTCAAACAGTCCCCAACTGTTCATTAACAAGCATATACTAAGATTTCAAAAAATCTGAATTAGGTGACTTGGGCCATCACCAATTTACTAATGAAAATGCTTCTTTAGGCCCTGTGTCTCCATGACTCACTGACTCTAGGTCCTTTTTATGAAACCCCCCCCATCACCCATTAAAAGCCCAAGCTTTTCTTCTTGCCTAGGGAAAGAGATCTTCAAGCATCAATAGACAGAGTGACTCCAAAAGCAAATGTGCAGGGTCTTCCCAGAGTTATATTTTCCAGCGGGACTAAACTCACCACCCATGGAGAATAAAAAGGATTTGTTTCCCAGCTCCATGGAGGCAAGGCACAATCCTTTCTACCAGAACCTGTGTGTGTGTGTGTGTGTGTGTGTGTGTGTGTGTGTGTGTGTGTGTGTGTGGTGGTAACAGAGCTAGGAAAGGCCCAGGTCTCACTGCTCTTTGGAAAGGCCCAGGCCTGACCAATACAGTCTGCACTACAATCCGTGTCTTACTGGTTTCTTCCTCTGTGTGTGCATTTTATCACTGCGCCCATAACTGAATTTACTTTCTAAACTAGGGATGCATTTTCTTGTTGCTGCTGTCAATATTTTAAAAATTAAATCTCTTTTAAGTTTACTGCTTCAAAATGCAGAGAGTGTCCTCCAGGACCTACTCACTTGGAAGCACATGATCTCATGTGTTGGTGGAAAATACCTGTCTGTATGGTAAAGTCTTTTCTTGGTCCTTATTTTAGGTTTTTTGGTCTGAAAAATGTGAATTTTGGGATGGTCATTAGTGGTTTTAATACATCGTTGGTGAAGTTGGTGTCTGGTTAGCTTTTCCTTCATGCTGAGCTTTTAAACATGCTGTTTTAAAGTATTTCAGTAAATATCTCAAGTGTTGTTAGGTAGATGGGACTGTTCAGTTGTAGGTTTCATAATCCATTTATTTAATCAGTGAAGAATTTATTGAACACTTACTGAACTGTGACCGACCTCCTCAATGGTAGAGACCATGCCTTCCTTACTTTTTATCTTTACCACCTAGCCAATGCCTATGATATAATGGGTGCCCAACACAGGTTTACAGATTTGCTATTCAAAGCACCATGCTAATTCCCTCTGAGAAATACAAGGAAGTCCTCACACTTTATGAGGTAATAGTCTGGTGGATTAGATAAAATAAACATGCAAATAACTGTAGTCTATGGCAGTAAAGAAAAGATTAGTTGCTGAGCAGTGTGAAGGGATGTTTGATGGGTCCCACAAATAATGAAGGAATTTGGAATCCCTGGGTTTTACTGAGTCTCCACTGACTGTGGGAAAATTATTCAACTTTTCTGGGCTTCTGGGGCTCTATTAAATGAAGAAATTGACAAGACAATCAGAAACTTGAAATTGTAGCACTTGAATGCATTCTTACAAATTTCAAACCATGCAGAGAGATCATAATTTCCTGACTGTTTTAGCTGCATTCCATAAGTTTTGGTATATTTGTTTTCATTTTAATTTATTTCAAAATATTTTCTTATTTCTCTTATGATTTTTTTATTCTTTGACCCCTTGCTTTTTGGGCATGTGTTGTTTAATTTCCACATATTTGTGAATTTTCCAAATTTCTTTCGGTTTTTTATTTCTAATTTCATTCCACTGTGGTTGAGGAATATACTTTGTCTTATTTAAATCCTTTTAAATTTATTGAGACTTGCTTTATGGCCTAATATATGACCTATCATAGAGAATGTTCCATGTGCACTTGAGAAAAATATTTATACTGTTGTAGTTGGGTGGAGTTTTCTATAGATGTCTGCTAGGTCTAGTTGATTTAATAGTGTTGTTCAAGTGTTTTATTTATTTGTTGATATTCTGACTAGTTCTATCCATTATTGAAAGTGGTATTATTGAAGTATCCAATTATAATTGAACTGCCTATTTCTCCCTTCAATTCTGTCAGTTTTTGATTCATATATTTTGGGGCTCTGTTAGATACATATATGTTTTTGTTGTTATATATTGTCGATGTGATGAAGTGACTCTTTTATTATTATAAAATGTCCCTCTTTATCTCCAGTAATAACTTTTGTCTTCAAATCTAGTTTATCTAATATTAGTATAGCCACTCTAGCTCTCTTTTGACTATGGTTGTATGATATGTCTTTTCAAACTTTTGAGTCTTTGAATCTAAAGTATGTCTCTAGTAGACAGTATATAGTTGAATCATAATTTTTAAAATTTATTCTGCCAATCATTGCCTTTTGATTGGTATATTTATTCCATTTACATTTATTATAATTTGTAAGGTAGGTTTTACATCTGAAATTTTCTAGTTGTTTTCTATGTATCTCATGTCTTTCTGTTTCGCTATTTCTCCATTACTGCCTTCTGACTTCTTTTGTGTTAAATAGACATTGTTTATGTACCATTCTAATTTCCTTGTCACTTCCTTTACTATATATTTTTGGGTTAGTTTCTTAGGGGTTGCCCTGGAGATTACAATTAACATCTTAATTTAAAGCTGTCTAGTTTGTCCACCTATGTAAATGAAATTTTGTATCCTTTGACCAACATCTCCCACCACTCCCTCCAACCCATACCCTAACCTTTCTTGAAGCTAGCGTGATGGCAAGAAACAGTTATGACCGGTGGAATGGCAGCAGAAGTCCCAGTTCTGCTTTCAAGACCTGTCTCATTCTCCTTGTGTTTCTTTTTATTTTTTCCTGAAATGGGGATGTACCATGGAAGGAGGGGCAATGACCTGCCCATCATGTGATGAATGTGAAGGCAAGGTCCTATGAAAAGGAGCTGGATTAGAAAGCTGAAAGGAACGCAGATCTACCCAGCCTTGCAACAACCCTGGGCTGCAATTTTCTGTGTCTTGTTATATAAGCAAAGGAAATCCCTGTTTGATTAAGTTACTGTTTTTCAGGTTTCTCTTACTTGTTGAAGAATACAATCATAATTTATAACCATTAATTTTGAATACCACATTTATCATGTATGAAATTCTCATAGGTACATGATTTTCTTTCCGTATTCTTAAACTGTCTAATTTTTAAAATACATTACTGTGTTGAAATCACACTATTTTAATGGCTATAGCTTCATGGTATGCTTTGCAATCTGTTAAAGCAATGACTCTTTGTTCTTTTTTAAAAGGCTTAGTTATTTTTGTTCATATTCATTTCCATATGAATTATAGAACATGCTTCGTAAATTCAATGAAAATCAGTAGAATTTTGATTAAGATTACATTGAATTTAAGAATTAATTTGGGAAGAATTGAAATCTTTTAAATTTTCATGATTTCTATCTAGGAACACAGCGTAACTCTCCATTTATTCAGATCTTCCTTACATCTTTCAGTAGATTTTTAGTTTTACTTGCATAGATTTTGTATATTCCTGTTAAATTTATTGCTAGATATTATATCTTGAGTTATTATGAGTGAGATTTTTCTCATTGTATTGTCAAATTGATTTTTGCAAATTTATAGTGAAGCTGTTATTTTTTATTAACCTTGATTTTGTATTCATCTGCAGGTTGGATCTCCATGTCCCTTAAATGTTTTCTAGGATCCCATTTTAGCTCTAAAAGTGCTAGAACTTAGGTGTTGCAGAACTTTGGTATTGGAAGAAATTATATCTATCTGGTCCAAGTCAAAAGAAAAGCTTCATGGAAGAAGTGAGATTTCATTGTCACCATTACTTAAGGCTGTCTAAATATTCCAGTGGCAATGTCTCCAAGTCTGTTTACTTTAGCGACAGGATTTTGGGGGGTCCCTTCAGGTGTATCTGCATTTCTTTATTGTTTAATCCCTAACTCCACAATTGTTCTGAAAGCTGATATGATATGACAGGCTAAGTAAGGATTGCAGTAAAAAAAAAAAAAAAAATCCCCAAACATCTCCAACTTTGATTGTAGTTTTCTTAGTGGTGATCAATATCTCCTTTTGTTCACAAAACCAAAGCTCTAAGACCTAAAATCAGATTTTCTTCCTGGGGAATATACTGGAAGTCCACAGCCAAGTGTTTTATTAAATATTTTAGAGTTTTTAGTTACTAAATTAAAATTGAACTTAGAATTGTTTTGACAGAATGGCTGTTAACCAAGAAGTTGTATTATCTTCTCTCATTTCACAATCTCCACTCTTATTCCAAAGCCTCCTATTCATAGTGTTAAAAAAAAAATTAGCACTCAACCCCCACTCATGGGTCCTGGGAATATATATGGTTTAATGGACCAGTGTTCAAACTTGAACTTTGCACAATAGTCAGGAAGATGTAATGCATATATTTTCACATTTGGAACATTTTAGGTCCTTCATTCTTAAATGAGCAGAGGAAGAAAGAAGTAGAGAGAGATGGGCAGCCTTATTTTCCAAACAGATAAATCCCTGAAATTTTTCCTGAAAATCTTTGAAGGTGTCTTTGAGGGATATTGATTTAGAATCAAGACACCTGCATTAAAACCTGGCTCTACCACTTAACTATCTATGCTACTTCCATAATTTATTCTCAACCTCCCAAAGTCTAGTCTTCCTGCTCACAAGAATGTTTGCAGGATAAAATGAGATGAAGTTGACAAAAGAATGATGTAAACTGTAAAGTGCTTTGCAGATGTGAGTTACTAGTAATTTTGGCATGTTGAACACTTCTTTCCTTTGTCTGCTATAACACGTTTAGAGATATGTACTCCAAAGGGGAAAAGAACACTGAAATGGCCTCGATGCATGAGAAAATCATACTTACACATGTTGAAAACTTTTACAAAATATATAATTAAAGTTTTCACGATTTCATGATAAAATATTGATGAAAACGATCAAAAACAAGTCATAAAATATAAATGCAAAGTAGTTAGCATTGTTTTGATGTTCGAACTAGTGGTTTAGAAATCTAAAGAAAAACAATCATGACAGGATGATTGAATCAAAAGCACAAGTTACTTAGTTTTTATCAAGCCCCCTACCTGACAGATCTCCCTAAGGTTGGAGAGAAAACATATCTCTGGGTTGGTTAGATTCTGTTTCTTAATTGTGTGTGGAAGGTAGCAGCAGCAACATCATCATCATTGTCTTCATTTCCCATTGCTGCTATAATAGATTAGCAAAAATTTAGTAGGTTAAAACAACATGGATTTATTATTTTATAGTTCTGGAAGTCAGAAGTCCAAAATGGATACGCAGGGACATGGTCCTTCGGAAGGCTGTAGGGGAGAATTTGTTTCTCACTTTTCTGGTGTCTAGAGGCTGCCTGCATTCCTTGGCTCATGGCCTCTTCCTTCTATTACTCCAAGCTTTGCTTCTATGGTTACATCTTCTTCTCTGACCCTCCTGCTTCCTTCTTATAAGGACCCTTGTGATTACATTGGGCTCACCTGGAAATTCAGGATACTTCCTCCTATCTCAAGATCCTCAATGTAATCACATCTGCAAAGTCTCTGTTGCCGTGTAAGGTAACATAGTGACAGGTTGCTGTGAATGTGAACATCTTTGGGTTAGGGACGCTATTCATCCCATCACAATCATCAACAATAGTTAACACTTATTGAGCGTTTTTTATGTGCTGGGCATTGTGCTAAGCACCTCATACACATTAAACCACAAAAACCTTATGAGGAAGATATTAACATTCTCCCCACTTTAAGATCATGGCATTGAGGCACAGAGAGGTTTAAGTAATTTGCCCAAGGTCATACATCTAGGACTTTAACTCAAGTGAGCTGACTCCAGGGCCCAAACTCTTTACCAATCTGTTCTCCAGAAGTGAGTGGATTGGCCCACTGGACTTCAAGGACACAGAAACCCCTAAATATAGGATTTTAAGAGGCAATGATTTTACATCAAAAAACAAGGTAGTATTTTATATTTTTTATAGTAGTTTACAATTTCTAAAGTACATTCCCTGCAATTTTCCATGAAAATGTCCCACAATTTTGCAGTTCAAAATAATTTTCCCATGCACTAAATCGTATTCTTTTTGATTTATTTAAATAGCAACGGTTCCTATTATGCCTTTCACTGGGATTTGTATACCTGTTTGTTCTGTCTGTTCAACTGTGAGCCCTTTAAGTAAAGGTAGAAACAAGCCCTTCCCCAATAAAAAATGGTATAGTGAGTTGAATACTAAAAGTACTCAATAAATATGTTTTCAATTGACTAGTATATCTGAGGCACAGTATAGTTTTGGGATACTATAGAACCTAAAAAATAGATGCAGTAGTAGACTGTTCTTTGATGGCCCCCAATGAACTATGACTTCTGGCACTCATGCCCTTGTGTGGTCTTGTCTTGATTTGACTCTGGGATAAGTGTAGAACTACTTTAACCAATTGAATATGATGAAAGTGATATTGTGCCAGTTCTTGGCCTAGAAGTTTCTATTTTCTCCATCTTGGAACCCTCACTCTTGGAATATTGCTTTTGGAACCCAACCACCATGCTGTGAAACCCAAGCAGCCATGTGGAGAGGCCCGTGTGGAAGAGGACTTAATGCAGGAAAGTAGACCCCAAAACTGGGGTTGAGACCAAAGGCCAAGTGGGTTCCTGGCTTAGCACAAGGAAGAATTCAAGAACGAGCTGACAGAGTAAAAAAAAGCAAGTTTATTGACGGAACAAAGAAAGAGAAGGAAGTCTCACTCCATAGGCAGAGCAGCAGCTCTCTCTCAGAGCAACAGAGAGTAGCACCTTGTGAGTTTCTGGAGTCTTATTTTATATTTAACATTATTTTAAGTGGAGGGAAGGTTATTCATAACATTTCTGGGAAAGGGGTAGGGAGTTCCTGGAACCAGGGGTCCCTCCTCTTTTTAAACCATATAGAGTAACTTCTGGGAGTTAACATGGCGTTTGTAAACTATCATGGCGCTAGTGGGAGTTTCTTTTAGTATGCTAATATATTATAAAAAGAGTATAATGAGTAGTTAGGGTAACCTGAGGTCATTTTTTCTTGGCCATCTGGGTTTTATCTGGTTTTCGATTGTTTCTCCACCAACTCTTATTTTATCAGAGACCTTGGTTTGGGACTTAATGACTACTGAACAGGGCCTGCTGGTTCCCTATCTCAGACTGAAGTTCCCCACCAACAGTACTGAGTTTAGTAGACCTTCCAGATGACTGCAGCCCTCAGACACCACAGGGAACAGAATTGCCCAGGCAACCTGCAGAATTTTGAGGGAGAATGAAGTGTCGTTTTTGAGCTTCTAGGTTTGGGGGTGGTTTGTTACGTATCAATAGATAACTGGAACGCCAGGACAGACACATTTCTGCAGCACAGGGACACCATGCTCTCTCATCTTCCTGCCGAAGCACTGTCAGTGAGATCATAGATTCTGGGCTGAGAAGGCAGAATCTCTTCCACCTACAAGCCATTGATTGGCTCCTACAACTTGGAAGGGTCTCCTGGCAGGTCAGAGACTGAGGAGTAAAGGCTGAATGTGACTTTCAGAGTTTGGGGACACAGATGGTAACAGAAAAGACTGCTGAGACCTCGTGCTGATTTGAATTCCTCAGCATGTGTCTGAGTGTCCTTTCTTTTTATCTTTTGAGGACTTAGTAACTGACTGTTTTCCTTTTTTCCAGTGGTTTCACCTTCTCCTTCTGCCTGGGTGGTTTTGTTTCTTGTTGGAAAAGTCAGTCTTGTGCACTCGGTCTTTTGACCCTCTGCTCGGCCATCTAAGAATGAGCGCTGGGCCGGGAGCACTTCTTTACCAAGGGACAGGGAGCCCACCCGCCTATGCTTGGCTTGTGCCCTGAGCCGGAGCACCTTCCCGTGTTCAGGGCCACCACATGCTCCTTTGCTCTGCTTAAGCGCGTGCGCCAATGGCCCTCATTCGCACCCCCAGCATTCTGCACTCAGACCCCACCGGGGAGGAATGGGGTACTTCTACTGCAGCACCAGCTGGGGTGTGTGCAGCCACACTGCCTTCATGGCTGCGGAGTGTACCCCCCCGGACACTGGGGACCAGCGCACCGCAAGGGGCTGGACCTTGCTGTGCGCACTCTCTCTTCTCTTGCTGTAAGTCAATACTGAGCCTGCCGTGTGCCTTGTCTGTTCTCAGTGACTTCGAGTCATGCACTGGTCTGTTCCCGGGGGGGCACCTCACTGCCTTTTAACCTTGGCCGCACTCCTGTTATGTCCTATCCTATGGCACAGCCAGACCACCCAGGGAGCGGTGCACACTTGCTTTTCAGCTGTCAGGCTTCTCTCTTGACTTCCTGTCTTTGATTCCCGAGTTTTTTCAGGTTCTAGTTCCCCACTGTGAGGAAAAACAAGAAATATAGAATAAAGCAGATTCTATTCCTGAAGCCAAGTGACCCCAATGAGCTAAAGAGAAGTTCCTCGAAGGCTCATTGGTCTGAGCTTGGGGGCTCTTGCAGAAGATGCTGTGGTGTTGATTCACAATAGGCTCATGTGCTGGTGACAAATGACCACCTGGCTGGAAAAAAAATGTAGTCCAGGAGTGTGTTCTGAACGGAGAAAGCACCCTTCCCACTGCACATTCTTCCTTGTGTACCCTCCACACCCGCCCCTTTTAAAACCCTGTTCGAGAAGACAAAGGCGTTGACCCTATGGGCATTCGGTCCAGCGTGAGCTGCTTGTGCTTGTGTGTCATTTGGGGAGGGACGAGATGAGTGAGGGATGGCACTGGGCCTGACATTCATCCGAGGGGCAAGTGGGAGGAAGCAGTGGTGACAAGGGATCAGGGATGCAGCTAGGGGCCTCCCTCCCTCCTCCCATCCCCTTTCTCTGCCATCTGCCAGCGTAAACTCCACTGTGCACTGACACTGGGGTAAGGGGAGGGACAGGACGGAGGGGTGGGTGTGTCATTGTCTCGGTTAACAGTGGAGGCACTGTGGGAAGGGAAACGGGAGGCTGGCAAGATAGTTGAAATCACTGTGTCTGGGACAGAACCCAATCCCTTATTCTCTAACCTTTTTCGGAGACTGTGAATATTGTGTTTTTGTAGAGCAAGGTACAATTGTTTATGTAAAGCATGAATAGACGGCTTGATAAAAAAGGTTGGTTAGATTGTTCATTTAGTTAACAATTATTTATTAGTTCTTACTGTCTGCCAAGTCCTGTTCTAAGCACTTTACAAATATTAATTCATTGAATCCTCATAACAACAGTGTGAGATAGATACCCAGTGAATTTCAAATGCCCAGTTAAATTTGAATTTCAGAATTGCAACTGATAATCTTTTTAGTAAAAACATGTCCCATATATCATCTGCTCTCAAATCTTGCTAACAAACCCAATATTATATTCAATATCTGGGACATACTTATAATAAAAATTATAGTTTATGTGAAATACAAATATAACTGGGCATCCTGTATTTTATCTGGCAACCTGAGCTCCAATGACTTACTTCCAATAAGTGGGGAATTGGGATTTGAACCCTGAAAGGGTAGCTTTCTGGTCCAGGCTCATAAGTAGCTCATAATGCCGCCTCTCCATTGAAAACTGGAATGCTACTGTGGCTAAACAAACCACCAATCAAGTTGTATTTTCTCTGCTGTAGGCCATTTGAGAAAGAATAAGCAGCATTTTCTCTTTCTCTCCTTTGGAAGGTGACCAGGGATTTGTGTCCAGTGGCCTAAGCTTCCCAGGATCCAGGAGAGAATTGAGGATCTTTTTATTTTCCAAAGTCTGGGCACTTGAATCCATGGGGTTGGGTTGTCTGAAGGCGTTTCTCAGGTAGAAGGGGTTTAATTGAAAGACTAAGAGACCAAGCTATTCTAGGCCCTGGAAGGGCCTGGGGCCTGCACCAGGGTGGGAAGGACTCAGATAAGGCTGGCTGCACATGTACCTATAGAGACTGGACTCTATGCCACACTTGGGAGCCTCGGCCAGGAGCCCTGTAGTCAAAGGCTGGCACAGAGCGGGCCGAGCCACGTGCCTCCCCATGTGCCATGAGAGCTGCACGTGGAGCCCAGAAAGGGTGCTGGGACCCCGGTTGAATTTTTCTGAACTGCTTAAACCATAAAATTCATGAATGACTTCAAAAGGAGAAAAGAAGTATATTTTTCCTCCATGCTGTGTGGAAACCCCACCCTAGTTTTGTTAAATGAATATATTTAATGAGCAGTTACTATATGCTTGGTACTTGCATATCATACTTTCTCATTGGATTGCTACAATAGCCCTGTTGCTGCATAGACCAGGTCATGGAGCTGGAGAGTGTTTGCACTTGTAAACACAGATCATTTCAACATAACACTCAGGGTTTTAACCACCCCCATTGCACCACCTCTCTCAGTTCAAAACCCAATTTTAATCTTGAGCCAAATTTAGCAATTTGATCCCCTGATGCTGGGGGGGGGAGGGTGTAGCATAAGAACAAGTGTATGAGTACGAAATATTTTTTTTTTAGACTCTGCAGATGAAAATCATCCTCGAACATCAAGTGCTATGGGATTAAAGAGATTATATTTCAGATAGTTGTCATTTTTTTCAGAATAAATGTCCTCTTTTTAAAAATCCTGGATTTAAAAATTTAAATATAAATACCTGGTTTTTAGAGGATCAGCTAAAAATGGGTTTCCCTCCACAACACAAGCTCTGGTCTTGGTCATCCCCTGCACCTAGATTGCTCTGTTACGACCATGGTTGAGTCACCATTTCTTGACAGTCAGAGCTCCTGTGGATCCCATGAAGGGCCCTGTGGGGACCAAAAATTCAGTACACTCAGAGGATTCAAAGCTGTTTACAACATGAATCAGCAATGCATAGCAACGTGGTTTTTTTTCCCCTAAAAGTCACATCTTTCATATAAGCAATACTAATTATGCTGTTTAGTTTTGTTTTTCCAAGGTGAATGACAAGAAAAATGTATAACCAAGGGACTAGTTGACAGAAGTGAAGAAATATGAGACAACTAAAACAGAGAATGAAAAATAATGAGAAAAATGATTAAAAGAACTGAATTGTGTGGCTTGCTCTACTGGTAATGAGCCTGAACTAAATGAAGAAGTTGCCATGTATTTATGGAACCTGCAGGAGAGATAAGGAAGTAGTTTTCTCCTAATCTAACTGGATTTTGTTTTCAAACTGGGTGGATAATGGAAAGCAGCATGAGAAAGCTCTCTTGGGGTCACCCTAGCAGTGGTCCTGCAAGAGGAACCGTCCTCGTGGACATTTTCTTCTTCCCCCTGCACTTGGATTGCACTCTGCCTGGTCTTACCTGGAGTTTCACACCCATTGACACCCAGTTCCATCTTTCCACACTTGTATGTTCATTGCCTCCCCCACCAAGACCTACTCAACAAGAATCTTCTATTTATCTGCTCAACCTACCTTCCACCCTAAATTGGTTCTTGTGGCTGCTGAACAAATTATCCCAAACTGGGTGGCTTAAAAACAACATAAATTTATTCTCTGGAGGCCAGAAGTCTGAAGTTAAGGTGTTGGCAGGGCCCCAGTCCCTCTGAAGGTTCTAAGGGACAGTTTTGTTGTGGCTTGTTTGTTTTTGCCTTTTCCAGCTTCTGGTGCTCCAGGCATTCCTTGGCTTGTGGCTGCAGAACTCCAATCTCAGCCTCTGCCATCACAGGGCCTCCTCCTCTCCTTCCGCCTTTCTCTTAGAAGAACACTTGCCAGAGGATTTAGGCCTTACCCAGTTAATCCCAGGTTATCTCATCTTGAGATCCTTAATTACATCTGCAAAGACCCCTTTTCAAAATGAGCTTATATTCACAGGTTCTGGGTGGATGGATTTTTAGGGGAAAGCCGTCACTGAACCTGCTATACCCCCTCTCCTAAACAGAAACAACTCTTGCTCTTCAGGTAAGAGAGTAATCAGTCAAAGATGAATCCATTTATAATTCACCAAGGCATTTTTTTAACATCTCCTGTCCATATCGCTCTAATTTTCTTACAAACCAAAGCTGTTCAAGATCACCAGTGTCTTGTAAATGCCTCAGAACTCATAGTCTACTTGGGCTTTGGGTTCTATATATTCAGCTCTCATTCTCATCTGCCTTCTACAGTCCTTCCTTCATCCCTTAACTATGTAGATCAATTCAGCTTTCCAAACCAGTGGTTGCACATCCTGGCTTGTTAGAGACAGTTCTGGTTTAAGCCTGTTTGTCCCAATGTCCTTTCTGGTTGGCACTCCCTTTAACTCTCAAAATCCTACTTTGGATGATATCCCTAACTAGAACACTTTCTCTTTTGGAGGGAGGCTTTAAGGGATAAGTGACAGAAAGGATTCTGTTCAGTGAGTGATGACTGATGAGGAGGGGAGCCCTTTGCCTGAACTTGCAAATTTGGAGGCTAACATAGGCGTGGGGAAGATCTGAAGGACAGAGTTGGCACACAGAATATGTCACAGTATAGTTTAATAAAAGATTTCTTCTCACTGGGGAGGGGGGAGAATGAGCATCTACTAATAGCTTGGGGCCTCAGTTTCCCTTTATAAAATAGTCTAAGAGCAATTAGCTTCTTTGGAAGTTTGAATCTTAGGTTCAAACTTATTATTTGGTATGGTGAAATATGGTCCCTACAAGTTTGCAAGCATACCACTCCTCAGTGGTACTTATGCTTGAGGACCAGCCCACTTAGGGCTGGCCACCACTGGTGCCCATGTGTGCTGTCCAAGGGCCTGAGGACTGGCCCACCCGGGGCCTCCTGTCACCACTGCCAGTGCCTGAATGAACCACTCAAGGCCCCAAGGACCAGCCCACCCAGAGCTGCCACCACCACCACTGGTACCCCGACTGCCACCCAGAAACCTGAGGATGATCCCACTCGGGCCTACTGTTGCTGCTGCCATTGTCAACACCCATACACACCACCCAGGGGACAGAGGACTACCCCACCTGGGCTGCTGTTGCCACCACTGATGCCCATATGTACTGCCAGGTATCCTGAGGGCCTGCCCACCTGGTGTCTGTGTGTGTCCCCCAGGGGTCCAAAACAGGCCCACCCAGTGTCCATGTCCCCAATGAAGCCTCATCACAGCCTTCATAAACAACCACAGCCTAAGCCACTGAGGAACTCAAGACACTGCTGATGCTGATTATAGCCAAAGAAATATGAAGACTACACTACTGTGCCTACCGAGAACCAAAGCCAAAGCTCCCTACCCAACTAACACTATAGATAGATCCACAGAAAAAAGTCATTCCCTCTGAAAACTACTCCATATTATCAGAAGAAGTATTACACCAGATGTGCAGGTATCAATGGAGGGACAGAGGAAACATGAAAAAGCAAGGAAACAAGACACCTCCAAAGGAACATAATAATTCTCCAGTAACAAACCCCAAAGGAAAAAAAATCTATGAAATGCCTGAAAAGGAATTCAGAATAATCTTAAGGAAGCTCAGTGAGATACAGCATAACACAGATAGACAATACAAAGAAATCAGGAAGAAAATTCATGATCTGAATGAAAAATTTGAGAAAGAGATAGATATTGTAAAAAAAAAAAAAAAAAGAGAGAGAGAGAGAGAACCAAACAGAAATACTGAAAAGCCTGGGACTAGATGGCTTTACTGGCTTAATTCTATCAAACTTTTAAAGAAGAACTAACACCAGTTCTCAAACTATTCCAAAAAATTGAGAAGGAGGGAGTTCTTCCTAACTTATTCTAAGAGGCCAGCATTACCCTGATACCCAAACCAGGCAAGGACACAACAAAAAAATAGATCTACGGGCCAATATCCCTGATGATAATGGATGCAAAAATTCTCAACAAAATACTAGCAAACTGAATCCAACAGTACACCAAAAACAAAAACAAAACAAAAATACCCCCAAAATAACATCATTATCAAATGGGATTTATTGCAGGGGATGAAAGGATGGTTTAACATATGCAAGTCATCACATCAACAGAAGGAAGGACAAAAATCATGTGAAATCATATGATCATCTCAATAGATGCAGAAAAAGCATTTGATAAAATTCAACATCCCTTCATGATAAAGACTCTTAACAAATTGGACATAGGAGGTACATACCTCAACACAATAAAGGCCATATATGAAAAACCCACAGCTAACATCATGGTGAGTGGGGAAAAGCTGAAAGTATTTCTTCTAAGAACTGGTATAAGATAAAGACGCCCACTTTTATCACTCTTATTCAACACAGTACTGCAGCTCCTAGCCGGAGTAGTTAGAACAGAGAAAGAAATAAAGACCATCCAAATTGGAAAAGACGAAGTCAGATTGTCCTTGTTTGTAGATGATATGATCTCATATAGAGAAAAACCTAAAGACCACCGAAACAACCCTCTTAGAGCTAATAAATAAATTCAGTAAAGTCGAAGGATCCAAAATCAACACACAAAAATCAGTAGCATTTCTACGTGCTAATAACAAACTACCTGAATAGCAAGAAAGCAATATCTTTTACAATAGCTACAAAAAAATAAAGTACGATACCTGAGAATACATGTAACCAAGGAAGTAAAAGATTTCTACCATGAAAACTATAAAACACTGGTGAAAGAAATTGAAGAGGACCCCCCCTAAAATGGAAAAACATTTCATGCTTATGGATTAGAAGAATTGATATTGCTAAAATGACCATACTACCCAAAGCAATCTTCACTATCAAAATACCAATGACATTCTTCACAGAAACAGAAAAAAAAAATCCTAAAATTCACATGGAACCACAAAAGACTCCAATAGCTAAGCAATCCTGAACAAAAAGAACAAAGCTGGAGGCACCATACTATCTGATTTCAAAATATACTATAATATAAAGGTAAAGTAACCAAAACAGCATGGAATTGGTATAAAAACAGACATATAGAACAATGAAACAGAATAGAGAACTTAGAAATAAATCCACACCCAACCAACCGATATTCAACAAAGTTGCCAAGAGCACACATTGGAGAAAGGACAGTCTCTTCAATAAATGGTGGGGTGAATCTTGGATATCCATATGCAGAAGAATGAAACTAGACCTCTGTCTCTCACTGTATAAACAAATCAACTCAAAATGGATTAAAGACTTAAATATAAGACCCAAAACTGTAAAACTACTAAAAATAACATGAAAGAAATGCTCTAGGACATTTGGTCTGGGTGAAGATTTTACAGACAAGACCTCAAAAGCACAGCCATCAAAAGCAAAAATAGACGAATGGGACTATGTCGAACTAAAAAGCTTCTGTACAGCAAAGGAAGCAAGAGTGAAGAGACAATCTGTAGAACGACAAAAAATACTTACAAACTATTCATCCGACAAGGGACTAATATCCAGAATGTACAAGGACAACTCAAGCAACAGTAATGAAATCCAATTAAAAACTGAGCAAAAGATCTGAATAGACATTTCTCAAAAGAAGACACACAAATGGCCGAGTTTATCAAAAAAGTGCTCAACATAACTAATCATCGGGGAAATGCAAATCAAAACCACAGTGAGATACCATCTCACCCTAGTTAGAATGGCTGTCATTAAAAAGTCAAGAAAATAACAAATGCTAGTGAGGATGTGGAGAAAGGGGAACTCATATGCTGTTAGTGGGAATGTAAATTAGTACAGTAATTCTGGAAAAGAGTATGAGGGTTTCTCAAAAAAACTAAAAATAAAACTACCACATGATCCAGCAATCTCAGCACTGAATATATGTCCAGAGGAAAGGAAATCAGTATATCAAAGAGCTACCTGCACCCCCATGTTTATTGCAGCATGTAATCATCTCAGTAGATGGACTGGGTCTCTGGGCAGCAAATAGGCTAAGTGGGGACACTGAAGGGAAGACAAGAAAGGAAAGACGTATTGAAGATATATAAAGAGTTACTGAAATGAGAGTAGTTTGTGTTCACAAAATGTCTGTTGGTCAATCCCTGGGGTGTATGCATGGATACTACCTACAAAATATAGCATCTTTGTAGTTTAGCAAGATACTATGTCTTCATTTTTAAAATGTCAATATCCTACCAGGTCTGTACACTCAAGGCAAAGTTTATGTATACAAAACCAAAAAGCGAAAAGAAAAAAACCCATCATAAAATTATAGTTTTATCAGATGGAGCAATAAGGAATTTGAGGCTGTGTGCATATAACAAGAGATTTACTTTTAGAGACAAGCAGAGAACAGAAAAATCATTTTCAGCATGTTAACAGCAGTCTTACAAAATAGGTGTTATTATATTCAGTTTGAAAATTAAAGGAAATGTCTCAGAGAGGTCAAGTAACTTGCCTGAGGTCACACAGCAAGTAATAGCTGGAGCTAGGTCTACAAGTGAGTTTTAATTGCCCCTGAAGCCTATGTTCTTCTCAGTACAAAGTTTGTATGGAGGGGGCAAAAAGGGGGGAAAAAAAGTTAGGAAATGGTTGAAATTTTGACAATTATTTTTGTGCAATGTAGTCTGAATACTGGTTATATCTTATACATCATCTATTTACATAGTTTAAGATTTATGAAAGATTTATAAAAATAAAAATTCCCAATGCTCCCCAGAATAGTGTGGTGACAATTTCGAATTTAGGAGACTTTTTTTTTTTTTCCTCCTCTACCCAAGGAACCAAGAGATTCTGATTCCAGGGGGATGTGCTCATAGGCCTATGGCCTTGTCTTCAAAGAGGCCTATCATCTCTTTGTCTCCCTCAACACACAAAACACGGGGAGCTGCTTAAAGAGCTCAACATACCGTTCTTTGGTTTGAGGGACCATACTTGCCTTTTTATTGCCGCACTCACAGTTCAATAAATCACCAAAGGGAGTGTGAAATGGTATCTTCACTTCAGAAAACAGTGTGGCAGTTTCTTAAAAGGTGAAATGTATACTTTCTCTGTGACCCAGAAGTTTCACTCTTAGGAATTTACTCAAGAGAAATAAAGGTATATATTAATAGTAAGAGCTGTACAGGAATACTGATAGCCAAGCTATTTTTAATAGCCAAGAACTGGACAAAACCCAAATGCTCATCAACAGGAGAAATGATAAACATATTTTGACTTAGTCACATAATGGAATACTAATTACAACTTGAAATAAAGAAATATTGATTCCATCAGTCAATCACTGGGTCCTGTGGATTCTACCTCCAAAATATATCTGCTTCCCTCCATCTCGTTATCCCCACAATCAGCCTTTGGTCTGAGAAATTCAACAGTCTTCACCTGGCATCTCCTTAGCTGCTCTTCCCTCCTTGAATCCACTCCTCGCCCAGCAGCCAGAGTCATCTGAAAACACCATGAATCTGCTCTTGGCACCCACTTATACCAACCCTTCAGTGGCTGCCCTCTTCCTCTTGGATAAAGTCTAAAATCTCTGCAGTCCACAGAGCTCTACAGAATCGCTTCCTTCCTGAAGTTTCTGCGGCTGCTGTCCTCTCGCTCACTGTGCTGCAGCCACCCTGGCCTTCTCTCCATCTCCACTGGGCCGAATCCCTTTAGACATCTGGGGCCTTGCCAAGGTCGTTCTACCTGCAGCAGCGCACACCCCATCTTCTCCTGGTCAGCTTACTCCTAGGTCTCCTCCACAAGAGGAGAAATTGAGGGGGGCTGGCCCACCCCCATTTTAGGCCGAGCCTCCCTCATGTTTCCTGGTAGCATTCTCTGCTCTGCCTTCGTAGCACCATCACAGCCACAGTGATGCAGGGCTTGCAGTGACTATTTGCTTATTTTTGTATGAGTTTCCTATTGCTGCTGTAAGAAATTACCACAAACTTAGTGACTGAAAGCAGCATACATTTATTATCTTATGGTTCTGGAGATCAGAAATCTGAAAGGAATTTCACTGGGTCAAAGTCAAGGTGTGCTCCCCATGGAGGCTTTAGCAGAGAATCTGTTTTTTAGCCATTTTCAACTGCTGAAGGTCATCTGTGTTCCCTGGCTCGGGCCCCTTTCTCCATCTTCAAAGCTGGCAGCAAAGCGTCTCTCCTCCGCAGCCTCTGCTTCCTCGTTACGCCTTCTCTATCTGACTCTGAGCCTCTTACCTTCCTCTTTTAAGGGCACTTGTGATTACATTGGGCCCACCTGGGTAATCCAGAGTCATCTCTCCATGTCATGATCCTTAATTTAATCACATCCGCAAAAAATCCCCCTTACTGTGTGAGGTAACATGTCCACAGGTTCTGGGGATTAGGATGTGGATGTATTTGGGGGGGTACACTTGAGCCTACCACATTTGTCTTCTCCCAAGGTTTTAAGCTCTGTGAGGAATAGGAACCATGTCTGTCTTTTCCACTCCTCTAACTGGCTAGCAGGTACTTTGCACATAATAGGTGCTAAATAATTCATTTGCTGGATAAAGTAATAGCATTGATGCCACTTGTACACAAATGGCTAATATTTTTTTCTAGTATTTATTTTTTCATTTTCACTTTCAAGTTTAAGACTGGATCATTTTTTGCGGTTCTGTATCCATTAGGGAAGGAGGGCTTATTCTACCTGGTTTTCCTAGTTCCAGGTCCCAGTTGTTCTAAGAAATTACCTGAACTATGAATCAGTTATTCACCAATTCTATTCAAGTTTTCTTGCATTAAATTCTCTTTGGCTAATCATCAAGTGGAGCCCATCCTCTTAAACTGCTCTTGCTTTAGAAGTGTTCTCACCTGCCTCACACACTCCAGAATGCACACGAATCGGCATGCATTGTCTAGGTCAACAGGCTTCTAAGAGATTTATGTCCCTGTCATGCTTCTATAAGCCAGATTTCTTCAACTCTTTTCCTAACCTCAACATCATTATTTCATTGGCAACTCCACAGTACAGAACCTGGTGTCAGTATTCCGAGAGCCAGGTGATAGCATAAAAATTTAGAATAATTGCAACTCAATTATACTAGCATTATTTTAGCCTATGCCATATTGGGAATCTCTCTGATTAGGAGATGGCAAGAAGGGATGAAAGAAGGAATGTGTGTGTGTGTGTGTGTGTGTGTGTATGTGTGTGTGTGTGTGTGTGTGTTCAAATCAGAGACACAGTACAACTACATATTGAATACATTTCAAACTGGACACTTTCTTAGATAAGTGGAATGAGTGAATTCTTCCAATCAACAAAAATGAAAAGAAAGAACAGAAATTCAGCCAAACCAATTCCTTGACATCATTTGGTCAAGAAAGGAAAAACTGATTATCCAATTTTGTCTCGATCCTGTGGAGACACAGACTGAATGAATGTGAACAGCGCTGTGGTTTGAACCTGTTCCCCCAAAGTCCATGTGTTGGCAACTTCATCCCCAGTGCAACCTCCAGTGTAGAGAGGTGGGAATTTTAAGAGATGATTAGGTCATGAGGGTCCCACTCTCATGAATGGATTAATGCTGTTATTGTGGACGTGGGATACACATGGCCCCCATTTACTCTGTGTTGAGTGGGTGCACGTCTTTGCCAGATGACACCCTCTGCCACATTCTGATGCGATAAGAAGGTCCTCACCAGATGCCTGTGCCATGCTCTTGAACTTCTCAGCCTCCAGAACTGTAAGCCAAATATACTTCTTTTCTTTGTGAATGACTCGGTCTGTGGTATTCCATTACAGCAGCAGAAAATAGACTAAGGCAGACACACATTGCCCATCTGGTAAATAAAATAGTTAGCTGAACAGATTTAGGACACTTTAAACCCAAATCTGCTCATGAACATCTTCTTGTCTCATCTGGTCTGTTTTGAAATCTTGTCTTGGCTTGTAGGGACCTTATAAAGAAGGCCAAAAACCAAACACAAAAAACAGTGGAGCAATAGTTAAGCCCATTGTCTCCTTCACCTAGCCTTGCCTGGACTTACAGCACGTTGTCTGGACATATGAGACTGTGGAGCATTATTCATTTCTCATAGAGAAGCCAGCTGAGTTGGGACTAGCCTCAACAATGCACCCTGCTATTTAGCCAGGAGCAAGGTTCTCCTCCAACACAATGCATGTGCATGTTCAGCTCGTTGCTTGTCTGTGCATATCCCCACATGCAGAGAGAGCGTTTACAACCCAGGTGACAACCATGCACCCCGTGTCTCTATTCCCACCAAGGCCAGAAAGGAGACTGCTCAGCTCTCTGCATTTTATCTCACTGGCTGCTGACCTCTAATGCAATTATCTGGGCAAAGGACTAGCGTGTACTTGGAGTCTGTATACAGACAACTTACGCTAGTTATCAAGGAGTTTTCATTAAATAAAGAACGATTTTGACTTAACCTCAGATGGGCACAAAAGTATCCAGGCATCGTAATAAGTTCACTGGATAAATACTAAAAAAATTACTTCAAGCAAAGAGAAATCCAATTGAAGAGAAATTAAGGCTGAGTCCCCTATTTTTTTGATATTCACACCCATGTTTCTGAACATGGGTAGGATATTTGAAGAATAGGCTTAAATTTTATCAAGGAGGAGGGGAGTGTTCCCCTTAGCGTGCCAAAAATATTATAAAATCCCTAATTCCAGGTCTTTTAAAGTATCCCTTCAGCCCTTATGTAATTTGGGTTCCTCTAGAGATTGGGTGCAGGTTGAGGACATTCTTCTAATTCACAAGAATCCAGTGTTGTTATTAATATAAGCACCTGCCCAAGAACTACTCATCATTTTAGCCCAGACACGTATGACAGCAACAGAGGCTGACTGCAGGTGACCCACATTTTGAATTTAGTCCTCCATCCACCAGTGGGTGAACGATGATTGCTACTTTCTGAGGAAGCCTACAGATGGGAAGTGTGTTGCCCTCACAACCTTAGTGTCGGGACGGGAGCAACAAGCCGCCCTTCTATTCAATACCTGTGCTGCTATGACAGACCACAACTTAGTAGTGGTTTAAGAAACACAAATTTGTTGTCTCATAGTTCTGGAGTTCAGAAGTACAGAATGGGTCTTGCTGGGCTAAACTCAAGATTTTGGCTCTGTTCCTTCTGGAAGCTCTAAGGGAAAATATACGTCCTTTCCTTTCCAGCTTCTTGAGGTTGCCCTCCATGCTTGGCTCATGGCCACCTTCCAGTCTGTATCCCAATACTCTGATCTGTGCTTCCATTGTCACATCTTCTCTGACTCTCCTGCCTCTGTTTCTCTTATAAGGACCATTGGTCCACCCAAATAACTCAGGATAATCTCCCATCTCCAAATCCTTAATCACATTGCAAAGACTGTCTTGCTTTATAAGGTGATACATTCACGGTTTCCATGATTAGGACATAGATGTCTCTGGGGGAAGGAGGGCATTCTTCTGCCTATCACAATACCCTTTTCTGTTTTCAAACCAGAAGCTATTGGTTATTTCTATACTTCGCCCTTCTTTCTCCACTTACCTCAACCTGTCATCTGCCTTTTTTATTAACCCAAAGTATTATTTGTAAAATTCTTTCTTCTTTATAAGATTGAGAGCTCCTGGAAAAGCAGATGTTGTATTTAACTTCTTATTATTACCAAAACAACTGAAAGCTGAATAAAATATATGGCACAATGGTTAGCAAGACTTTGGGTATCAAGCAATGAAAAACGGTGAGCTCTGAGTGATGGGAAACAAATGCCTCAAACCCTATGATGGCCCCAGTTTGCTGCCTGGAGAGGGTCTGAAGTTGAAAAGCTGAGAGTAGGGTTCTGTGCAGAGTACAGTGTCTCCTGGAGTGGGGAAGAGGTGGGATAGAGTTTGCAGAGTGAAAAATCAAAGAGGAGAGAACAGAGTCTACTGAGGGCCTGGCTTCAGGCTTCAGCTCTTCAGTCTCCAGCTAAGCACTGATTCCTGCATGTTTGAGAGGACACTATCCAGATGTGGGGAAAGAACTCTCTGAAAAGATTAAAGGGACAGTACCAGGCACTCACACAAAGCCAGGAATAGTTCTTGTTCCCACTAGCCAAAGTGGAAACCCTCATAATTCTTGGACACGAGGGAGATTCCTCAGAAGGGCTTGGCTTGCGTATTGAGACAAAGGTACTCCTAGAATAAAGGCTGCTTTCGTCTCACATAATAAAGCTCAAGAGCAAATTCTGAAGATCAAACCGTAAGTAACTCAAATGCACCCCAGAACAAAGCTCAAGAATATTTTACAGGAATACAAACATATCTAGCACCCAAAAAGGTAAAATTCACAGCGTTTGACATCCATTCAGCAATTAACATTCTGAATTAGCATTTAGAAGCAGGAAAGTATGACTCATAATGAGGACAAAAATCAATCAATGGAAACTAACCTAAGAATTGCTCAGATGATAGAATTATTAGACAGGCCATTAAAAGAGTTATTATTACAGCATTCCTTAAGTTCAAGAAGCTGGAGGAAAGTTTGCACATGAGAATTAGAGACATGGATGTCTTAAAAAGACCCAAATAGACCTTCTAGGGTTGAAAGCTACAATATCTGAGATGGAAAAATACAGAAGATTGAACACTGGAGGGAAATAAAAGATTAGTAAACTTGAAGACAGCAATGGAAGCTATTCGATGAAATCTAGAGAGAAAAAAATTGAAAAATAAAGTGAACAGAGTGAGTCGAGGGACAACTTCAAACATCAAGTATACATGTACTTGGAGTTCCCAAAGGAGTGGGGGAATTGTTTCCAGATTTGAGCAATTTCAAATAAATCATCCATGAATATTCATATATTTGTTGGGCATGTGCTTTCAGTTCTCTTGGGCATAAACCCAGGAGATAAATTGCTAGGTCCTAGGGATCATATATATTTAATTATTTAAAGAAATTGTCAAACAATTTTCCAGAGAGATTTTTGTCATTTTATACTACCTCCAGCAGTGGATTAAAATTCCAGCTCCTTCGCATCTTCACCAACGCTTCATGTGTTATTGCTCCTTTTGATTTTAGCTATCCTAGCAGGTGTGTCATGACATCTCATTGTGGTTTCAATTTGCTTTCCCTAATATTGTTGAGCATCTTTTCATGGCTGATTGGCTATTTGTGTATATTTTTAATCTATTGAAATATTTTGCCCATTGTTTTATTGGGTTATTTGTCTCATTATCAAGTTGTAAGCATTCTTTACATATTCTAGGAATAAGTCATAATATAATTATTGCACATATTTTCTTCTCTTCTGTGGCCTTTATCGTTTTTGTAATGGGACTTTTTTAAGGGCTTCGCTGAGGTATAATTAACATACAATAAACTGCTTATATTTAAAATATAAAATTTGATCAATTCTAACATATATGTACACCCATGAAACATTCAGTACAAACATCTATCACCACCCAAGTTTCCTGGTGCTGCTGTTGAATACCTCCCTAATCCAGCAACTCTTAATCTGCTTTGTGTCACTATAGGTTACTTTGCATTTTATGTAAATAAAATCATATACTGTGCCTTCTCTTTGTTTGGCTTCTTTCACTAGCTTAATTATTTTTAGATACATCACATTGTTTGTGTAATAATCTGTCTCTTTTTATTGCTAAGTAGTAGTCCTTTGTGTAAACATGGCACAATTATGCATTTATTAACCTGTTAATGAGCATATGGGTGGTTTCCAGGTTTGGGCCATTAAAGGTAAAGCTGCTATAAACATTTGTATGAAAGTCTTTGTGTGTACATATGAGTTCATTTCTCTTTGGTCTAAAATCAATGACCTCAATGTCCACCTTAACATGCAGGAAAAGAAGAGCAAATTAAAGGTATAATAAGCAGATGAAAGCAAAAATAAGAATCAGAGCAGAAATCAATGAGATACAAAACAGAAAAACAATGGATAAAAATCAATGAAGCAAAATCTGTTTTTTGAGAAGATAATAAAATAGATAAAATTCTGGCAGACTGATCTGAAAAGGAAGAAAGACACCAAAAGATATATATTTACATTGATATCGATATAATCTTCATAAAAATTAAAGAGTTCTGCTCTTCCAAAAGTAGTGCTATGAGAATGAATAAAGAAGACTCACACAGACTAAGAGAAAATATTTGCACCTCATATATCTGATAAGTGACAGTTCCGGAATATATAAGGAACTCTTAAAACTCAATAAGGAAACAAACAACCCAAATAAAAAATGGGCAACAGATTCGAACAGTCACTTTGCCAAAGAAGATAAATGGATGGCAAATAGGACATGAAAAAAAGATGCTGAACATTTAGTCATGAGGGACATGCAATTAAAACCACAGCAAGACATAATTACATACCTATTAGAATGCCTAAAATTAAAATGAGTGGCCACATCAAGTATCCACAAGGATGAAGAGGAGCTGGGACTTCAATGAATTGCTGATGGGAATGTAAAATGGTACAACTACTTTGGAAAACAGATTGGCAGTTTCTGAAAAGGCTGTGCATACATCTACCAAATGACCCAGTCATCGCATTCCTAAATGGTTACTAAAACACAATGTTAAATCTGCAAATTGGAGTAACCCAACCATTGGAGGGAGCCTCAAATTTGTGGTTTGGTTTTCTTCACAAGACAACCGTTAATGTAGATAAAATAATGTCCTTACTTTGAACATGCACTTTCCTGTTGCTGGCTTGACAGCTATGGGCAGACTCTAGGTTGGAATGTTATTTTATGTCTCTCAAAAGTCACAGCATTATTTGAAGAGCATACTTCCTTCATTCAACCTTTACTAAGTACCAATTCTTATTAACAAAAATTTTGTCCTCTATTCTTGCTTAAAGGCCTTAAATAAATGTCTTAACAAAAATTCTTATTAACTTGAGCACTTTTAGACTCCCTTTTATCATATCGTCATTTTGCCTATTTGCAAAGTGGCTATTTCTAATATCCAAAATCCTTCAACAGTTCAACTACATTTGGAGTATTTTTTTCCTGGCCTGCACCACTTTTTCTATTATGATCTCCAGTTCACATTTTCCAGTGGAAAAAATCATTTAAAAAAAAAATGCATCTTCATTCTGGAGTCTTCAAGACAAAAATTTCAGCCATCAGAAACCTAACTGATTATTTCGAGCCTGAAAACAAATTCAATTCTTGTTTCCTTTGTGTCGTCTCGACTCTGGCCATGCGCAGAAGCTGGATTTACAGATCAGCAGGTGCGATATGAGAAATACTTTGGGTCAAGCCTCTATGCTGAAATCAGGGAAAAATCAGTTTGCTCTCCAATAAAAACAGAGCAACTTGTTTTCAAATCCCCCAGCTTCTGATAAGTTCTGGTGTTTCCATTCTGTTCATGAAACAGCTCAGCCTCACACTCTCCCGCTGTTGCAACAGCTTTTGTCTTTGCCTCTGCAGCGCAAAGACCAAAGGAGAGCTCAGAAAAAGAGACTGGTAGCTGCTTCTCTTGCAGTGGGGAGACATACACGGTTTCACAGTAAGAAAAGATATCTGATCTTTCTAGTCCCCTTTGTTTCCTCTCTCCGAGTTTTCCAGCCCTTTTTATCCGTAAATAAAAAAAAAGTTGTACATACATTTTCAAAATGCGCTGCATAATACAACTTCATACATTTAGGAAGCTGACAGCTGCTCTCTGAGGTATAGCCTGACAGCCTAAAATCCAGAAATCAATCACTTAGATATAGTGATGCTAGGCTGTTGCTCCCTGTATGTATTGTGGCACCCAGGAACCACTTATTTGAGATATGCCATCATAACTCTGAGAGATTAAAGCACCACATCCGGGAAACAATTGTGCGTGAGGGGGGAGATGCTACCATAGATCTGCCATGTTATAGCCCAGAATCCAGCAAGCCAACCAGGCAAGTCTGTGCTGAATCGGAGCTTCCAGAAACCTGTGAAGCAGCAGGATGACAGTTCTGTTCTTCAACAGCTCATTATGAACTAATTAGCATACATGAATTGCAGATTTGAAGCATTAAAGTGATGTACAAATCATTAATTTTTTGTCAAATCCATGTCATCCTTGTGTATGCCTTCCTATTTTAATGTTGCATGACAGTGAAGAGAGGTACAATCCTCTGTATATAAAGAGGAGAGATTTGGTGTAGCTGATATAACGAGATCTATTTAAACACTATGGATTTTTCAGCTTTGAATATATCTGCTTGGAAAAATGCTACACTTGTCCCATTAGGGTTAATTGTGAAAGGATGTTAATATATTCAAAACCCCAGGGGTAGTTCTACATATTGTCTGAATGAAACAGAGGATGTAAGACCAACTTCACATTTGAGCTTTCTTTTATAAAAGTCCTCTTTCTGAGTAATAAAAAGGGCCATAAAATCTTCCTCACTGACTATAGAAGGTGTAACTATCTAGAATGAGAGCTGAACTGTTATGCGTGTGAGGGTTCCAGCGCAGCAGATCTATTCTTGTTAACCCAACGCCAAACTTAATTTATAAAGATGTATAATGTAATGCAGGGGAAAAGGGAAAACAACATCAAAGCTGACTTTCATACTGGAAAAGGCTTCTAAATACTAATTTGCAGTTTTCTGTATTGTCTCTATGTATTTAATTACTAAAGCTATTTGTGCTTAAACAAATGCTTGCTGTTTCATTTGAATTTCTTATTTCATATTACAGTGGAGTTACAATGCTTAATTTGTTAGTAGTGTAATAGTTTCCATAGTAACTGAGTCTAATGTTATACATAAATATGTATGTGGTATGTATATATGTGTGTATTATAAATATGTACTATAGATGATTATGACTTTATTCCATGAGCATGTCTCAGAAGACTTAGCTCTCAAGGAAAACCCTAATTAAAAATGCAGGTATATTTTGTGAATCTAAAGAGATGATTTTTTCATTTTCACATGGGAAAAATGGAAGTTCTGAGAAGCAGGGAGATGTTTGCCTGCCCTCTTCTTGTAAATTCTCTTCTGCCTGGGAGCAGAGCCATCCATGCTTAGGGTCCTCACTCTATGGATCTCTTCTCTTCTCCCCACCAACTCTTTTAACCACAGAATATCTGGATAAAATGAAAACCAAGGCCAAACTCCACGGGGAGGTGCTTTTCCAAAGGACGTTGTAACAGGAAGCATGAGGGATGCACTGAGAGAGATTTGTTCCATTTGTGTAGGTGAGAAAGGGGAATTCATAAGAAAGGAAAATATACACATACATACCATTTGAGTTAGGCATTTCACACACATCTATTTTTTATCTGCTCAGTAAATATTTAAGGTAGGTATTATAGTCTCTATTTTAGAGAGAAGGAAGCTAAAGCTCAGAGTGGGTCAGTAAAAATTGTCCAAGGTCGAACAACTAGTCATGAAGGTTAGATTCGCTAAAGCCTATTCTCTTTCTACAATGCCACCTTTCTACCCTGAGGCCTTCTTTAATGTGAGGTACCAGAGCCATGAGCACACTCTTTCCAGGCTAATTTGTATCACATCTTGTCCCCCATACAGTACAAGCTGGGGCAACAGCAATGATTGGCCCTATGCTGAAGATGACTATTCTGTGAATTAACATGATTAGAGGGAAGACGAGCATGGCCATCTTTATCAGTAGGGATTATTTTCAGCTTCATGTAACAACAAAACAAAAACAACACAACAACTATGGCTGCTTGACTAAATCCAGAGATAGGCAAGCTTGGGCTGGCATGGAGGCTTCACAATGCTATCAGCGACCCAAGTTGCTTGTCTTTCCAGTGTGTCATCCTTAGTGTCATGCAATAATCTTCATGCTCATGAGATGGCTGCTGCTCCACCAGACATCACACCTGCATTTCAGGCTGGAGGAAGGGCAAAGAACAAAGGACAAAGACAAATGCCTGAGCCAATTGAACTTCTTTCTACCCCCTGCTGCCACACTATATATATACAAAAATATATATATCTTCCTTCCTTCCTTCCTTCCTTTCTTCCTGCCTTCTATCCTTTTGTAGTGAAAATCACAATTTCAGTATTGGACACCAGACAGTGTGCTCTGACTCACATTATCTGTTTCGCTTCCTCAGTGTCAAATGACCTCTAAGAACTGTGCAAAATATGAAATACTTTGTGAATTTTTGTGTCATTCTTGTACAAGGGCCATATTAATCTCCGTATCATTCCAACTTTAGTACATGTGCTACAGAATTGAGTATGAGCTCCTCTCCTTTTAGCACAAACAATAACCAAAAGACTGTACTTACTTAAATGTCATTGGCCAGCCTTGTGTCATATAGGTGCCCAGTAGAGGCAAGGAAGTCTGTGGAGCGAGTCATTGTAACTAAGCCTAATGTTGCCCTTAGTGAACTGGAGGTTCTGCTAATAAAGAAGAATGAGAGAATGGTTGTTGGGTAGACAATGAGCAGTGGTCATCTTCTGTGATAGATATTTCCATGTGACTTCATCAAGCATGCAGACTGAAGTAGGGGATAAGCCCCTTTGCGTCAAGAAAAAACACTAAGTACATATTCTGGCACATGGTGAGACACCAGCTGGACACTGCTCATTTTTTTGCTGTTTCTTGAATCTTCAGTTTCCATTCCCAGACCCTGTGTTTAATCCCTCTAATTTGGAGTACCAACTGGCTGCCTGATGGGTATTGGACCATTGGCCTTGTTGCTGGGTACCCCTAGTGAGGCGGTGGCAGTGTGCACAGTTTGAGCACATGGGTGTAGCACAGTGGTCAAGAGCTGGGGAGTCACACAGAACTGGGTTCAAACTCAAGCATCACCTCTTATAACCTGTGTGATTCTAAGCAAGTTCCTTAACTTCCTTAAACCTTGGTTTCCTCATCTGACAAATGAGGACAATAATAACACCGTCCTCAGAGGGTTTCTGTAAGTGGGAAATCAGTCAGTGCACGTAAATCACCTAGAGGAATACCTGACCCGTGGAAAGCACTGGAGCAATGTTAACTGTTGTTATTATTATCATGATATCACTGTTAGTCATATTCACCTGAATTAAAGTCATGGATCTTCCATTTTCTCAGGCAAGTTACTAAAAGTCTTTGATCCTCAATGGATCATGTGGAAAATTGTTACTGTGCAGTTTTTCATCCTGCGGAAAATTGTTACTGTGCAAGGTTATAGATGATAGATATGTAAAGTACCTGATAAAGTGACTGGTGAATAGTAGGAATGGTAAACTCCGCTAGTTGCCTAGCAATATTGATTTTCTTTCTCCCTAACTGCCAGAATTTCATTTTGTTCAGGATGGTCATGTGCTCTGCTAAAATTACTCTGTCTCCACTTGCAGCTGGGGGATGACAAAATTCTGGCCAATGTAATATAAGTGGAATTCCCTGGAGAGAGCTTTCTTTCCTGAATAAAAACACAAACCCTTACTTTGCGAAAGCCCTTTCTCCTCTCTGCTTCCCCTTGTATGCCTGGAGATGCTGCATCATCTTGAAAGTGTGAGGACAAGAGCCAAGAACAGATGATGACAGAGCAGAAAGGTCGACCTTGGGTCCCTGATGGCATCACTGAGCTTCAGATTGCCCAAATCTAGATTTAATATATGAAGGAAAGAACCTTATTGTCTTAAGCCAATATTCCTTGAATTTTATTTTATGTGCAGCCAAACAAACATAATCCCATAGTGAAACAGGTTTTTGTCATGTGGAGATTGTATTAAGAGTCATCATCATCATGATCATTGTCATTGTCATCGTCATCATCATCGCCATCACCTCTATCTGTGACATGGCCCTAGGATACCCTTATCTGTGTTCTGTTCTTATGGGCAATTACCAAAGGGTGTGATCGTGGCTCCGTGAAAGAAACTTAGCAGGAAGTATTGATCAGAAATATTCTAGTGTCTTCAGTTCCCTGTAGGGAACAGGAGAAATCCTAAAGGACCAGGCAATAGTCACAGGATCCTAAAATGATTGCTAATGCAGAAGAGTGCATACACTGAAGCCCTCTGGATCTCTGGTTTGGAGATCTATGAGTTTATTACCCTCTCATTGTCCATAGGCACCTGGGTGACATTAAGAATATCTGGGATGGGGCTAAAGAGAGATCAAATGCTGAATGAAGGATAATGTTGCAAAGATTATTTTGTCGATATCGGTAACCACTGATAATTAGAGTTGTGCAATGAGTAATTATTTCTCCCACAACCTCTTCACTGGTTTATATCGAAAGCAAACTTCTGATCAAATTTGGCCACAAATAAAGATGTGCATTAATTAGATATATATTTGTTAGGAAGCATTCACAAAACAGCTCATATAACCTATTCTGTAAGTTTGATAAAATTCCAGCTCTTAGACTTTTAGATATTCTGACTGCACTGGTGCATGCGGTGTTCACTTGAGGCAGATATGATCATATCCTAGAGGCAGAGTTCAATTAATCTTATAGTAGACATCAGGCCACTCGAGCACTGAGTTCTAAGTCAACGGTCAGACACAGGACAATATAGAAATCAATCTCCAGATAATATCCCTAAAGGTACAGGACACAGAGTTTTCTACATTTTTATTCTGTTTATGCAATCAGGGAGGGAGTCTAGAATATTTTATACAATCCACATGTCTTTAATATCACTATTTCCACCAGTTAAACCCCATTTCTAGCATCCCTAATGCTAATTGACAAGCCATTAATTTTACCAATGAAATCCTATTTTTTAAACATGCATTATGCTAATTAAGAATACTTTGGTGGTGTTGGGAGATTAAGATAGCTGAATCACCTCTGGAGGCTGAGCTTTCTGATTAGAATTCTGTCTAGATGATGACACCTAGGGTGTGAATTTTCGGTTTGGGCAAATGACCACCCTTTGGGTATGGCTTAAGCTAACTGACATTTACATAATTTTATATTTCCTATAAAGTATATGGAAGGTTTAAATTATAGACATTCTATTAATTAGTTCATGTCATTAGTGAAAGGCAAAATTAGAAGTAGACCTTGCATCCTCAGACTCCCAAATTTGAAAGTCTTACCACTACAGCAACCCAGCTTGGTATTAATCCTACAAACCGTCCAAACTCATTGCCTTAAGGTAACCTCTTGTAAGTTAGACTATTAATATCATCAAAATGTTACCACTTAGAGTAAAAATAATAAGTTTAGTCACTAACATTTATCTGGAGGAACTATGTAAATAGGGTAAGGCAGGTTAAAAAACAGAGCATGAAATACTAAAGTTTGGATTTATAAGAGGTGGTCAAATGTAAAATAACAAAGCTGGTTATTAGAAAACTAAGAGAAAACATGATAAATGTTGACTAACAAGTTCAAAGCAAACCTTGTCTTGTTATGATCCCTCCTCCATTTCGACCCTGCCATGTCTGTATGAGGCCTGCTCTAATTTCATAACCATTTATATCCATCTCTTTGATAATTTTTCTTTTATTAATAAGCATCCACTCCATGAATTCTAATTTATTTTTACACAGGAAATTATGAGAAAACAATTAAAGAATTCCCAGATGTGATGACTAGTTTGTAGTGGCATCGTTTATGCTTTCAAAGAAGCTAGGACGGATTCTGATTTAGGGGTTCAGTGGTCATCTGGAGAAATGAAGAGGGTCTACACCTGCCATGCCCATGCCTCTCCGTAGCCCACCCTGCTCCTCAGAGGTCTAAGCTGCCCCACCACACACCCCCACAGATAGAGGAAATCTTCTTATTACTACACCTGCTTTGTGGCTTTATGAAAATGTGTTTAGCGCTCTTTGGCCACTCTCCCGAAGAAAAATCATTCTCAACTGTGCTCTTTTGTTTGTTCAATCTTTGTAGAGGTGAAGTCTGTATATTGCCAATAGAACACATCAAGATCTCATTTTACTGGAGAGTTTGATTCAGGAGAAATGAGCACACTGATTGAAGCCAAAACTATGACGAAATTGTTGGATATTCTTGAGGGGATGGTGAAGGATAGAATTAATTTCTACCTAAAGAGACAGGTACTTCCCTCCCTATTCCTAAACAGTGGTATACTGATATCTTATATTTTCTCCATCTGCAAACAAAGATAATTTTTTTAGTCTCCTTTATAGAAATGACAAAAGCTCCTATAAAAGGCTTAATTAGACATTAAATATTAAGTCAGTTCTTAATGATAATCTACTGAAGTCTTTATGGCTTGATCTTCTGAGAATTAAAAGCCACTGGGTCTTCCTTGAAACTCTCCACTGGAAATAGCATATGGCTCCTAGATTCTGTGTAACTAAACTTCCTGGAAAAGAGGGGGCTGGGAAGCTGTAGACCACTGAATCAATAGATTAAAAACAACAACTAACAGGTAAATGGGTTGAATGGCTAAGTGGCAATCCATCTGAGTATTGCCCCTTTCTCTGCTAAACATAGTATCAAAGGGTGAATGCCATGATAAGGAGTTCAAAAGCACTCTAAGCTCAAAACAGCTTTGGAAAAGCCAAGCTGGTTTAACTGATATAATTATCGTGGATTCATTGAAGTCTGAACAGCAAAGTATTTAAAGCACTGTCAGGAAATATTAAATCTTCCTTCTGAGAATATGATTAAAAAAAGGTAGGACAGCTCATTTTTTACATTAAAGCAAGATTGGGCCTGATTAGTATTTGAAATATTTCTTTTCCAATTTTGGGCAGCATCAGATTTTGGCTGGTGAAATACAAATGAACATCGATTGTACATGACAACTGCTGATCCGAACCACTTAAAATTCCCCGAATGTCCTTTTCTCTTGGACTGGCTGCCAGAGTCTCATCATCAAAGCCAGCAGAACCGACCAAAGGCAGCTCTGTGGTGCAGGCTCCGCCCAAGCTGTGAAGGGTTAGAGAGAGAGCTGTTTGTGTCGTGAGGACATGAATCACTATCAGGGCCATTACAACATTTCAAGCTAGGTCACAGTACTTCAAGTCACTCTGCATTTTGCTCAGAGGCACGGGAGCTCAGGGACTTGTTGCTGCCCTTTTGTTTGTGTTTGCGTGGGAATAAAATCCACTTATGTGGCCACCTGCTTCAGGTTGAGACCAAAGACTTTAAGAGAAACATACAAGCATCAAATGTTAAAGCTACAATAATAAAGATGACCAATCTACCACAACAATATTGTCGTTACCTAGTAAACATTTTGATTTGGAAAATGGGTGAAGACTGAGAAATTGTAAGGGTCCTTGAGTTTGTCCTTGGAGAGAAATGTAATCATGATTAGTCCTTAGCCATCATCATGGGTTCATTGAAGCAACTTCCTAGGCCAAAATAAGCAATTCATTACATACAAATTTGAGAGCTGCTTCTTTATAACTGGCAGTAATTGGTATAGGTCTATCTCTACCCATGTCTATGGGAGGAAATACCACACTTTATTCTAATTTGAACTAAATATTATATCACAGTTTAGACTGGCTAACCCTACATCTTTCTTTGTTAGTGATCTTAAGGAAGCACCCTTTAGAGTGTTCTGGAAGACCGATCCATCTTTATCTATTACCCATGCAAATGTTTTGTGTTTTTGCTAAGGCTGTAGTGGATAGAACCAAAATGCTTAGCAGATTTTGGATTGATTCCGCTCTCCACGGCCCCATCTGCTCTTCGCTATATGAATTGAGCATGAAAGGTCACAGCGAATCAATCCGGGCCTGGGTTTGCAAAAATGTGAATAGAAGGTAGTCAGTCACGGTAGCTCCCTTTTGTGAGAAGGTTATTAAAGTTCACTGGAAAACAATTTCCCCAATCTCACATTTATAATTGAATACTGCTGTTGTGAAGTTTCAATGAGATAAAGTATGTGAAAGTACGTTGTAAACTCTGTAAAATAAAAAGTCTAGAAGAAGCCACGTAACTGTTAACTGTGGTTCATGCTGAAAAATGGGATTGTGGGGGAAACTTCACTATCTATTATAATTCATACCCTTCTCTAACGTTAAAAATATTTAAAGCTACAAATATGTATTACTCAGAAAATCAGCAAAATGTATAGGAATCCTTCCTTTTATTAATGTGTTTTCCACAGGAAGGGATGTACCAATAAGCTACCTTTCGCCATTGAAACTGCGCCATACGTTTCAAATGACCAAAACAGGGGTAATTATCAATAGTTTTTCAAAGGAAAAAAATCAAATGTCATATATGTAGAGAGGAGGAAAAACAAAGCTAGATTTTTCTAGAATCATACCATATTCTATAGTTACAATTTTTTAGTTGCTTTTAAGAAAATTTGAAGTGAGATCTTATTGTGCTTTTAGCTCAGTGTGCAGAAACAACACAGTGGTGAATATTCTGGGGAACCTGTTCGAGTGTGAGACATTAGGCCATGCCAGGTCAACAAGAGAATTGTCCTGCAGTTCAGTGTAAATAAGATGAGGACAAATACAGAAACTAAACTCTTAGACACACCAGCGCAGTTAATCTCATAAACTAAACACTGCTTATGTGTTGTGGGTGCTCATGAGTTAACTTAGTACTCATTTCAGGTAACATATGTACATTGGGAAGGAACTAAAAGGAGCTTTTCCTACTTAGGTTTGGGAAGGGAAGGAGAAGATGAGAAACACGTCTACACTTAGTGCCTTTCCCACGTGCCAGACACTCTGATGAGAACTCCATATTCATTGCTTTTTAAATCCATGCAACAAACTTATGAGGTATGTACAGGTGCAAGATTTCATAACAAGCATTCGTTATATTAATATATCAGTGGGTCAATTCATTAGGGAAACTTTAAAGTTGTGATGTGATCAAAGCAGGAACTGGCACAGTTTCCATAATTTGGAACTTGAATCATAGGAAAAAAACTGTCACTTGCAGTTTAACTTTGTTTATCTTAATAATAGGTAACCAGGACTCTAAGAATGTGTATGTAACCCAAGGCTAACGATACTGCTGGAGGGGGTAGGAAAAGAAAAGTACTTTTTCTCTTTTAGTAAAAAATTTTAATCATAAAAAAAAGTATAGTGAAACTCCACATAGCAGATTCAATCCAGATTCAACATTTATCAATATTTTCCCTCATTCGTTTCACCCATCCCCCCATTTTATCCTGAAGTACATTAAAGCAAGACTTCATGTTATGTCAGCCCTACAAAATGATGATGAAAAATCATAATTTCTCTTTAAAGAAGACCTTTCCCTCAGCAACCAGGGTTGATCACCCTGAAATACAGTTGATACAGGAAAGTTAGGTTAAAGTCTTCCCCCTAAGTTGTCTCAGAGTGAAGTATTATATACAAGTCATCTCCAGTGGTGAACCAAGGGGGTTATGTATGTGAGTTTCATTCTGATTTTTCTTTTATTGCTTTGGCTACCCCTCTATGTTTAAGTACCATAATGGACTCATGGTTTTTTTACGTATTCAATGTAGCAGATGTTGCTGGCGCTCTGCCCATATCACCGCAACACTCACTATTCCTGAATATGAAGATGGCAAGCACCTGCAATTCTCCACCTGAGAGTTTTACCTGCTCCTATGCACAGGGCAAGAGGAAGGGCCAGAGAATTAACACACTGGGAGTATCCCTCAGTCAGTAGTGGAGGAGGACAAGTCTGAGGTGTGTTCCATACCGTTTTCCAGGAGTTCCAGCAGGACTAAGCCCCAATTACCCTCCACGTAACCTGCTTATTAACACACCTCATATTGGCTCCCTACCCTTTTCTGTCTTCCCATGACAATCCCTTATCACTCTCTCCTGGAATCATTCCCCAGTAAACCACATAGCATCAAATCTTTGTCTCCAGGTCTGCTTTTGGGGTCAACCCAGCCCAAGAAAGTTGATCCGAGAGTGGTTATAGGAAGCAGAAACTCAGAATGTGCTGCTGATTAGAGAGATAGAATGGCCCCCACTACTGGTAAATGGGGCAACGATGACCTCTGGCATGGCATAGCATCACAGTTTCTTCAGTTCCACCTGTGGTGGATTGAGATGGGGAACATGTGGAAGGAGATGTACTGGTGTATACAGTATATCTAATGTCTGAAAGATAGAGGGTAGGATTAATTATGAAGATTGGGGAATTAGTTGTCTGTTATTAACATTGACAGGAGGAAAGAAAATAACAGAGTCAGATCAGTAATCTATCAATTCAAGGCATGGTATGAAAGCCGGGATGTCTCAATTATAGTGTTTACAGAGATCCTCATCTTCTGCATTCAGAAGGCTGTGCTAAAAATCAGTCCCGAGATTTAAATGCAAGAGTGGTAGAACCACAAAATTCACAGCTAGATTCACAGCTTCAATGTCTCTTACACTAAAAGTAGGACCCTGAGACCTATGACGAGGACTTCTGGGTGGATGTGTTTGAGCACTGCCAAGGCCCAGAGATTCTGCTGAGTCCTCTGGACCAGCAAGGGTGACCCTCTCCTGCTGGCTAGCAGGAAGCAACCTTTCGTTTTTGAGAGACCAAGCAAAATACCTGCCTGAGATGGATGCCCTTTGAGATGATATTTGTACTCCTTAAGATCTCTATCCATTCCTGACTCCTTTCCTTGCTTCTAGATCTGTGTTGTCAAATCCAGTAGCCACTAGCCACATACAACTATAAACCAATTAAAATGGAATAAAATAATAAATTTATTTTGTCCCTATAGGGATATCCTGTTGCTTCTGCATTGTTTATGGAAAAGACCTTCCTTCTTCATTGAAATGTATTGGGGCTTTTGTTGAAAATCAAGTGATTGAAAGTATGTGGGTCTATTTCTGGACTATTTTGTTCCATACATCTATTTATCTTTCCATATCCAAATATCACACTGTCTTAACTGCATAGCTTTATAAAAAGTTTTAAACTCTGACAGTACACATATGGCAAATTCCTTCACCTTCAAGATTGTCTTGGCCATTCTAAGTCCTGTGCACATCCATATAAGTTTTAAAATTATCTTGTCAATTAACATAAGTAACTATTGCTAGGATTTTGATTGGGATTATATTAAATCTATAGGTCAATTTGGTGGTTTTAATATATTATTTTAATAGATTATAGTTTCATTTTGATTTTCTATGTACACAATCATATCATATGAAAACAAAGACAGTTTTATGTCTTTCTAATCTATATATATTTCTTTCTTTTTTTTTTATTTATAATGCTAGCTAGAACCTCAAGTACAAGGTTGAATAAAAACAGAGATAGTGAAAATGATTGCCTTGTCCCCAGTTTTATCAGGCTTATCAACCTGCAAAGGGATCTTCAACTAATGTCATATTAAAATATGCAGTGCTTTCCCAGACTTTGGGAAAATTGCTGGCCCTACTTAAAGCTATCACCCTTCTGAGTTATCCAGGAAATGGTTTGGAGCAATTCCCAAATGTGATATATGCTGTCTAGGTCTCTGCTTCCAGTTAGTGTATAGACTTTGACAGATCATTGCTCCCATTGTGAAAATGAAAAATTAAATTTAATAAAGTCCTATTTGTAATAGATTTATTTTTAGAGCAGTTTCAGGTTTATAGAAAAATGAACAGAAAGCACAGAGAGTTCCCATATAGCCCCTATTCTGCATGCCTCTCAGCCTCCCTCACTATCAACACCCATCCCATAGTGGTACATTTGTTACAATTGATGAACCAACATTGGAACGACGTTGTCAATTAAAGTTCATAGTTTACATTAGTGTTCATTCTTGATGTTGTACATTCTATGGGTTTTGACAAATCTGTAATGACAGGGACCCACTATTGAAGTACAGAATAGTTTCACTACCCTAAAAATCCTGTATGCTCTGCCTACTCATTTCTCCCAAGCCCTGACCACTGATCCTTTCATTGACCCTGCAGTTTTGCTTTTTCCATAATGTCATATCATTAAAATTATACAGTATGTATCCTTTTCAGGTTGGCTTCTTTCACTTAGTAATATGCATTTAAGTTTCCTCCATGTGTTTTCATGGCTTGATAGTTCATTTCTTGTTAGCACTGAATAATATTCCATTTTCTGGATGTAACACAGTTTATTTATCCTACCGAAGGACATCTTGGTTGCTTCCAAGTTTTGGCAAACATGAATAAAGCTGTTATAAACATCTGTGTGCAAGTTTTGTATGCACATAATTTTTAAACTCATGTGAGTAAATACCAAGGAGTGTGATGGCTGGATTGCATGGTAAGGGTATGTTTAGTTTTGTAAGAAAGTGCCACACTGTCTTCCAAAGTGGCTGTACCGTTTTGCATTTTCACCAGCAATGAATGAGTGTTCATGTTGTCCCACATCCTCACCAGCATTTGGTGTTGTCAGTGTTTTGGATTTGGCAAGTCTAATAGGTATGTAGTGGTATCTCATTGTTTTAATTTGTAATTCCCTAATGGTGTATGATGTAGAATGTCTTTTCATATGCTTATTTGCCATCTGTATGTCTTCTTTGGTGAGGATGTTTTCAGGTTTTTTGCCCATTTTCAAGACAAATTGTTCATTTTCATTTTGCTGTAGACTGAAAGTTTGTGTCCTCCTAAGATTCATATGTTGAAACCTAATTCGCAATGTGATGGTCTTTGAAGGTAAGGTCTTTGAAGGTAAGGTGATTGAGGCATTAAGATTGAGCCCTCATGGATGGTATTAGTGCTCTTACAAAACAGACCCTGAAGAGCTCCCTCATTCCTGTCACCCTGTGAGAATACAGTGAGAAGACAGGTGTGTAGGAAGCAGGAAGTGGGCCCTCATCAGAGCCCAAACCTGCCGGTGCCTTGATCTCAGATTTCCCAGCCTCCAGACTATGAGAAATAAAGTTCTGTTGTTTGTAAGAGATCCAGTCTGTGGTATTCTGTTACAGCAACCTAAACAGATTAAGATACTTATCATTGAGTTTTAAGAGTTCTTTGTATTTTGTGGATAACGGGGCTTTATCAGATGTCTTTTACAAATATTTTCTCCTGGTCTGTGGCTTGTTTTTTCAATCTCTTCACAGTGATTTTGTAGAGCAGGTTTTTTTTTTAATTTTAACGAATTCCAGCATATCAATTCTTTCTTTCCTGTATCATGTTTTCAGTGTTGTATCTAAAAAGTCATCTCCATACCCAAGGTCACCTAGGTTTTCTCCTATGTTGTCTTCTAGGAGTTTTATAGTTCTGTGTTTTACAACAGATCTATGATCAATTTTGAGTTAATTTTTGTGACAGGTGTAAGGTCTGCATCTGGGTTCATTTTTTTGCATGTGAATGTCCAGTTGCCCCAGCACCATTTGTTGAAAAGACTGTCTTTTCTCCGAGGTCATAATTTTTGAAAACATACTAAAGCAATGTAGATGTAAAGAAGTCTATGGGAAGTAAATTCCAGAAAGGGACAGGTCCTTTTTAGATGGGCAGAGATTTCATTTACTTTTCACCATAACTCTGTGAAGTAGGGATTATTATTAAATTACTTGCTCATAGTCACATAGCCCAATTCCCACTAGTGCAGTAGTGCAGAGTCAATGGAAATACTTCTGCTCTTATCTCACCAGCAACATTTGGCAATGTTAACTGAACTTTTTCCTCTTTTCTCTCTGGCCTTTCTTTCTCAGTTCTCTTCTCCCATCTCCTTAGTTGTTGATATGCCCCAGGGTTTCAATTTCTATCTTATTCTCACTAATGCCTTCCCTGAGTGATGATATTTTTCCACTCCAGTGGCCCAAACCAATGCTAATATTTCCTTAAATATTTACAACTAGTTCAGATATTTCTCCTAATTGCATAGCAGGAGCTCCACCTGAATTATAATATTCCACATCAGCTCAAACCAAACTTACATAAAACTGACTCTATCTTTTGTGTTGTCTACATTAGAGAATGGAACTACCTGAAAAGTTCTCAAGCCTAAAAATAAGCCTAACTCTCTCCCACTCCCATTTTCAAACAGTCACTAATTAATCTTTTATGTACACCCCTTGCATCCATTTCCACTGCTAATATCTGGTTCTAGAGCTTTCTCATTTCTTGCCTATTTATTGAAACAATCCCTTAACTTCTCTCCTGCCTCTAACCTGATTCCTCTCCAATCCATCATCTATCATACTGTTAGGATGATCTCTCTAAAGTCACATTTGTTTGAGTGCCTCCCCCACTTAAAACCCTTCAAAAGCAGCCCACTGGCCTTGGGCAAAAGAAAACACATCTTATTACACAGTTTCCAAAGCATTCGGGAGGCAGGCCTCAATTCAGCTCTCTAATGTCATGACTCCCATTTTCATTTCCCTAAGGAAGCCAAGCTCTCTCTTGCCTAAGAAACTTCTCGTGTACTATTTCCTCTTCCTGGGAATAAGAATGCTTCTTTTTTATGCCCCCATCACCCCTGGAATGTCGTTTATTGTGCTTTATTTTAATTATGTGTTTACTTCTGGCCTCCCCTATTACACTGTAGCTACCTTGGGGGCAAGCTCAAGTTGGCTTTAGCATCTCTGGCCTCTGTAGTTTGGTTGGCACCTACTTAATGGGTGAGTGAATGAAGTCCCCTCTCCATAGGGGAGCTCCCTGCTCTGATGACTGTGACTACCCATTTTGCTTTTTGTCTGGGGCTTTTAGGTCTTGATGTAATATTTTATATAGTTTTCCCCCAATCCTCAATGGACTAGTTTCATTGTAAAAAAAACAATCTTGTGGTTCCTATGGGATACTCTACTATCACCACACTCCCTGATGTCAGACTTCCTGTTTTTGTTGACCTAGGCATTGGCCTGTAGGTTGGGCCTCTTTGTAGAAAGCACTCCATCTCATGCAATCTCTACATCCAATTTATTTTAGCTTAGAGATCCACTAGCTACAAGCTGAACCTGCCCAAAGAACTATCCTCTGCCACGTGCAGGTCTCTGCTTTTCACCTTAATAATAATTGACCCTTAGAATCCCAGCTGCCTAAAACTAAAACAGCACCAAGATCGTCATACCAAGGGTTTGAGATAGCTGGATGGTTACTAATGTATAATTTAGGGTTGTTACATAGGTACATATCTGGTAGAAATTGTTGGCACAAATTAAAGGGGAAAATAAGATAGCTTTATAATTAGCAAATGGAGACCAAACCCATCCATGTTCCTCTGTCACAAGGAGGGAGGGGCCAGGAATGAATATGCAACATAGAAGACAACAGCCAGTGGAGAAATATAAGAGCCAAGAAATATGATTTCATACTAGGTGTTTATGAAAAACACTCAAATCATGCTTTCCTTTAAACTCTTCGCAACAATCAGCAACACAGAAGAAGACTTCTGTGATGAAATGGGAGGTTTTCTGCACACACCAAGTAGTGGACACCAACTGGGTGTCCTCTAATTCGATTCTGACACTATCAGCCTGGAGACAGCATCAGGTCCCACAGGTTGAGGACTCAGTCCCCAAGATGGACCTTTCCTTCCCACCACTCACAAATCCAGACCTCCATAACTTCTGACAGACTGGCTTCAAATGGGGGTTCCCCTGACCCCCTCTTTTGGTTCAATTAATTTGTAGAGCAGGGCTCACAGAACACAGGGAAACATTTACTTAATGTTTGCTGGCTTATTACAATACAAAGGATATATTAAAGGATACAAATAAACAGCCCAATGAAGAGACACATAGGGCAAGGTCTGGAAGAGTCCTAAGCACAGGAGCTTCTGTCCCTGTGGAGCTCAGGTATGCCACCCTCCTGTCACGTTGATGAGTTCTTGTTTACCTTCTTGTTCTTGTCTGCCTCCATGTGTTCCTGTCTGTCTCCACATGTTTGGCCCTCTGGAAGCTCACTGAACCCAATCCTCTTGCGTTTTTATGTACAACCCTGTCGAGATGTGATTAGCCTTCAGGGTATGGGGTGAGACTTTCTCTAGAATGAGGGTCTTATGACCCACAATCAGAAAGGCAGGGGAGGCCAAAGAGATTCTGTTTCCTGAGGCCTGCTCCTGAGGCCTAAAACACCCAAAACTATAATAAAAGACTGTAACAAGGGCTATGGGAGTTATGTGCCAGGAACTGTGGCTGACAACCAGTGTGTGTGTGTGTGTGTGTGTGTGTGTGTGTGTGTATGTTTGTATCATAATACCACACTAGGATATTCCTAGAAGTAACTTTGGGACAGTTGTTAAGTTGTAAGAGGGACTCTCAGAAGAGGCTTCTAAGTTATGATTTGAGCCTTAGGCCCCTCTGGGAATGACATGTGAGGAGCTTCAGATCTGTAGTGGGTCAGGGCAGCAGAGCAAATGGGGTGGGTGGTGGAGTGGGGGCTGGGACCTGGGACAGGTGATGAATGGGTGGAGAATGAGGTCTGCAATCAGACTGCCTGTGTCTTAATACTGGTTCCACCACTTACTAGGACAAATATTTAACTTCTTTGTGCCTCAGTTTTCTCACGTACTCATTGGGGATATTATGGTATATCAGAATACAGGGAAGGTCACATGAATAGCTGGTACAAAGTACCTAGCACAGAGTTCAGTAAATGTCAGATGATGGTGATATGATTATTATTTTCTTTCTTGTGCCAAAATTCTGAGCACTGAGTTGGTTCAAGAAAAATTGGTGGAGATTTATATGTATCTACTTTAAATTTCAGAGTTGGGGCCTGCATTGCATCCACCACCACCATGGAGAAACCCTCCCCACAACCACCATTAACACATGCCCCACCAGGGCCTGAGAACTGACCTTCCAGGTGGACCCTCATTCCCAGCAAAGCTGTACTGCTGGCTCCACAAATACCCATAGTTTAAGCCTCCAAGGCACTCACAGACACCATTGATGTTGATTACAGCCAAAGAAATCACATGTAGACTATACTACTGTGCCCACTCAAAACTAAAGCCAAAGCACTCTACCCAGCTGGCACTATAGGACATTTCTACAGGGAAAAGTCTTTATGATGAAAGCTACTCCATAAAATTGGAAGAGTGACTATTTAACCAGCTGCACAAATATCAACATAGAGATACAAGAAACACGAAAAAGCAAGAAAATGTGACATCTCAAAAGGAACACAACAATTCTCTAGTTACATCCCCAAAAGGAAACCTAAAAAATGCCTGAGAAAGAATTCAAAATAATGATCCTAAGAAATCTCAGCAAGATACAAGAGAATACAGATAGACAAGTAAATCAGAAAGACAATCCATGACATGAATGAGAAATTCAACAAAGAGATATCATAAAAAAGAACAAAACAAAAATCTTGGAGCTAAAGAATTAAATAAATGAAATAAAAAATACAATCAAGAGATTCAACAACACACTAGATTAAGCAGAAGAAAATTTCTGAACTTTAAGACAAGACTTTTAAAATAACACAGTCAGACCAAAAAAAAAAAAAAAAGAAAAAAAGAAAAGTAAAAAAGAATAAAAAAGAATGAAGAAAGCCTATGTGCCATATGAGACACCATTAAATGAACAAATTTTCACATTATGGGAGTTCCAGAAGGAGAAGAGAAACATAGAAAACCCATTTAATAAAATAATAGCTGAAAATTTCCAAAGCCTTGAGAGAGATATAAACATCCAGATCCAGGAAGCACAAAGATTTCCAAATAGATTCAATCTAAAAGGGTCCTCTCTGAGGCATATTTTAGTCAAACTGTCAAGTCAAAGACAAAGAGATATATCTAAAAATAGCAAAAGAAAAAAATCAACTCACATATGAGGGAATTTCCATTAGATTGATAGCAGATTTCTCAGCAAAAATCTTACAGGCCAGGAGACAATGGGATGATATATTCAAAGAAAAAAAAATACCTGACAAAATACTGTAACCAGAAAAGACATCCTTCAGAAATAAAGGAGAAATAGAGACTTTCTTAGAGAAGCAAAAACTGAGGGAAGTTGTCACCACAAGATTAGCCTTACAAGAAAGGCTTAAGAGAGTCCTACATCTGGAAGTGAAAGGATGATAACTACCATCATGGAAACATGCAAAAGTATAAAATTCACTGATAGAGCAGACACACAAATGAGAAAGAGAAAAAAATCAAAACTCATCATTACGGAAGACTACCAAATCACAAATATAAGCAATAAGAGAGGAAGAAAGGAACAAAGGATATACAAAACAACCAGAAAACAATTAACAAAATGACAGGAGTAAGTCCTCATTTAACAATAACAACCTTAAATATAAACAGATTAAATTCCCCAACTAAAAGATATAGAATGGCTGAATAGATAAATAAACAAGACCTAACTATATGTGGCTTACAAGAAACTCATTTTACCTGTAAAGACACATGTAGACTGAAAGTTAAGGGATGGAAAAAGATATTCCATGCAAATGTAAACCAAAAGGGAGCAGGAGGAGCTATGCTTATATCAGATAAAATAGATTTTAAGTCAAAAATTGTAAAAAGAGACAATAAAGGTCATTATATAATGATAAAGGGATCAATTCAGTAAGAACATATAGCAATCGTAAGTATATATGCGCCCGACACCAGAGCATCCATATATAAAGCAAATATTATTAGATCCAAAGGGAGAAACAGACTCTAATACGACAATAGTTGGGTATTTCAACACCCCACTCTCAGCATTGGACAGATCATCTGGACACAAAATCAAGAAAGAAACAACATATTTAAACTGCACCATAGACAAAATGGTCCTAACAGACATTTATAGAACATTTCATCCAAAAGCTGCAAAATCACACATTCTTCTCATTAACACATGGAGCATTCCCAGGTTAGGTCATATGTTAGGCCACAAAACATGTCTGCTATGAGTTAGATATGATTTGTCTGTCCCCATCAAATCTCATGTTGAAATTTAATCCCCAATGTGGTGGTTTTGGGTGGTAGGGCCTAGTGGGAGTTGTTTAAGACATAGAGGCAGATTCCTTATGGGTAAATTAATGCTCTCCCTCAGGAATGAGTGAGTTCTCACTCTATTAGTTTCCATGAGAACTTATTGTTAAAAAGAGCCTGGCACCTCCCACTTCTTTGCATATACACACTTCCCCTTTGACCTTCTTTGCCACGTTTTGACTTATCACAAAAGCCCTTATGAGAAGATGAGTAGATGCCAGTGCCATGCTTCTTGTATAGCTTGCAGAACTGTGAGCTAAAGAAATCTCTTTTCTTTATCAATTACCCAGCCTCAGGTATTCCTTTATAGCAACACAAAATAAACTAAGACAAAGTCTCAACAAATTTTAAATAATCAAAATCATTTCAAATATCTTTTTTGACTACAATGGAATAAAACTAGAAATCAGTAATAAGAAGAACTTTGGAAACTGTACAAATACATAGAAATTAACATGCTCCTGAACCAATGGGTCAATAAAGAAATTAAGGAGGAAATTAAAAAATTTCTTGAAATAAATGAAAAGAGAAACACATATATCAAAAGCTATGGAATACAACACAAGTAATACAAAGAGGGAAGTCTATAGCAATAGACTCCAAAATCAAAAAAGTAGAAAGATTTCAAATAAACAATCTGACAATGCACATTAAGGAACGAAAAAATCAAGAACAAACTAAACCCAAAATTAGAAGTAAAGAAATAATAAAGATCAGAGCAGAAATAAAAGAAATTGAGACTGAGATAATACAAAAGATAAATGAAACAAAAAGTTGGTTTTTTCAAAAGATAAAATTGATACACCATTATCTAGGCTAACTAAGATAAAAGGAGGGAAGACCTAAATAAATAAAACCAGAAATAAAAAAGAAGACATTACAATTAATACATAAATACAAAGGATCATTAAAAACCACTATGAACGACTATATGCCAAAAATTGGAAAACCTAGAGGAAATGGATAAATTCCCAGACACATACAACCTACCAATATTTAACCAGGAAGAAATAGAAAACTTGACTATACCAATAATGTGCACTAGAAGTGAATCAGTTAAAGAAAATCTCCCAGAAAAGAAAAGCCCAGAAGTGGATGGCTTCACTGCTTAATTCTACCAAACTTTTAAAGAAGAGCTAACACCAATTCTTTTCAAACTATTCCAAAAAAATTAAAGGAATAGTACGTATTCTATGGGGCCAGTATTGTACTGATATCAAAACCAGACAAGGGTAGGGCAAAAAAAGAAAAGAACAGATCAATATCCCTGATGAACAGAAGTGCAAAAGTCCTCAACAAAATACCATCAAACTGAATCGAATAGTACATCTAAAGGATTATACATCATGATCAGGTGGGCTTTATTCCAGGGATGCAAGGATGGTGCAACATAAGCAAATCAATAAATATGATACATCACATCAACAAAATGGACAGAATCCATATAATCATTTCATTAGATATAGAAAAATCATTTGGTAAGATTCAATGTCCTTCATGATGAAAACTCTCAACAAACTAGGTATAGAAAGAATCTATCTCAACACAATAAAGGCCATGTATGACAAACCCACAGCTAACATCTTACCTTCCCTCTAAGAACTGGAACAAGACAAGAATGCCCACATTCACCACTCTTATCAACATAGTACTGGAAGTCCTAGCCAGCACAATTAGGCAGGGGAAAGAAATAAAGGGCATTCACATTGAAAGTAGAAAGTCAAATTGTCCCTGTTGGCAGGGTGTTTCTTCCCCTGTCTGCTCAGGAGCTGTCTCTGGCAGACGCTGAGTCTCTTCTCTGAATCCAGATCTCACTGGACAAGCCCATCACAGTTCCAACTTCCATGGAGCTCTGGAAATTCTTCCTTCTCTTTTTCCCTTCCACTCCTAGGTGGTAGTGGCTTCCCACTCTGGCTAATCTCTGAGTTACCTTATTGTCTCCTATTTGATTTTTAGCTCTTCCATTACCTGTACAACCAGTCCCTTGTATTAAATTCCCTCTTTTAAAAAATAGAGTGGTTTCTGTTTTCTGGTTTGGGTTCTGACCAATACCCTCCCCATTCCTGTCCTGACCATCCTATCACTGTCTGTGAGCAACTGATGTTAAGGGACATTGCCTGGAGCTTGTGTGACTTTCAGAAGGGCGTGTTGACCGACTCCATCTCCCTCCCACTCCTGGAAATTCTCCTAGTCAGGGATGGGAAGTCGCTCAGGAGGCACAAAGGCTGTGAGGCAGCAGCGTTCCCCAGCCTGAGCTGTGCGGGACGATTCCCTTCCACTCCCAAACATCGCAGCTATCTATGTGACAGCAGAGAAATGTTTTGGCAGACGCCGGTCTGGGCATCAAAATGCTGAGGTCCATATGTTTCTGCTAACTTCCTGCCAAAATGTTGTTGTTTGAGGTATAAAGAGTATAACTTTTTAATTCAGATTAAAATGGAAACTCTAACCCAGGAAGACATTTTAAGCCAAAAAAAAAAAAATGAGTTAAAAATATAATAAAAATGATAAACAGGAAAGAGGCATTGAGGTTGGGGGAGGAGGGAAATGTATAAAAGGCTAGAGAGTTCTGTTGTTTGCCACATCCTGGACTCACAGCCTCAGCGACTCACCCCTGCACCAGATGGGCGAACATACCAGCTGGGCAGGCCTGGGCCCTTCCATACCCTCCATCCAAAGAAGGAGAATATGGTACTTATAAAATATAGAACACAAAGGGGAAGAGTGACAGAGCCTAGTACTGAGAGAGAACATAACAATGGACTAGGAAATAAACGAATTTTCTAACGTATAAACCTTTTCATTTCTTGTCAGAAATTGTAATTTGTCATTTATAAGGTATACTCAAGAGTTGGTGATAATAAAAAAGCAATGTTATTAATAATAAATAGTTGTGGATACATGGGCCCAGTGATTCAGAAATTCCCGGGAGAATTATTTGAAACACAAATTCTATGCTGTCACTCCCAGGCCTACTCCAGAAGTCACCTTCAGGTAGTTACAGGATATGCCAATGTCATCTTGCCTCTTTCTGCCTGTGGGGCATCTCTGGCATGCTCACTGTGCACAAGGCAGGCTGCAAGTGCTGGAAAGTAATGACTGAGGAAAGAACCTTAGCCATTGGGAGACAGGAATTGATGGATAACCACCCAGGTTCTTCCAGCTCTGATGACACAATCATAGAGTATGTTCTACAGTGTCCTAGAAAGTCCCAGGCAACTCCCAGTTGCCCACAGTGGTAACCCAAGCATGAACATACCTTTCATGCCTTTCCTTCCTTCCTTGTCTCAGCTCTCCACTCCTTCACCATGCTTCTTGAGATTACCTCCCAAATAAACTAATTGCACTTAATTCCCCATCCCAAGTACTTCCTTAGGGGAAAACCAATCCAGAGGCAATATCATTCCTTCTGGCCCACGAGTCAGCCCTTCCTACCAAATCCTTTAGTGGTTATCCAACCTACACTTGAATTCGAGCTTTTGAAAGCAACACCAAGAAGGAATGCCAAGAGTACCACAAGAAAACCCAAACCTTAATGCTGAGGTTGCAATCAACCAGCTTCTGAAAGGGAGCTTGTATGGCTGCTGATGGTCAAAACTGCTTCCTGTGATTATTTTATAAAGAATATTAAGTCCTGAATAAGAATATGATATCCCTATCTGTAAAACCTAGAACAAATTAGAAATACTCTATTGACTTTGTATAAACCTTTTTTAGGGGAGGCTATTCTATATCAAGCATTATGCTAGGACTTTATATGTCATGGTATTAAATTCTCACAATCATTCTATTATGAGTAAATAAAATTCAGCTCATTTTATAACTGAGAAAACAAAGAATTAATGGTAGAGTAACTTGCCCAAAACTTTATATTCCTTTTGTGGGTATTTTTGGATTTGATATTTGTCTTATTCTGTTTTCTTTTACTTGTAACAGAAAACCCCAAACTGAATAATATGTAAAGAAAAATAATTAATTCTTACAGTTAGGGAGGCTGAGAAGTCCAAGGTCAAGGGGCCACATCTGGTGAGGGACTCAGCAGGATCCTGAGACGGCACAGGGCATCACATAGTGAGGGGGCCGAGCATGTAGCTCAGGTCTCTCTTTCTCTTGTAAAGCTACCCACTCCCATGATAACCGATTAATCCATTAATCCATGAATGGATTAGTCCATTAACGAAGGCAGAGTCCTTATGACTGAATCACCTCTTGTAGGGCCCACTTCTCAATACTGCCATAGTGGATATTAAGTTTCAACATGAGTTTCAGAGCGGACAATCAAACCTTAATAATATCTTTTGGGATATATGTGACAGAGACTGAGTGCTCTGCCCTTAAATCATCTATATGTTCCAGGATGTTTTCCAACTTCCCTGCAGTCAGGCTGGAGCTAATTAACAGGGGTTCTGGCCCGTGAGGAATGAGTTGAAATAATGGAAGCCAACTCCAGACCATCCTTACAGTTTTCCAGTGTGGTTATCCAGCCCTTTGATGCTCCAACCTCAGCAACCTTGGAGGCTAGGTATTCAAAATGACACAGCCATAAATTGGGGGAGCGTCACCTGTAATGCTTTATACATTGTGTGAGCTGGAAATAATTTTTGTTTTTAATGTCACTGAAAGTTGGGAGATTGACTATTCGGAAAACTAGGGGGTTTTTTGTAATTTTTTTTTTTTTTTTGAGACAGAGTCTCACTCTCTTGCCTGGGGCAAGTGCCATGGCATCAGCCTAGCTCACAGCAACCTCAAACTCCTGGGCTTGAGCAATCCTACTGTCTCAGCCTCCCGAGTAGCTGGGACTACAGGCATGTGCCACCATGCCCGGCTAATTTTTTCTATATATATTTTTAGCTGTCCAATTAATTTCTTTCTATTTTTGGTAGAGATGGGGTCTCACTCTTGCTCAGGCTGGTCTCGAACTCCTGAGCTCAGAAGGATCCGCCCGCCTCGGCCTCCCAGAGTGCTAGGATTATAGGCATGAGCCACCGCGCCTGGCCTATTTTTTTTTTTTTTTAATTTTTGATTTTGTCTTTTTTACTTTATCTCTGAAACTCAAGGTACCAGTATGTAGCACTGGATTAGCAGGTAGCCAGTAGGTAATGAAGAAAGTAATAATGGAGGCTGGAAAAAAATTGATTCATGTTATGCAGAGGGAACACATCTGGAAAATTTGCTACCTGTAATCATTTGCAAGATGGACCATGTCATTACTGAGCTGACATCTCTAGGGGAAAAGGCTGGAAAACACCATGTTAGTATTGTGTGTTGGCTCTTATTGTGTTTGGCAAAATATGATATAGGAGAAACAAATTCAGAAGAGAACTGACAAATTTACAAACATATATCAAGTCCAGAAACTTGAAGCATTGTAGAGTTGGAAAAGCCCACTGGTTCTAGATTCCAAAAGGTAAAAGGTGGAATTTTTAAAGATGTTGAGCAGCAAACACCCAATAAAATGTGGATAAAGTGACTCTGAGCACAGAGCACAGTAAAGGAGTGATCTTCCCCTCCAAATTTGAAATACGAATGTAGCCACCATTAAGTTGAAAGAAACAGGTATAGAGGTGAGAAAACAGAGTATATTTGATAACTATATCTAGAAGATAAATTTAGATGTGTTTATTAGCACATGGAACTGACTGGAATCAAAGAAATCAAAAGTCATCTGAATTTTTGCGGGACTGGTATTCCCCATGGAAAACTACTTGCATGGAGTATAAAAGGCCTTTGATACTTTGAGATTGACAGCAGCCTTTGGTCCCCAACCTTCCATAAGCAGAAGCAGGTGTTAAAGGTTATACAGCCTGGAGGAGGAGATGATTCCTCACACATTTCAGACATGGCAAAGAAGATGATAAATAAGAGAAGACCCTCCTAGAGGACAGAGGAACCGCTCTCGCCCAGGGTAGGGGTCTCCAACATGTGTTCAGTGGGATTTCAGAACTACAGGTCTGTGATTACTTTGTGTCTCCCTTTCCTCCCTTTGCTCAATAGGAACATTTACTGTGGAGGTTCTGTATCCGCTCCACCACTGCACATTGGACGGGACAGGTCATTCATCTTTTTAAAGCTTGTAAGTCTGTGGGCCAGGAGACTTGATAGAGATTAATGTGTATCACTCAGAGATCACGAACTTTAAACTGAATACAGTGGATTTGGGATTAGTTCTCCGTGGGGGCAGGCAGTCACTAACTTTATGTGTGGGAGAAAGGAGCAAACGGGTTTTGGGAAATGTTAAATTAAACTAAATTTGGCCTGAATCTGCCTCCGTACTTCGAGTCTCTACATTAAAAACAAAATAAAACAAAAAACCCTTGCAACCTTACTTAGTAGTTAAAACCGCAGCCTAACTGAAAGCCTAACTAGGAGTACACTTTTGTAATAAATAGCTGAATCTAAGCCAATCACAGCAGCTGAGCTTCAGTCAGCCACAGGTGGCCCACTGCAGACCGTGTTCAAATAATGCAAAACGCGGAGCCGTATTCTGTGCCTCACTTCCATCTTCAGTCGGTAATTGCTGCCTGCCCGCATTGCAGTTGGAGCTCTCTGAACCTCTTCTGGTTCTGACGGCTGCCCAATTTGCAAATCATTCTTTGCTCAATTAAACTCTGTTAAATTTAATTTATCGAAAGTTTTTCTTTAAACAGTTACTGCGAAGCAGACTGAGGCAGAGCCGTTGGTGCGCTAGGCATATGCGCCTCTGGACTTCCCAGCCTCCCTAGTACTCAGGTTGAGGTCATGTGACCGGGTGGCGACAGTGGGATGTAAGCAGAGTCCTCCACGTGACTTTATAGCTCTCTCTTCCTATGTCACGGGGATCTCCGAGGCCTCACATGCCTGATGGTGTGTTGACGAGACGAAAGAAGACTGCCTCGCACACTTTGGACTTGGTGTAAGCTAGAAAGAAATATGTATTCAATTCAGCCACTGAGATCTTAGGGTTTATTTGTAACTGTACCATAGCTCAGCCTATTCTGACTGATATATCCGCTTCTATTCTATCAGAGAATATTAGTAATATGGAGAATTTTGAGATACTTTTAAGGCTAGGAAAACAGATAATTGCAAAGCATTGTTGCTGCCCATACAAGAGGCCAAAGCTACACAGACAGGTGACTCTAAGCAAATTTGGAATGAAGGGAGGCCGAGTTCTTTTTTTCTTTTATTTCACAGTAGAAATTATGTATAAAATAAGATTTTGGAATTCTATCAGATGACATCTTATATAAACTGAAAATTAAATCCAGAGGTCTAAGTATTTCCAAACAATTTTTGGAGAAAAGCTATTTTGCAAAAGGTTGCAATCTGCCCTGCTAGAAGTATTGGTTCGGCCACTCCATTAGATTTCTCGTGCCTCTTCAACAAAAAGTTTGTCTGCATGCTTATAGCCTTCTCTCTTCCAATGCACAAATCCACGAGTTTGCCCGAGAAAGTTTTTAGTAGTGTTCTTTAATCTTCTGGGTCAGGGAAGAGAATTGCTCAAGAGGAATTACAGCATCATGTTCAGCAAAAATGAACAATGTAGGGTTCTTTAAACTGTAAATATCTTCAAAATCTTTGACAGTGCTGTAGACCGACACTCCTACCTGGAATTCTGGATATTTTATTATCAAATGATGTAAAGTAACTACACAATGTCAGAATCCAACACCAAGCATCTGGACATAACAGTCCTGTTTCAGATATTCCATTAGTTTCATTATCAACCTCTGGCAATTCTCGATTGAAAACTAGAAGAAAGATTAGTCATCAGAAGGATGCTACAGTTCTTGCCCTATAAAGAAGTCTGGAAAGATAATTGTGTATCCATTGCTGTAATCTGTATCACTCATATGTCTGGAATTTGGCATTTACCAGCTTAGTGAAGCTTGAGTGACAACCACAGCTTTGCCTATGCTAACCAGTTTGCTGATAAAAAGCCTTGCGATGTTCACATTGTACTCTGTGCCCCATTACTCTACACTTTGATCATACTGCAGGTGTGATATGGACAAGGAAGAGCTCTGTTAGTCATTGGAATAATTATGGTTTTCTTGTTATGAAATCGAAGTGCAGATCAGAAATTATTTGCTCCAGCCATTGGCCTGACATCTGCTTTCTAATCACCAGAAAGAGCAAAAAAAAAGTGAGAAGAGGTTCCTGTTTCCCCCAAACTCAGTGGTGTTTTGTATTCCTTCTCACTTTCCCTGTCAGCACTATCACCTCCATACAGATGCTGCTTCTCCTAGGAATCCACCTCGTTATTGCCAATTCTGCCAGGTGTGGCCGAATTACCCTCCACCTACATGACACCCTCCTCTCTGGCAGTAAAGCTGCTGTTCTTCATGGTCCCATCCTGGACCATGTGCCCTTGCTGGGCCTCCTGCATGGGGTGATTTCCCCCAGATCATCCATCCCTTCCTTCCTCACTTTTTCAGGTCTTTGCTCAATTGTCACTTTCTTAATGAGACCTTCCCTAACCACCCTATTTAAAATTTCAGTTCTTAGTTCCTCTTATAGAATCCCATATTCTCCTTGTCTAATGCATCTGACATACTATATATTTGATTCACTTATTTCTTTATTGTCTGTTTCCCCCACTAAAATGCAAACTCCACAGAAGCAAGGTTTTTGTCTGGTTATGCATTGTGCTGTCTCCAGCACTTAGAATACTGCCTAGCATAGATAATACAATTTGTAGAATAAATGACTAAATTGAGCTGAGCTTGTGATTCCACAATCACATGAAGGGCTCTCAAGGACCACACGTATGGGGGTACACTCTGAAGAGTGGGAGGGGCCCAGGAATGCAAGGCCAATGTCAGGCCAAGCCATTTTGCATCTGATGTGAAAGAAAAAGTCAGTAACACTGATCCTGTCTTTACTTAACATTTTGATATTTTATTCACCATGGATTTTTTTTTTTTTTGCTGAATTTTTTTTTTTTTTTTTTTGCTGAATTCCTCTCCAAGATGTTCTAGGTATGGTTCTGATCATACAATGTATGACAAAGGAGATGCTCTAAATGTAATCTTTTAAGGAGAAATCTGAGCACAATGCCAAAAGAAGGGATTTTTGGACTGACAATAGAGAGTTTCGACAGCCATTAGAGGAGATGATGATGATGATGATGACAGTGATGGTATTTAAAGTGCCAGTGTATCTAATGAAGGAATTAGAATATTAAGTCAAAGCCTAAGGCAAAAATGACATTTCATCAAATTCTTTTTGGTATCTTAGAGAGTCATTCTAGAGATAAACAAAAGCAAAAACACCCAAAAATCCACAGCTCTGCATCAGCCTAACACATCTTGCTGTTCTTTCTTCCATCATTAGAGCAGATTGGTGTTTCTTCATGTGTGCACCAGATGAAGTAGCTGGCTTACATTTAAAGGATTGGGGGTATAATGAATGCATACTTTAAAGATCTCCTGGGAGGAGGAGGATGCTCATGGAATGAGAGGCATGCAGAGGCTGACACTGACTGAGGGACCTACAAACTCATAGCTGCCTGCTCATGCTCACTCCAAGTCATACACTCATTTAGTGACTGCCCAAATAAAATAGATACTTATCTTTTTCTTTATCTGTTGAGGACATATGTCAAGCTGAATTAGCTAAAGTTAAATGTATTAAGATATGACTCTGCGATCTTGAGTACTTACTATGTGCAGACATCATGCTAGGAATCACTTAGGTGCATTTCCATTTAGTTTTCACAACAAGTGTCTGATGTAGGCACCCTTATTATGCTCCTTTAATAAAAATTAACACTGAGAATCAGAAATGTACATTTTTCTCAAGGTCACATAACTAATCTTAAAATGGAGAATTCCAACAGGAGTTCAAAGACCTTCAATTCTCTTCAGTCTAAGAGAGCAGAAGAACTTGACCTTAGCCTCATTCACTGTCGTGCCAGGTGATAGCTGGCCTTACTCGCCCTTTCTCTAGATAAAATATAGAAAGAACACCTGACCTGGAAGATAGATGATTAAAATTCTTCTCTTCGCTCTGCCTCTGGCTTCATGTGTGATTTTAGGCAAGTGCCTTGGTTTCTCAAGGACTGTGTTGTAAATTGTAAAATAAAGGTTTTATATTAGATTTCCTGTCATATTTTTTAGCTCAACTCTTCCATTATTTCATTTCGTGATTTAATGCATCTGTAGTTGCCACAAAACTCTTAATTAGAAAAGCCTCATGGCAACATTTTATTGAACAGTTGCTACTTTTAAACCATTGCACCAAAGCCAAGGTAAGATTCAAAATTCAGGTAGGAAAAATTATAGAAGAAAGAGAATTTCAGTGAAGGGGATACACTCAGCCTCAAAAAATATTCTTCATGGGTGTATGTGTTCCGACAGCCAAGAATATCTATACCACTCCTTTGGTGCAAAGGTAGAAGATAGTTTGAGAGAAGAGAGCTCTTTCATACAAACATAAAGGTCTACTGGACTCCCACTGCTCCAGTGTTACATGATTTGGGGTAAGAGCAACCTTGAATAAACCAGCCATTGTATGAGTAACAGAAGTAACATTACTGAACTCTCTACTCTTGAGGAAGAAAGGCTGAAGCTTATGGGCTGACTGTTTAGTTATTCAGACAGAGTAACTGAAAGGTTTTGAAATGGACACCCCTTCACCAATGCCAAAGCAGGGTCTTTAAGGAAAGGAGTTGGGTTGGAGACATGGAACCACACAGTGATCTTGATCACGGCCTGACACCACCGCTTAACCTAAGACCTTCGCCAAAGCCTTGATAGGGAATGATGTGTGGCAAACAAGAGAATTGCACTTTACGATATTTATGTTTTGCTCTATGTGTTTACGCTTAACTGTGATTTTGCTTATGTGGTTCTTTTGAGGGTGAATTTAGTTTTTCTAAGGTAATTTTTAAATTTACTTATAAAGTCCTTCCTTCCTTCTACTCTTTCTCTCTCCATCTCTCCCCCATCCAGGGAAAGGCCAGGGAAGGTGTCCCAGAGTCGAATACTCTTGAAGAGAATTTAAAAAGTTGAACAGGAATTTTCTAGGCTGAGGGGGTGGGGGGTTAAGGTGGACAGGGGGCAGGTGGAGTGTGATGGGCATTCCAAGCAGAGGGAAGAACATGTGCAAAGTGCGGAGGTACACAGTGGGGGAGGAGGACACTAGTCATTTTATGGTTTTAGATCATAAAACATGAGATGAGTGAGCTGGAAGAGGAAAGTGAGGGTCCTTATTTGTCTGCTTAGAGTTTGGATTTTTATCTTCTACTCTAGGCATGGAGGGGGCTGCTGCTAAATGAGTCAAACATAGGAGAATGATGATGTTATATTTGTTTTTCTCAGTTTCCCTGGGACAGTGTCAGATAGGACATGCAGGCCACACTCAAAATTGTCCCTTTCCTGCAATCATCAATCGATGTGCCATGGTGCAAATGCTTCAACTCTCCATACCGCAGAGGGAATCCTGCTTACTGCTGGCATTCTCTGAAAATCTGCAGCTGGGAAGAGACTCAAACCTCCTGGTCCAGGACCTGAGCCTTTGTCCCATTCCCATTTGTCCGAGAGAGCTCATCTGGTCTTCATGAAAAGAACTTTGGTTTCTGAGAAAAGTCGGCTTGTTCACTTTCCTCTTAGCAGTTAAAATATGTATACATAATCTATTGGTTATAATCTGGTTGGTTCAAAGTAACAAAATCAACTCATTCTAACTTAATAAATAAAAATAAGCATTTTAAATATTTCATTTAAGGATGCAATGGTCGCTTAAGGGACCTAAGTACAGTAACACACTCAGACTTCAAGAAGAACTCTAACTGGGAACTAGAGCCTTCAGATGCACAAGCAATACTCTCTCCTTTATCTCATTTTTTATCTCTTTCTTCGAGTTTCCTGTACAACTTTTTTCTTTCTCTGTAGACAAGCTTTCTTGGATCTCCAGTTCATATGGAATCATGCAGAAAATTTTAATTCCCAACTCTCTATGTTACAGTTGCAGCCATATAGAAAGACTGCCTAAGTACCAATTCAAAAGTCTCAGGAGAGAATTTGATTGGGCTGCCTTGGGTCAGGTGTCACCGCTGGTCCAATCAGCCATCTCCAAGGGTAGGTGTCACACTCCCATTGTACTGAGAGGGTCTCACACCTGTGACCTCAAGGATCAGATATGATGTGAAGGAGGACAGTCCCAAAGTATGGGAATTGGTTGGGAGCTGGGTAAAAACTCTGAAAGTATGTCCTACAAATACAAACATAATCATACTGACCACACGCACACATGTGCACACACACATGAATGACATCCAATGTCCCCTATATTTAATTACTAGTTAAACAAAATTATGATTACTTAAACTTCTATAGTCAAGAAAATATAGGGTGTCTCAAAAGTTGCCATACACAGGGAAAATGGGAAATTGTAGCTAAATGTACCCTTATTTACAAAATATTCATTACAAAATTTTTCCTTTGTATGGAGACTTTTGGGACACCCTGCATATTTTTTAAGTAAAATTTCACCATTATGTCCTTTTTATTTCCTTCAACTAAGGGATTGAGTTCTGTAACCTCTAAGATTTCTTCTAATGCTACCATTCTTTTGCTAATGGCATGGGAGCTTACCAGGCACAGTGAGTGTGAATTTCCACATCTCTTAAGTAAAAATCAAACTCACACTCAAATGACAAAAATTTTCCTCCACGGATGATATTCAATAGAAAATGCTATAGGTTTTATTAGCAATTCCAACTATGGTATTACAACAAAACAACAAAACAAAACACAAACTACTGTTGAAAACTAAAAGCTAAAATGACAAAAACTTAGCCTCCTAAGATATGTACTTTTAAGGCGTCAATATGTAAGAGTCTGGGCTATATATATTACTTCTGGCATGTTTGTTTAAAAAAAAAAGTCAGTACCATTACCTTGTTATTAGTACATTTCAAATATATAGGCACTAACTAGATAGAGTACTGTCACTGTTCAAACATTTGACAATATCACCCTTATAAACACATTCATTCTTTAGTTATCCTCTTGCATTCCCAGACTAAAAGAAGACAAGGGGTTAAGAAAATATATACAAAGATCCCAGGGTATATATGAATTTCCATGAAAATGGGGAAAAAAGGGAATAGACAATGTGCATTAATGTCATTTCAGCCTTGTGCATAATTTAAGGCTTTCCGTAGGCTGATTTGGTTCAGATCAGTGGTCTTTCACATGACTAAATTCACATATCCTTACATTATAAATCTATTTGTTAATTTTTTGCCAGAAAGTATCCTGGAGATGATTTCTAGCCTGAGTTCTTCACACGGATGATAATGGCATACATGTCACCTAAAATTCTTCTGATTTCCTTTAGTCTAACAAGTCATTTCTTCCCATGACATATTTAGAAGCCTTCAAGCACACAGGGCAAAGCTGTATTTTTAAATGGACAAAACAAAATCTTCATCCTATATTTATTTCCATTAGGAGGAAAAAAATATGCAAATCTCACATCAGAGTGCGGCTGAGGGATACATAAGCAGTTGATGAAAAGACATTCATTTGAAATACAATTTCTCTGCAGTTGCCCGATCCCCCTCCGCACGCCCTCCCCAACTGTCTGGACTAGGTGGGGGAGAAGTTACTGAGCTATGAATGCATTTCCCACATTGGCTAAGAAACAGGAGTGGAGCTAATGTACTGTGTATTCAAATGAGACTCTTTAGAGCAGAGTTGAATTGAACTCAGATGCAAATCACAGTGGCAGGAGCACTTTCCGCTGCCCTTTGTCCTTTCTGTCTGTGTCCTTAAGCATAGTCAAGGACTCCCAGCTGAGATGTTTAGCCTTCTGAGAAAGTAAACAATCTGGTCCTCCCTCCCTTGATATAGACATACTCATGATGCGCCTTGCCTGCTGAAAATGTGCCGGCAAGATCGTCCTCATCTGAGACAGGGCCGTGGTCGGGGGTGGTTCCTGAAGGGCTGACCAGAAGCAGAAAAGGAAAGAAGGCAAGCTCTGTGATGGGGCGCAGAGAAGCACTGAAATAGAGGAAAGAAATGTGGTAAGAAGAGAGAAGGACCTGAAACTCATTGGAGAGAAACAAAAGGGGAAAGAAGATTTCTTTAAATGTGAATAAAATGTTGCACAGTATTTGTAACTATCCGTAATTAGTTTCTCTGCACCTTACAACCAAGTGCAAGACTGAAAGGTAAGGCCAACACCTCAACGAGATGGATCCTCTTCCACGCGGAATGCTCTGATACATCAAACAAAATAAAGAAAATTTACCCTGCCCCTCCCCCACCAAAAGTGGTATATTTTTGGATCTTAACGGGAAGATACTGTGCCTCCTATGCCCTCTCCGTGCTGATGCCTCCATCCCTGAAAGAATTCCTGCCTGGGAAGTCTTTCCCATCATACATGGTATTCCCATTTGACAAAGAAGCAAGGAGTCCATGCACACTCACCAAAAGTCACCCACGGTCAATCATTGTGAAGCCAAATGAAAATTTCAGATTCCAAATGCGCCCTCGGCCCCTTGTCTTTCTGTCCCTCCTCCTCTCATCTTCTGTCTCCTCCCTCAGGTAAGTTAAAGATTCACTGAAAAAATGATGCATGGTATTGAACGAGAATTATCCAGATCACTTGGCTAAAAACAGAGCCCTAAATAACCTTTTAAGGAGAGAGGGGGCTGTCCCTGTGTACTCTATTAGTGGTTGAACTAATGCAAGAGTAAAATAGCATGTGATCTCCTTTAAAAGTCGCTGAATAAAATTCAGCAGACTAATTTAAATATATGAGCTAATTATCTGTTGCAAGTGAATTAAAAATATGGAAAGTTTCACAAAGCATACTGATTTTTAAAAAAAAATAATTTTACTTCTGCTAACTAAATGTCAGCTCCACTTATGGGATCCCATCATATTCTTTTTAGTTTTCGTGATTCTATTTATTATTCATAAGAAAGGAAAGATTCCCATTTCATAACTCTGTAATGAGAAACATCCTGTTCTGGGTGGACATGGAAGGCAGAATTTGGGAAGGGTGGACCCCTTATGGCTTCAACTGACACACTCAGTTTGTTGTGACACTGAGTGTCATGTGTGTGCAAGTTAATTTGGGCTGATTGGGCATATGTGTAGAGTCAATATACACTGAATGTGCAAGAGATATGGTTATGATGGATTTTTGTCCACAGCAAACATGGTCCCAGCTTCTTATCCATGTGACGAGTTTTGATCATGGTGTCAGGCCCATCACAGAAAGAGAGACTGTCATTATTATAGCATGTGGCCTTGAAAGGCACACATAAAGTTGACCCCAGCTTTTTTGTATTTTCATTGCTGGTAGCTGCTGACAATCATTCCCCAATGTGGATAGAACATCATTGCACCAAAAAGGATACCACTTCCCACAACTTGTGGTGAGTTGGAGGGGTTGAGGCTGTATTTTTCATCTCTGTAAAGGAAATTATTCACCCTCCCCCATGCCAAGGAGCATCGCTATCACTTCAACTATTTTACAAAATGGAAAACAAGGATAGCAAAATGTCGAACAACACACCACATTAGAGAAACCCCCAGAAACTGAAAGAATATGTTTCTAGATGGGTGGAGGACAAGAAGGAAGGTGGTATATTTTGGAAGACAGGTCTCTGAACACCAGCAGGCATCACCTTCAGAACATCAGTCGGAACGAATTTACAGTGTCGGCAATGGGCAAGAATCCACCCCAATCATCACCAGCCTGCTCAGCCTTAGTGGTGCCTGACAGGCAATACCACACCTTTTTTTTTGGAAACACAGAGTAAAAGTGATGAGAGAGAGGTGGATGTTAGCATGCGGCAAGTAGGGTAGAGAGGAAACAGTCTCTGCTTGCTGCCTGTCCTCACAGGAGGCTTCCTGCTGAGTCAGAAGATGTGGCAGGTTCCACGGGGCTTCTGTCCATGGGAGGGAAGCAGCACTGGGCTCACGAACTTGGGTCTGAATGATTTCAACTGTCTCTCTCAAGACAACATTGTCTTCCCCACTTTTCAATTAATCACCTTCTCCCAGAATCTTTCTTGGGTAAATGAGAAACACTGCCAGATATTTTGTAGGGCTGCCAGGAGGTCAGAGGTCGGGTATAGTGATGATGTTGAAAAATAATTAATTAGCTGACATGCTCTCAGAATAACTCTCTCTGGGAAAAGTCTGCAACATGGCAGAAGGATAAGCTGAGAGGAAACAGAAAGAGAGAAAGGAGAGAGCAGATGAGGGAATGGAGTGGGAATTTGCAAAGGAAGAAAAAATAACATTGCTTTTACTTGTCCCTTCAAAAGCATTTTAGAGAGGATTTTTCTTCCACCTAATCCACAGTATTCCTGTTCTGTCAGTGTTATCAAGTTGATTTTTTTTCCCCAGTGAATAAACAGCAAACTGTTTCTTCAGGAGTAAATTGTATTTACTGCATACACAATTAACCACAGTACTTGCACGTCTTTAGGGTTGTTTTCATTCACAGTCTGCTTGTGTGGAGGAACTTGGAATACACAAATGATCAAAACTCGGCAAAATTTGCTCTTTCATCTACTCACAAAATCCAGTCTTCTGTTCCAACAGCCTTTCAAGAAGTCAAAGATGTCCTTGACCCTCTGTGAACAATGAAAGCTCAAGGCTAAATAACTAGTGATCTATCTGACTTTCTCTATGATTTTTCCTCTCATTTTGGGGGCTTAAAATATCTGGCTGCAAACTCCAAAGACAAAGGATGTGTATGTTGATGTTTGACCTTCCCATGGTTCCTCCTAATTGTTTCTATTCTTTGAAAGGAGCCATGTGGCTCGGGAATGGGGTGAGGTTCATGGGAGTTAGATGCTGCAGTCTGCTGCTTAGTTTTAACTCTTACACAATGACATGGCAGCCATGCAGATATCCTGGGGCACCTCTGCCGTGTGATTTCTGGCAGGCCCATGCAAAAGATCGTGCGTTTTGCTAAACTATTCTTGACAAAACCTGAGAAGTAGGGAAAGGATTGCTTATGGATGGACTACGTATCTGGTTGCATGTTAGATTAATTAAATGAAAATAGTTAAGAGCGGTATAAGGGTCGAGAGATTTTCACATCTGGAAAGCAGAGATCCAAGATTGAGATCAAGGAACAACCCAAGTCTCAGTGATTCCCAGATAATAAGAAATAAAATATTTAGAGAGGACATAATAATTTAGCTGCAGTACGGGGTCCTAGATTTAGGTCCAACTAATAGTAATAACTGCAACACTAACGTAGCATTTAGTTATGACCCAGGTGCTATTTGAAATGCTTTGAGTGTATTTAATTACCTAATCTTCCCAATAACCCTATTACTACCCAGGGAAGTAATAGAATTATTCCCATCTTACTGATGAGGCAACTGTGGCTCAGAGAGTTTAAGTAAGTTGACACCTGTGGCTAGTGCGTGGTGGAAACAGACTTGATCCCAGACAAGCTGTTTCCAGAGCCCATGGAAACATTGGCTGTTACATGCCATGTTCCAGAGCCCGTATTCCAGAGCCATGGAAACATTGGCTGTTACATGCACCTACTCAGATATAGGAACGTGTATTCCTATCTGTGTTAAAGGGGAATTTTCCATATCTACAGTTACCTTAAGTGCTTATCACTTCCTGAATTGAGAAGATGGTTCTGACACATTCACTGCCAAATTTTGAATATTCAATGACAGGAACATGTTATGAAATAAAATGTTAAAAGATGATTTTTAAAATCCTCAATGGAACTTCTAGTTCTCTGGGTACTAACTGCCAAGTCTCTTGTTACTCAAAGTAGGCTTATAGTGATTGCAAGCTTATACATTTCAGCCTGCCAAAGAGAAAATACAGACTGTGATTTGCACTCAGCACCTGGTTCTTCTTTCTCAATGCAGTTATCATAATTGCAGTAAATTATTTGTTTTGTTATTCGTTCAATGTTTACCCCTCTCCTTGAGTTTGCCACTGTATTTCTAGTGCATATCCTGGTGCCTGGCACACAGTATATGCTCAAGAAATATTTGTTGAACAAATGAATGAATAAATGAATGAATGAATACAGCCCAGCAGCATCTTCCTAGTTCATCAGTTTTTCACTCTAATGGTTATTACCCCATGGAAATGGGAGCAACAAATGGAATGTTTACCCTGCACCCTTACTTGGCAATTCATCAAGGACTTTTCCTGCTCACTAGCAGATTCACATGCTTGCTTTGTTTAAGAGGGATTTCAGTGTGTTACACAGGGGATTTTTTTCCTAAGGATGTGATTATTCCCGGCTTGATCCTACTGCTGTGATATGGCCACGTTTGGCACAGAGCTCACGTGGCATGGGATTAGGCTGTCCTCATTGTGTGAAGTGACTTGGACATGATGCTGTGCTCATTAGAGTGGGGTATTGTGGATCACTTTACAAAGGCAGCAGCTGCAGCCATTACTCCAACAGTTATGTCATAATTTGGTGTGTGCGACACCTCTGCACAGCGCATGCAACAAAAACATTTATTCTTCTCATCTGTCAATACATTTGTGCCTCTCGTCTCTTTCTCTTTTTTTGCCTCTTTTCACAAGTGGCAGAATGCATCCCAATTCCCAAACAATTGGCTTCTCTGCAGAAAGATTCTTAAGGCAGCTGCTTTCTTATAGCACATTTTTTGAATAATTATATATATATTTTCTTAATAAGAAGCAGGCTTTTTGAAATGCAGAGACAATTTCAAAGCACATAATGATATTCAATTAACCAAATATGGTCTACACCTCAGTGGCGTGGGTTAGTACAAACACTCTGTTTGACTCTGGGGGAAACCAAGACTTTCATGGGATTATCCGGTCTAAAAGATACCGAATCCTTAAAACAGGCCAGAGGAGGGCACTTTTCATAATGCACTCATTCCACCTCTGCCCTCAGATGATACAGGATCTGAGATGGTGTGAGATAATCCCCCAATTAGGTTCCAGAGGAAACTGAGCTGAAATGGCTTATCTGAAGTCACACAGTTAATCAACACCAGCGCAGGATTAAGCTCTGGGTTGCTGGATCACAGCCATGTTCATATTACACTTCTTTTAAGCCATTAGTCTGTGAGCGAACTTGACAATCATTCGTGTGACCGGAGTTGAAACATTAGGCTTAGATGCCCAGAGTCAGGCATGACACGAATATGTGGCGAAGCTACCACGGGTGCATGGCAGCAAGCTTTCCTGACAATTCCATTTCTTCCCTGAGCAGTGTGACACTCTGGCTGTGTGGGCTCTGTGCCTCCCTCTACTTACAGAGCTAGGAAGTGTTTGTGGCTTGCCTTGAACCTGGACAGTAGGTTTTTCCTAATATGAGCTTCTCCAGCTGTCAGAGTGTGGGCAGCTGTAGGGAGGACTAGCATCCAGCTAAGCTGAAGTATCTGATGAACGCCCAGGAGGAGGCGGCGATGAGTCAGAGAGGTCAGCTAAGGCAGTGAGGAGGTGGGAGAGGAGAAGGCAAAGAAAATGGTATTTATTGCGTGTCTGCCATGTGCTGTGCGTGATGAGAGGTTTTCTTATTCTCATTTCATTGATGAGACAGTGAGGTTTAGGAGGATGCATGACATGCCCACTTTCTGGGAAAAGCACAAGCCTTTGAGCCTTAGTTTGACCAATTCCAACATTTTTGGCCACAGCATCACAGAGGGCCATGCCAGTTGTGCCCTTGTGCAGAGGGAGTAACAGGAGATGAAACCCGGTCAGGGCCCTCCTCACCAGACCATTCATTTGGAGACTTGTGTGAGCCTGCACAGCTCTTCCGTTTCATCCCACTACCCCCACAGACTGAGTACCCGAAGCACAGGACACCACTCTTTGTATCCAAGAGCTTACAGTCAACAGGCATCGCCTCAGGGAGGAAAATGCCCAGATGCTCTAGGGAGGGGTTTACCTCGAAGCCTCTATTATGGCATGCTAGTTTCCTGCTGGGTGTGGGTGGCCCAGGACTGTTAGGTATCGATCATGGTTGGAGAAGGACCAAACCTTTCGGGTGAAGCCTGGTCCAGATGGAAGCAAGACCACATACGCCTGAATTTCCTGGAGAATGTTTTTGGTGAGTTTTGTTTGACCTTTGCTTTTAACTCAGGAGTGTTAAAGTGAAGTTTGGGGCTGAAAGAGAGGCTTGACTCCCTCTTGCTACCTACCCAGAACTCAAAGAAAATTGGTAGAAGCAGCAAAGTAAGACGACCCAGACGTCCAGTTCTGAGGTGACTAGAAGAAGCACAGCACGTTTGCAAAAGAAATGGAGTCTCTATCTCAGGGCAATCAGGTCAAGTTCATCTTTAATATGTGAGAATAATTTGTATCTGAGGTGTAAACTGGACTCCAAAGCTACTTTAAGAATACAGCAATTCCAGCTAGACTTTTTTTAAAACCATGGGTAAATTTATTATCTCATGCAAAAGGAAGTTAAGAAGTGGGGAATGCTTCAGGATTTATTGATTCCACAGCTCAAAGATATTTTCAGACCTAGGTTCTTTTTGGCTTTTTGCTTTGCTGTTAGCAGTATCAGCTTTATCCTAAAACTGGTTCCCCACATGGTCACATGATGGCTGCCAGCAGCAACTGGTACAGAATACTTTCATGTTTATTTTCAGTTGGGTAGAGATAGACTGACTTTTTATTTCCAGAATCCCTAAGCAAGCCTCTTCTTGCATCTCATTGGCTTAAATTGACTTCAACTCTGACCCAATCCCTGGCAAGCAGGATGGAACCACCAGCTTTGGCATAGACTCATTATCTGGGGTAGAATAAATATTGGGAAGTCTTCCAGGTCTCCTGTAAAACATCACTATAACCTGAAATCCCCACTTAGAAGCATATCCATCAGGGTTCAGTCAGAGAAGCAAAGCTGCTCTGAGTGGCCGAGAATAAAGGACTTATAGGGATTAGACTTTATTCACTGCAAGGCGCTGGTGCAGGCTGCTGCCTCTGCATCTAGTGTTGAGCCTGAAGTCTCTGTAGGTCAACCAGACTGGCAACTGGGAAGGAAAGCTGGTGCCCTTCAACACAGGACTCAGAAACTAAAGGAGCAGACCTGGAAGAGCTGTTGGTCTGGGTGCCACCCACGCCAACAGGGTGAGTCATTAAACCAGTGACAATGTGCATGGGCTACCACAGTGCTGGGGGCTCTGCACCAAACTTCCGAGCAAAATGAAACAGCTGAGGCTTCATTCTAACCTCTAAATTTCATGCAAAATGTCTCTTTTTGTCAATGCTAACCTGGAACCATACAAGGGAGAACATTCTGGAGGGAATGAGTTCGTGCCAGCCTAACTGTATTGATAAAGCACAATGTGACAAAATAAGAATAATCTAGTGCAATGATTCCAATCAGGGGCGATTTTGCCTTCCAGAAGACATGTGGCAGTGTCTTGAGACATTTTTTGGTTGCCACAGGAAGCTACTGGCATCCAGTAAATAGATACTGTTAACAGGGATACTGTTAAACATCCTACGATGTACAAGACAGCCTGTCACCACCATTTCTTGTATTTCTCTGACCCCCATAGTGACTTGTATCCAGGTCAATATCTGTTGTTTCTTGACTGATTTTGCTAAGGTATTGAGGCTCAACCAGCCCTTCGTATCCAACCTATGCTTATGTATACACAAGATCTATTTGTAGCTAGAAATTATATGCCGCACCAGCAGATGGAATCTCAGGCCTCTTGAGACATGGTTTACAGGTACAACATGGATGCTTTTTTAGGAGGACTTTTATCATGTTGGAAAAGGGGTTGGAATGCCAGCATTGATATTTCCAATTAAGTTCTCAGCAAAATTCTTCCTGGTGATTTAATGGCAACATTTTGAGGCAGATGTCACTTGACTGATGAGATGGAAGTTGTTGGAGAAAAACCCAAGCCAAGAAGAGAAACGTGTCCCTTCATAGCTTCCATTTTCTATTAGATTGTTGGCACTTCCAGGGAATTCCACGGCATGGATTCTATAACAGCCCAGGAAGCAGTAGGAAATAGAAAAACATGGGAAGAGACACTGATTGATGGCAAATTGCTTATGGATCTGATGCTGTAACTAACTGGTACTTTCATAACATAGCAACGAAGTCTTAGCTAAATGGTCAACAATGCTATGTAATTAATAAGATGAGCCATACTTCACTGAATCCATTCTCTGTTATTGGAATTTAGGGTTTTGCTTAAAAAATTATGTATGGTCTCCACTGAATACACTTGTTATGCAAATCTTTGTATTACTGTGCACTTGAATATTTATTTGCCTAAGATAAATTTCTACCAATAGAGTCACTGAGTAAAAGGACATTTATAGTTTAAGGCCTTAGATATTCATTTTGGAGCAGATATTTCAATATGTATATGCTTAATCCTGGGGGAAGGTTGTGTGCGAATTGCAGTTGTGGGTTTTGTTGGGTGTAAGTGGCTCAGCTCTATGCTTTTTCAAGAACGAATGTGCCTGCTAGCAGTAAATATGAAACAAAACCTCAGTTCTGCAATCTGGCACTCACTTGTTCATTTCTTCAACAGAGCAGGAAAAAAAGTGATTTTGATAGTGTAGCAAACACATTGATCTATTGAAATACTACCACAGACATATTTAATTCCTGTGGGGGAAAAAAATTGGGTCTGCAGGAATAATTATAGCTATCAAATTGTTTCTTCTGAAAAAGAAAGGAAAAGGGGTTTAAACCATTGGCTATCAGAGTCATAGCTCTTTTGATCCTCAGGAAAGAAGCATGAAATTTGCTCTCGACTTGGGGGTGGGCAGGGAGGAAGAAAGAAAAGGAGACATCCTTACGGTCCCATCGTCCCCCACACACAAAGGGTTGGCAGGATCTCAAGCTCCATCCATCCGTCAGCTCTCTTAGCTCTTGGCCTCAGACAAGGGCTTAAGGGGGCAAAGGTGGGGGCAATTGCTGAGAGGAGACGGGGCTTAAATTTTTGTGCCTTCTACGTTGCAAAGACAAAAGCCATGTGGCCTCCAGCCATACATAGAGCTGGTTGATGCACTTTGACGTGTTCTCTTATTTAATCATCACAGCCTCCCTGTGAAGTGTGTACCATTATATCCATTTTACAGATGAGGAAATGAAGATCAAAGAGATTAAAGGTGGAGCTGGTTTGTAGTTGCCATGTAAGTTTTAACAGAGCAGGAAATGGAGTTAGAACTCCTATGCCATAATTCCAAGTGTGCCATTTCCTGGTAACCGCTGCTCCCTCTGTGTTATTTTTCCTATTATTCATTAATGACTCCTATGTACCTACCAAGCACTTTCATAGAAATAATCTTATAGATTTAATCCTCATAAAAATCCTCTGAAATAGGTCTTACTATCTGCATTAGTTTGCCAGGACTGTCAAAAGGAAGTACCGCAAAAGGAATGGCTTAAACAACAGAAATTTATTTCTGAACAGAAATCTCACAGTGTGGAGGCTATAGGTCCAAGATCAAGGTGTTGGCAGGGCCATGATCCTTCTGCAGGCACTAGGGAAAGATCCGTTCCTTCCAGATTCCTCTCCTCCTATCTTCTGGCACTGCCCTCTGATCGTTTCTTGACTTGTGGCAACATAACCCCAATCTTAACATGGTGTTCTCCTTGTGTGCACGTGTCTTCACATTTCCCTTTTCTATAAGAACACCAGTCATTTTGGAGGAGGGGGCCTGCCTACTCCAGGTGAAGGGTATGAGTTAGGTGAGTATGACCTCATCCTAACTTAACTAATTATTTCCATATGAGGTCATATTCTGAGGTCCTGGGGGTTAAGACTTCAACATATATAATAATTGGTGGGGGTGGGGGGAGAACTCAGTTCAACCCATAACATCATTTCCATTTTTCATATAACAAAACTGATTGATCTAAGGTTGCTAAGATTATAAATGGCAAGGCCAGGAGTTGGAGTCAGCTTTTCTAACCAGGGGCCCCCAGTATTTTGCTCTTACACTTTCCCTCTCCCCAAATAAATATGGATTAGATCAGAGTCAATCTGACTGAGGCCTAGGCAATTGTCATGCAAATTGTACATTAGAAATGCAAATAAAATGTAATTACAAAGATGATTTAATCTTGGGCCAGCCTACTTGGTGGACTTAAAAGGACATGCAAAAGTCGTAAGAGCATCTTGCTTTAGAGAATACAGGGCTCTCAGACATGTGAGACTACTAGGCAGGGGGAAAGGTGATTGGAAGCTGGGAAGGGAAGAAACTGACTCTTCAGCCAATTGATAGGTGCTAAAGAAGAGAAAACTGGGGACAGGGAGCTAAGTGGGGTACAGAGAATGCATGTCGGAGGCTTGAGTATCCCAAGATGAACAACTCTTCTGTGGAAATCATGGGCACCTAGGCTAGGACAACAACAACAACAAAAAGACTGAATAATTCCAAGATAGGCATTAATAGTGTGAGCTTGATGCTAGAGGTAGGGTGACCAATGCTCTGGTTTGCCTGGGACTGAGGGGTTTCCCAGAATGGGATTTTCATGCTAGAACCTAGGCGAGTCCCAGGCAAAAAGGGATGGTTGTCACCTACTAGGGAGTGAAGCTCAGAAGTCTGTTGTGAACCTAATTATTAAGGGGTGTGTGTGTGGGGGGGGGGGGCGTGTTCCTGGTTTAAGTCCCACAATAGTGTGTCAATAATTTGCCCCAGGGATCCTTCAACTTCTGGTGAAAATAAGAATGCTGTAAGATGACACACCTAATCGGTACATAGCTTTTACCCCCTAGAAACACGCACTGCAGTTTTGTTACGTTGCTCTCTCCCTAGCTGAGTTACAGGTGTTAGGAGACGGGGGATCCCGCTAAATGTGAAAATCACAGACACACTTTGGTCTTTCGTGGGTAACTGTGAACTATGCCCAAACCCCATGGAAGAAACATTCTGTTCCCTTCCCTTCTCTCCGTCCCTGCTCAGTTCCTCACATAAACAGGCAACGAGAGAACCGCATTTCTCAAATTTTTCTAATCAGAAAAGTCAACTAATGCCCTTGTTAAAAATACAGACATGGAGAATAATTCATTCAGACTCTCCAAGGAGGAGCGTGAGAAGCTACATTTTGTAAAACAAATTCCCCAGGTGATGATTAGAAATGGGCAAGCCTTGGAAACTCAGGACTGGGAGGCACCCCAGCAGGAGACCATGCACCCATCCTCCTCCCCGCAGAAACTGGGAGACCCTCCCCCTCGGTTCCATTCATAGTCAGGATATACAGAGGGGCAGGAGTCAGCATCGACTCTCCGCCTCCATTTCCAGAGGCATGTTTTTAATCTCAAAACAAGCACCTAGGAAAGAGGGTAGGTAGGCTTTTTGTCTCTTTTCTTCACGTCATTTGGCTATGAGGGCCTCTTTAATTCTAGATCTACCTGACAGGAACGTTTTTGGCAAGAGAGCTTGAGGAGACAATGGGTGGTTTGATCTGGGGATGCTCACAGAGCCTCAGCACACAGGCAGGTTAGAGAGGCCTTATCTCTCTGTGTTTATTCTCGTCTGGGTGGAGGAAAACGAAGGTTCCAGATTGTTAACCAGCGGCAGCTGGCAGCTTTATTGTTTTTTAATTAAATAACCCCCAGCCACAGGAGCACACACCGATCCCCCACCTCCTCCTCCTCACGAAACCTCATTAAGCGAGAGGACTACAATTAAACCTGGAATCCATGGCTCACACTCCTACCATCAGTCTATTGCTTCTGCGCAGCCTGCGGGCGGAAAAAGCGGCTCTCTCCTCCTCATTTTATGGGCAGAGGGTGATAACAGGGAGAGGCCATCTTTATTTGTCACTTAATGGGCAACCTGGCCCTCCCTCCAGGCAGCTAGATGTGTCTTTCGTCCTTAACCACCTCCAAGTGGATGGCTGCCCATCAAATAAAGCAAGACATCTGCCTGGGAGCCCCAATTTACCTCAAGCAGGTGAGGACTTTGATTCTGGGAGTAAGGGAATTTTCCTGACTTGATTTTGCCCTGCATTTGGGCCCAATATGTCAGGAATATGTTCACATGACTGCAGGTAGATGCCATCAGCATTTTTAACTTCTTGTGCCTTCTTACTTCATGCCAGGGACTTGTGGCTACAGGTGAGGCTGGTTTTCCTACCTTGCCCCTCATTCTTGTCCGCCCTGCTCACCTGGGCTGCCTGGTCCAGCGCTTTCCCCTTGCGCCGGCTCCGTCCTTCATCTTCTTGGTCTACCATGTTCTATTTCTGAACTCTCTTGCTCCCAATTTCTAATTGCAGAGCCCGTTTGTATGTGGTGGCTGTCCTCATTGCTATTAGAAAACCAATTTCTTAAGGTGGGAAGAGACTTCTTTAAAAATTCTCCTCTGTGGGGAGAGGCGTGGGGGAGGAAATGAACACAGAAAGGCAGAGCCTTTTCTATTGTATAAAGCCAGATTCCTCTCCCCACCCCCAGCTTGGGCAAAGCTCTGGTAATATTGTTTCCAGCAAAGCCCCCAAACCCAGTGAAAATGAATTTATCATTTACATCATTTCTCTTTGTAGCTCTGACAATTCATATTACCCCAGAACCTGACATCTCCACTTTCCTCCAATTGATAAATAATCTCTTTTTGATTTCTGTAACTGAGAAACATCATAAGCCCACATACAGAGGAAGATTCATTGGTCTTTTATTTCACATGTGAGCTCCTTGAAAAATTGAGTCTGCGTCGCCATTTGGGCATTAATTCCTGACACACCACTTATCATATTTTGATTGTTTCCAAGAGAACACCATATTTTAACTCTTTGGGAATGATTTAACTGATCAAACACATGGCATCTGGTTGTTATGGTAACTAAAGTTCTAAAAATAATATAAAGAAAAGACCACCTTTAATTGAAATCACAAGAAGTTGTTATGGTAACTGGAATTTTTAAAAGTAACTAGGTTAAACTACATTTCATTTTATCTAGCACTTTGCACAAACAAATTCTGATTAAAATATCAGGTTTAATTTAATCAGTTAATTAATGTCACTAAATGTCATTTATCTTATAACTCTCATTTACATTCACTGCTGAATTATCCAACTTGCTAATTTATAACCATTCTGCCTTCTATTTAACATTCTGGAACCTGGGGCAAAATGTGTAGCGCGAGCATGAAGCTAGGTTTGAATGTTGACCTAATACCTGACTTTGCCTTTTATTAGCCTCCTGAGCCTCTGTTTCTTTATCTGCAAAGTGGGGATGATATTACCAGCTCTGCTCTTGCCACATGGTTGTATGAATCAAATAAAATTATGTACCTGAACATGTTTTGATATTCTAGAACCTACTGTAATGTAACATATTATCATCATTCCATTGCAGGGGCAGAAAAAAATCCATCTCCGTCCTCTTAGGGTCCCAGCTGAGTCTGAGAATTAAATTGACATAAAACAGATTAACAGGAGAAAAGCATAACACAAGTTTTACAAGGCATGGGAGCTCTCATAAAGAAATGAAAACCAAAGAAGTAGAGTCAGTTACTTATATACTGAATTGGACAGAGTAGTAAGTTTTGAAGAAGCAACTAAACCAGGTGGGGAGGCTTAAAAGATGTTATTCTAGCAAGGTCTGTAGATTAATCTCTCCATTTTGACTTCTTGTCCTGCAGCATAAGTATGTTGCATCTTTCTTTTGTAGGGAGGGTGTCTTTCATATGAGAACTGCATCTTCTGCTTTCAAGAAACAGCAAAACGTCAAAGTGATCTTTTTGCACCTGCTGTTTTTCAAGTGTTGTTAACTTAAATAGTCAATATGCCACAATAATGTAATTTAATTCCTTCACCATATTCTTTTGTCCACACATTTCTTAGATATTGAATTTAAAAAAGAAACCATATGAAAATAAGCTAGAAATTTTACACTTATAACAATGCCTACAGAATCTTGAGTCTAGTGACAAAATTAATTAAGGAATGAAATTTATCATTCTTATCTCCTATGTTAAAACTCTTAAAGGAAAATTGGAGGTGTCTTAAAAATGGGAATGATGTTAAACACTTCTTTGATCTCCCCTATAGTATCTTGAACATAAAAGGTGCTCGAATGCTACTTAATGAATTTATAGTAATGCACAATGTTTTAGTAGCGTATTCCAGATGCAATGAGGACCTGTGCTAAAATAAATTTACAACATTCAAATTAGCATATATGCAAATAAATATTCTCAATCAAACTTTACAGTTTCCATGATAGAAGAAGAAGGGTCAATTCTACAGGAAGGTGGATGGTGTGGGTGGATTGTGGGTGGATTTAAGAAAGACGTGATGAGAAGGTAAATTTTGACGAATGTGTACCAGGCTTGGGAGAGTTTGGGATAATGCAGGTCATTCCATTCAGCATGAGCAGTGTGCATGGAGGCTCACAGTGTTCCAAAAGCTGTCTTTGGTGATGTCCAGAGAGAGACAACAAGAGCTAAGAGTGGAATATACAGGGCCCTGGGCCATTTTTGCCATCTAGCACCAGAGAGGCTGGAATTTAGTGTTTGAGACTTAAAAAAAAAAAAAAAAGTATTGGTTCCAAAAAGAAAACTGCAAAATTGAATTTCATAAATGTTTAAACATCTACAAAATGTAACATTGTGCCAACTTTATTAATTGTCATGTTTACTACTCTTAAATATTTCATTACATTCAAAACAATTTGAAGGTTAAATTTTTCTCACTTTACAAGAATTTCCTACTATACAAAGTGATTGCCAAGAAACATAGCCAATCTCAAATTAAATTAGTTATCTGTAGCCAAATTATTTCAAAAGAAAAATTAGACTTTTTTTACCCACAAAGTACATGCATGTTAATACATTTGATTTGGTGTAGGGTGGAACTTCCAGAAGTAAGAGTTCTGGAAGGGCCTATTAAGACAGGTTTTTTTTTTATTATTATTATTTTGTAAGAAAACAAGCCCAGGACTTAAAAATAAGAGGAAATGACATAGCAAAACAATGATAAAGACATGGGTATATATATCAGAACAATGACAGTGCAAGTTTAATGAGAAGAAACAAGGCCGTATTGTAGAAAGATTGGTGAACTGATAGTAAAACCTGAGTTCTATTCCTGGCTCCATTACCAAATGTGTGACTCTGGGTGAATCACTGAACTTCTCCGGAGCTCAGTTTCGCATATTTCAGTATGGTAGGCAGCTATGATCCACATCAGCATTTCTCGAAAGTTCTTGCAATTTCCTCACTTGCTGAAAGTTCTCAGCAAAGCTGAGATTAGGTGGTGGCTTTCTCTGGTCTTCTCCTCCAGCCTTTCCAATAGTTCTATAATTACCCAATCTCCTGTGTTAAACCCTTTTCTATTTGATATACCTGGAGCTGATTTTGGCTTTTCTAACCTAGCCCTGATTGATACACTATTTTTTTCCCCATTTTTTTCTCATTATTGCTAGTATTATTCCCCATTACTCTTAGGAATAGGATTTTGTCTTATACACTATAATATCCCTTGAACCAAGTATGGTGACCGTGAGGAGATAGCAATTCACCTTTGTGCTGCTTCCTTCTTCTTTGTCCGGAGCAGGCTTCAACTGAAAATCAATCTGGCTGGGCCAGAAAAGCATCTTCCTTCTCAATACAGTGCTCCAATCAGCTACTATCAGTCAGTAGGAGAGGACATTAAATATGAATTCTATTTGTCATTCCTGACCCAGCTGAAAAAAAGTGTGTAAAATGAATAAATTAATGCATGAATGTAAAACAGTCTTTAATTTAACTCTTTACTCTTTTAAGGATAGAGCGCACATCCTTAGCTTTGTGCCGATAGTTGTTTAGAAGTAAGAAAAGTAAAAATTAAAGGCATAGAGAATTATGGAGAAAGTTACTTCCTTGTTTTTCTTTAAATGCAGGAAAAGAGAGAAGAATTAATGAGATGGGAAATATTAAAGTAGCATTTATAATAATGATGTAATTTTATAATATCTTGCAAAAGGCATTTCCAGTCCAATCTACATTTATATCCTTTGATTACATATGACAAGGATATAAATGCACTATACAATGAAGGAAAGACTTTTCCTTTTCTTGAAAACAAGAAACAGGATGTTGATAGGTGATATTTTAGTATATGGCTTATAAATGAGGCCTATTAATGTAATGGCTTTTAAAATTTTTTGTTTTTAATCATAGAATCCTTAAACCAGAAAAGTTCTCAAGGGGTCTGAGGCTCTAGCCCTCTGCCTGTGCTTAAATGTTCTCAGGCTAATGATCTTCATTTCTTCCCCTCAGTGACTTGCTTCAAAGTAATTAACTTTTATTTTACTTTTATCTTTTAAAATATACCACTTTTGTCACTGCTTCTCAATAATTAGTATATATATTTTTAGTTGGCTTACTTATGTTTCCTCTCTCAACTGGAGTTTTCTTTTTATGGTTTTTAAAGGATGGCTACTCAACTTTACCAAAGTTGGACTTTTCCTATCAAACCATCATTTCACCTATCCTATTTTCTATCTAGGCCTCAAATATCTGGGCAAAGATAGTCAATTTCATGCCATTTAAAAAATTACCTTTGTTAAAAAAAAAAGAATTTGAATTATTGATGTGGTATAGTCCAGATTACTATAACATTACCTGCTTATGTATAAATATTATCTACTTGTGCATTAACATTAGTAGAACAACTATATTGTTAAAAGCAGGGTCCCCAGCCTATGGTGAGTTGTGTGATTATTTCATTATATGTTACAATGCAGCAATAATAGAAATAAGTGTACAATAAATGTAATGTGCTTAAATCATCCCGAAACCATTTCCCCCCATCCCCAGTTTGTAGAAAAATTGTCTTCCATGAAAACAGTCCCTGGTGCCAAAAAGGTTGGGGATCACTGGAAAAATAACTATAATATGATTTTTGTTTTGGGCAATATTGTAGTTACTATGTCAGACTTGTCCTCCCAATGTAAACAACTATTAATAGAAAGTAGGGTGAATTTTTTCAGCTATTTCCAGACATTGAAGAATAGGCAATATAGGACTGTGACCCATAATAGAAGGCAAACAAACAAGGAGAGCCCTAGAATCACACTGGCTTTCTAGGTGAAGGTACTTTTTAGATGGTGGCCCAGGGAGGGGAAATCCAAGCAGAGCTCAGTGGTCTTCCTAAATTAAAAAGACTCTAAAAAGATTGGAGTTTGGGCTGATTAGGCGGCTGGGCTTTGTCTTATAAGACAGAGTACTGGAGAAGAGAAAGATATACAGAAAAATAGCTCCAGTAGCCAATTCTATCTCAACTGTTGTCTTATTCTCTTAGCCTCTTTGTTCTACTTTTTTAGTGATTGCTCTAAGGCTTACAGTATGCATCCTTGGCCTTTCCTTGATATAGGGCAAAAGCAATATTTACAAAGTAAATTATGACAAAATAAGGATAGTCTCAGGAAGCAAGATTGGCCTAACATTGAAAATTTATAATGCAATTCTCTATTAACATAATAAATGAGAAGGAAAAAACCCATATGAGCCTCTCAATAGAAGCACAAAAAAATTTGGGCAAAACTCAATACCACTTCTTGACAAAATCTTGTAGCAAGTTGGGACTAGAACTTTCTCAATATGACAAAGGGCATCTACCAAAAAAAGGGAGCAAATATCACTCTTAGCGATAAAATAAAATGTTTTTCCCTTATATCAGGAAGAAGGCCAGATTATCTACTGTTACCACTTATATTTTAGGTTATACCAGGAGACCTATCCAATGCAGTAAGTCAAGAAAAATAAATAAAAGGCATACAGATTTGAAAAGGAGTGAAAAAACTTATTTATTTGCAGATCATGTATGTAGAAAATTCTAAAGTAGCTTAAAAAAAGCAACTAGAACTAATAAGTCAATTTATCAAGGTCACGGTATACAAAGTCAATATTAAAAATCAATTATATTTTTATATATGTCAATAAACAACTGAAAAAAACTAAAATATACCATTAAAATATCAAGGACATGAAATACTTAGACATAAATTTAACAAGTTGTGTGTAAGACCTGTACATTGAAAACTACAAAACATTGCTGAGAGAAATTAAAGACATAATATATAAATGTAGAAGCATATCAAAGATCAAATAAAAATTTCCCTTTAAATTGATCTTTACATCTAATGCAACCCCAGTCAAAATCCCAACAGGGTTTTATGTAGGATTGACAAATTAATTCTAAAATTTATATTGACATATGAAGATCTAGAATAGCCAAAATCATTTTGAAAAAGAAGAGCAAATTTGGAGGACACGCCTTGACTTATTATAAAGCTAAAGTAATCAAGACACAGTGATGTTGTTGTGAGAATAAACATATGGATCAATAACACAGAATGGAGAGTACAGATTTTGACCCACACGTGATTTTTGACAAAGACAACTAAGTAATTCAATGGGGAAAGTAAAGTCTTTTCAAACAATGATTGACCACTGGAAACAAGATGTCCTTAAAGGAAACAAATAGACTTTGATCCCTTCCTCACACCTTGACCCTTTAACTCTAAATGGATCATATTTATAAACATAAAACCTAAAAACATAAAACCTAAAAAACATAAAACCTAAAACATAAAACCTAAAAATAGCCAATGATTTTGGCTATTCCAGATCTTTGTATGTCAATATAAATTTTAGAATTAATTTGTCAATCCTACATAAAACCCTGTTGGGATTTTGACTGGGGTTGCATTAAATGTGAAGATCAATTTAAAGGGAAATTTTTATTTGATCTTTGATATGCTTCTACATTTATATACTATGTCTTTAATTTCTCTCAGCAACGTTTTGTAGTTTTCAATGTACAGGTCTTACACATAACTTGTGTAAGACAAGTTTTATTTAGAAGAAAATATAGGTAAAAAATTTTGCGACCTTGGAATCAGCAAAGATTCCTTAAATAGGACACAAAACGCACTAACCATAAAAGAAAATATTGATAAATTAATCTTTATTAATATTAAAATCTTTTGCTCTGCATAAGAAAGCATTGTCAAAATAGAATAGCAAGCCATAGACTGGTTGCTGATATTTGAAATACATGTATCTGAAAAAGGACTTGTAACCACAACATATAAAGAACACTTATAGTTCAATCATTAGAAGACAATGCAACAAAAAATGGGCAAAATATTTGAACCTACATTTTATAAAAGAAGATAAATGACTGGACAATAATCATATGATGAGAATCTATTTCATTAGTCATCAGGGAAATGTTAATTAAAAGCAAAATGCGATGCCTCCACACACTCATTAAAAGTGGCTAAAATTGAAAAGACTGATATGCCAAGTGTTATCAAAGATGTGGAGCAACTGAAACTCATAAAATCCTGGTGGGAATGTAGAATGGTACAGTCACTTTGGAAAACGGCCTGGCAGTTTCTATATATTTACCATACAACCCAGAAATTATACTTCTAATGTTTTACCTGAGAAAAATTTTAAAAGTATATCCATACAAAGACTTGTAAACTTATGTGCATAGCAGCTTTTAAAAAAATAATAACCAATAACTAAAATAATTCAGATACCCATCAACAGATGAGAGGAAAACCATATTCTGATGGCCTTACAATGGAATACCAATCAATAATAAAAAGGAAATAATTATTGATACATAGAACAATCTGGTCAAATTCTAACAGCATTGTGCTAAGGGAAAGGAGCCAGACATAATACAGTACATAATATATGATTGTATGAAATTTTAGAAAAGTCAGAACTAATTTACAGAGACAGAAAATGATTCAGAGGTTGCCTGGTGCCAGGGTGGGGTGTGGGGCACAAATACATTTTAGGGGAGTGATGGAAATGCTTTCTCTTGATTGTTTTAGGTTATTAAATGGGTATATTTAAGTGTTAAAATACATCAAATAATACACCTAACATGGGTACATTTTGTTGTATCTAAATTATATCTCACTAAAGTTCAAATACCAAAAAAGGGAAATATTCTTCTATTACCCTCCCAAACTTAGTCCTTTTCTGTTTTTATTTCTGTATAAAGTCCATTTTTTAATATATAGCTAATATACTTGTTTGAGCTATTAAAAAATTATGTACATTAAAAAATGTTACATACATTACACATGGGTATACATTAAAATGGACATAACTTTTTGGGAGGACTGGAAATCATTATTTACATTACTGCTGCATTTTCTTATATTTTTGAAGATGAAAATTCTGTATTGGTCTTGCCATATACCATTGAATATCTTCTACTATAATTATAAAGACAATTTAGGAGACGCCTGACCAGTCAGTGAGCAATGCCTTGCCCCCTCCTTAAAAGCGTGTCCCCAGCAGCATTGTTTTTGTCTCCTGACTCTACCCTCCTGACCATATCTACTTAGCTGGACTAGGTCTGTTTCAATTAGTTATGGCCAGAAGGACAGGATCACAGGATGGAACCATGACTGCTAAGGGGCCCCACCCCCATAGATTGGGAAAGTTCCTTTAAAGGAAATAAATGACTTCTTTTGACTTTCGGTATATGACTTTTCTAGAATTTTATACATATCTAGAAAGAAACACCCACATTTTCCTTTATCTTACCCCTTGATTGCCCAGAGCACACATACTTTGTCACCACGCATAATTCTAAAGATACTCCTCACATAATCATAAACACTTTCCAAAAAAGCAACCCAAAGTCACACGAAGAGCAACATGTACATGCAGGACATGTCAACGGGCCACTCCCTTCAAAAACCATGGTCTCCCTGAGATGTGCCTCTCTTTTGTACTTTTGTTGTGATTTCTTCACTCTTGTCTTCAACCGGTGAGTAAACTAAATAATTATATCAACATACTTGATATATAATAGTATGGAGGAAAGGAAGAAAAAAGATACTAAGAACAATGATAACCCCTAATCCAAAGGGAAAGAGAAAAGAGAAAGTGAATGGAATTATTAAGTCTTTGAACACTCTAGCAGCAAATGGCATAGAAGAGGCTATAGCTCCCGATGCCACTAGTGCAATTTATGACCTTCCTTCTCCATTGTCTACTCCATCATCATCTTACCTTAGGCAAAACCTTATCTTGCCTAGTTTCTTTGCTTGGTATAGTTCTGAGCCCTGAGGGATCCTGTTTGTAGGTTATACCAGTTTTCCATTAACCTTTATCTTTGGGTATAATGATATAAGAAACCCCAATAAAATCCTTGAATTCCATTCACGTTGTATAATACAAACTTTTTTTTCTTAAAAGTCAGCATTGACAGTTTTAACTAACAGTGTACATTCCCCCATTCAAATTATGTTTTTAATTATAAAACTACTATGTGTTCATCGTAAAAAAAATTTAGTGTAGAAATGTGTAAAAAAAAACACACACGAATACCTACAGATATAAGTAAAAAGCAAATATAAGAATGTAGCAAAATTTCTTTCCTTACCCCCTCACTTTCTTCCTCTCAGAGGTATCCCCCATCAATAGTTTAATGGAATTTCTTGCAGACCCTTTGGACACATATACAAGTATACGTATGTGTGCTCCCTGATATACAGCGCCATGTCAAAGGCTCAGGGCTGGTTGCTATTACTGCCTTAGGTGTATGTTTACAAGCACTAAAATGGCCAGAGAATAAACAGTAGGAAGTAAATGTGCACACGCAAAGTGCTTGGTTAATTTGGTTAATCAACTCTTGTCATAAGTAGCCTGGCTCGGGCTACTCAGCATGCTGGAAGCTCCCAGCAGGGAACAGGAGGAAGCCAGCAATAGGGGAAATTAACTGATGATCACGTCCCATTGAGTCTGATTCATGCTGCTGCCTAAGTCTGAGGGGTCTGATTGGCGGGAATGGGGTGAGGAGCAATTGCCTGCACTTTGGGACAGCAACAGTTTCTGGTTTTAGTTTTAGTTTTTGGAGATTGAGGATTGATGCTGCAAGCAATGTTGAGAACATCCAACAGGTGTGGAGTGAGGGTCTCAGTCTATTCGGCTCAGGTTTGGAGCCAGGCGTTTTGGGCCCAGGCTCTGAGTGGGTTCATTCTGGCCCGTGGTTAGGTGACACTAGAGAAGACAGATACTACTAGCAAAGTAACATCAGTGTGATGGAATCTAGAGATTTTGCACACAGAGATTTAGACTTTAGTTCTTATTAAAGGTTTTTAAATAAACTTTTTATTTTAGACTAGATTTTTGAATGGATAGAGATTTACAGAAAAGTTGTGAACACAGAGCGTTCCCCTATGCCCCACACCCATTTACCCCCATCGGCATCTAACTTTTCAGTCTGGGACATTTGCCATGATTCACAAACCAATATTGATAGATTATTAACTAAAGCCCATACTTTATTCAGATTTCTTTACTTTTTACCAAGTGTTCTTTTCTTGTTCTAGGATCTCATGCAAGACACCACACTGAAGTTAGTCATCATGTCACCTTAGGCTCCTCTTGCCTGTGAGAGTTTCTCAGACTTTGTTTTTGATGACCTTGACAGTTTTGAGGAGTACCGATCAGGTGTTTTGTAGAATTTCCCTCAGGTGGAATTAACTGCTGTTTTTCTCATGATTACATTGGAGTGTGGGTTTTAGGGGGGAAGACCCAGAGGTAAAGTGCCATTCTCTCCACATCCTAGCAAGGGTACATTCTATCTATGTAACTTCTCACTGCTGATGTTAACCTCGATGGCCTTATTGAGGCTGTGTTTGTCAGATTTCTCCACTGTTTTTCTTTTCCTGTCCCACTCATAATGTTCATTTTGTTGGAAAGTCATCACATACAACCTACACTTAGGAAGTGGGATTTTTACCCTACTTCCTTGGAGGCAGAATATGTACATAGATTATTTGGAATTCTGCATTGGAAATTTGTTTCTTTCCCCATTGGTTATAACCAATACTACTTCATTTATTTTGTTGCTTTAAAATTATTCCAGTTTCGGCCATTGAGAGTTCTTTCAACTGGCCCCTCTGTCTCTCTGACACACCACCATTACTGTGTTTTTGGAGCACTTCTTTACCTTCTGGGTAAGATACTCTGAACCCATCTTGTAAATTTCCTTTCTCAGGCCTGCCATAGCCTAGCCATTTTTCCAAGGAATCCTGGTTCCTTTTATTGAAGAATGGTGTTAGAAACTAGATCTGGGTGCTAGGTATGCTTATTGCTAGTAGAGTGTCATTGTTTCTAGTGTTTCCCAACTGACAGAGCAAGGAAATAGATGTGTGTATACTAACTCATGTATATCCCCATATCTATAAATATAATACATGTGTATACACTAATTCATGTATATATACATGTCTATAAATATTTCTCTCTTTTTCTCTCACTCCCTGTCAGAGTTCATTCTGATGTCTCCAACTCTAATCCACTTCCACATGGATTAGTCTAGCCTCCCTCCTTTGCTTCCCTGGAACCCCACACCCCTACTCCCACAGTGAGAAACTTGGCTCCCACCATCTTTCATCCACTTACTGTTATTGTTCGATTCCAATATTCATGTACGTTGTTCCATACTTCCATGGAGAACAACTTTATCAACTAGAGTGCAGTGTTTTTGTGCAGTTCCATTTGCCTTATGGACTCTGCTTGTTTCCAGAGTCACTTAGGTCAGTAACTTTTCCCCTTACCCTCTTCAGTGATGTTGTTTCACATATTTGTAATACAGTTATGTTCTTTTGACATACAGTTAGATTCTTTTGTCATTCCATTCTGGGATGACCCAACTGCCTAATGATGCCTTTTTATTAAATTCACATACATTAAGGCTCATTTTTTTTGCTATGAAGTTCTATGGGTTTTGACAAATGCATCATTCCATGTATCTACCATTACAGTATCATTCAAAATAGTTTCACCACCTTCAAAAATCACCTGTGTTTCACCTATTCAACCCTTCTGCATTCGCCCCCTGCAACATGGGCAACCACTGATGTGTTTACCGTATCTATAGTTTTGCCTTTTATAAAATTGTCATATAAATGGAATCATATAATATATAACCTTTTCCAGGCCAGCTTCTTTCGTTTTGAACTTGCATTTTAAGGTTCATCCATAGCTTTGCATGACTTCATAGCTCATTCCTTTGTATTACTGAATAGATTTCATTATATGGGTGTTCCACAGTTTGTTTATCAATTGACCTATTGAAGGACACTTTGGTTATTTCTAGTTTTTGGCAATTACAAATAAAGCTGCTGTAAACATTTGCGTGCAGGTTTTTATGTGGACATATGTTTTCAAATCAGTTGGTAAATATCTAGGAGCACGATTGCTGTATTTTACAGTAAGACTGCGTCTAGCTTTGCAAGAAACAGCCAAACTATCCTGCAAAGTGACTGTGCATTTTGGATTTCCACCAGCAATGGACGAGAGTTCTTGTCACTCTGCATGCTCACCAGCAGTTGGGGTTGTTAGTTTTCTGGATTTTAGTCATTTAGCCATAAGTATGTCCTGGTATAGATTTCTTGTTTTAATTTGCATTTCCCTAATGACAAATGATGTCGGGCATCTTTTGATATGCTTATTGGCCATCTGTGTATCTTCTGTGGTGAAGTATCTGTTTCAGATCTTTTGCCCATTTGTTAATTGGGTTGTTTGCTTTCTTAATGTTAGTTTTAAGAGGTTTTCATATATTTTGAACACAAGTCCTTTATCAGACATATGTTTTGCGAATATTTTTCTCCCAGTCTGTGGCTTCTTTTCCCCATTCTGTTAACATTGCTTTCACAGAGCAAAATTTTAAAATTTTAATAAAACCCAAAATGAAGAAGAATAGAGAGAAATATCACTGCTGCTGTAGAGGTAGAATTTGAATCTGAGACATTTTCTTTGAAAGAAGGAGGAACAGAAGAGGCATGGGCAGGTTTCATAAGATGAAATCATTATGGCCCTCAATATCAACCTAAACTTTCCTATTATGATGACGTTCCTCTTCTAGCCACACCAGCTGTAGGGCATTTATAATATATACTATTCTTATTGTTGTTAATTTTGAAAAAACTATAATGTTAATTTTTTTCCTCAATTCAATAAATGAGATCTTTCTAATCAGAGTATGAACTGTGTATACTTTTGATTTTTTGTAATTTTATTGATGCATGATCTTTATTTTTTAGTAGATGTTTTATTAGTATTAGAAAAAAGGTATATTCTATGGTTGTATGATAGAAACTTTGATTTATATTTTTTATTAGGCTGTCAAAAAGAGAAAGAGGTATGTTAAAGCTTCCCATTCATATTGTACTTCTGTCCATTTCTCTCAATTTATAGCAGATTTCACTTTTTGTATTTTGATATAATGTTATCTGATACATAAAATTTCATGACAGCTTTATATTCATTGTGAAACATCCTTTCTGAAAGGATGTCTTTATCCCATTTGATATTTCTACTTTAATTTTTATCATATTTGTTATTAGTATCAGGATTCTTAATGTATTTTTCTGATATATTTAGCCACTTTTTAATTATTTAATTCTTTTTATTTAGTAATTTTGTATCAGGTAGGTCTTTGGAAGATGTCACATAGATGGATTTCTCTTCTTATACAATATATTCTCTTTTAATGAAGGAGATTTTTCCCAATTGCATTTATAGTCTTAACATATCTGATCATAATTTGCCATCTTATTTTGTGGATTTCTCCTTATGCTTGTTTGCTTACTTTTTTGTTTACTGCTTTTTATTACATGATAATTTTTTTTTTCTTTAACCTCCTCTATTATATTGGAAAGGATCTACGCTGTTTCTTTACTCACTAAGTGTTACCTTAGTTTCACAATCGACTTCAACCCAGGGATGGCCAATGTATGATGTCATTCTCTCCTCTTCCCCTGCCGATAATATAAATGGATCAGAGCAGTTTCCCACTGAGCCGCATATGACCTCAACAGAGCCCTCCGACAGTCATTGCTGATGAACAAGGGTTGGAACATAAGCTGAAATCTACTTGCTATGCTTCCTTTTTCTTATTTAAAGAGTTAAGTCTGTGGTTTCCAAATGTTGCTGCACATTGGGAATAGGAGAGGAGCCCATACCAATTCAATGACAATGTCTGAGGGCAGACAGAAGCCAGCCGTCAGCATTTCATAAAGATCCCCAGCTGATTCCAATGCACAACAAAATTCGACAACTATTGAGTTTAAAGCACAATTTTAAGTTGTGCTTAAACTCAGTAGTTTAAGCCTTCTCTTCCCAGTTCTGTCTCTGTTAATGTAATCAGAATGAAAGTGATCTTTCTCTTTCTCTCTCTCCCTCAACCTCTCCCTTTCCTTCCTCTTCTTCCATCTTCCCTCTCTCTTCCTTTTGTCATTCCAACCATTACATGGCTTCTAATTTGAAAATAAGTTTTGAAATTGGCATCCACTTTTATGACCACATTTACAAAAATTAATTTGGATATCTCTCAATTCTAAGTGGTTCACTGTTTGCAGCCAGATCTTTTACATAATTCTTTTCAGATTTTGAAACTTTTAAGGTTTTGTTTTCTCTCTCAGACATTACAGTTATAGCTCCAAGTAATTTTTTTTTTCAGGAAGTTCACATGAGTGATATATTGTTGATTTGAGAACACTTTCCTCTGTTGCCTTCACACACAAAATTTGGCCACGTACAAAGTTCTTAGATGACAATCATTTCTTTTTAAAATTCTGTAGACATTAGTCCACTGTCTTCGGATGTCAAGTTGCAGAAAAGATGTTTGAGGCCAGTCTTATTTGTATTCCTTTTTATTTACTTATTTTGCCAAAGGGATCAGAAATTTTCCCCTTCATTCTTTTAATTCTCCAGGATGTGCCTCGGTTTGGGTCTTTCAAAATTTGTTTTGCTTTGATGCAGTAGGTGCTTTCAATCAGCAAGTACAGATCTTTTTTCAGCTCAGAAAGGCTTTTTTCTTCCAAGCTTCAGTTTGTTTTCTCTCCTATTTACACTGATCTCCCCTTTGAGAACATCAATGGGCGTGTTTGCTCTCCATTATATACCTTCCATATCTAACCTCTGCCTGCTATTTAAATCTCTGATTTTGCTTCTGCAATCCAGGAAAGCTTTTCAAGTTTACCTTTCATGTGACTGATTCGGAGTTTCACAACATCATTCAGATTTTTCCTACCACTCATGTGAATTGCATTTTTCCAGTGCATTTTATTCCAAAGGCTCTTTTCTGGGTTTATATTTCTTTGTTCTATTTTTAGAGCACTCTGCTCTTGTTTCATGTATGCAAATCTTTTATATTTCAAAAGATCTTAATCACAGTTTACATTTTTAACATATTCTCCCTGCACGTTGCCTTTTTCATCCTTTTTTTTTTTTTTTCTTGTTTTCTCCTTTTTCTTTGACACTATCTGCTTTTCTTGGATTTATGGAAAAGCTTAATTGTTTGCTCACATTTAAGAGTGGGAGGCTAAGGGGCTGCCTGGGAGCTCTGAGTGCCTGAATATGCCCTGTTCTCTAGGAATCACTGGAGAGCATTTATTATCCCCATTGCAGTACAGCAGTTCCTTGGTATAAGGGAGGATTGGCTCCAGAACCCCTGTGGATACCAAAATCCGTGGATGCTCAAGTCCCTTATATAAAATGACATAGTGTGTTCATATAACCTATGCACACCCTTGCACATACTTTAAATCATCTCTAGATTACTTACAATACCTAATACAATGCAAATGCTATGTAAATAGTTGTTACACTGTATCTGTTTTTTTAATTTACATTTTTTTATTGGGTTTTTTTTCACTGAATATTTTCTGTCCATGGCTGGTTGAATCTGAAGTTGAGACACCAGCAAAGACAGATAGCCCACTATATTTTGGGGGCTTTCAACTCCATGAGATGGTCATATCCCCTAGAGAAGACTCATCCATCTCTTTCCTGGAAAATAAAGGTCTGCATTCTGGGAGCCAATAGAAGAAGGTACCAGACTGCTCTGCACTCAGTATGCAAAAACGTACAAAACCCTCCTCTTTTCGGAGGGGGTCTCCATTGTTCTCAAGCCTAGAGAGTTTCTGTTTTACCCTGTCTATAACATGAACCTCCACGCTTCAGCTGGGAGAAGAGACGGCATCCAGAAAGGGGGAAGGGGGAAGGTAGATCTAGATGCTTCTTAATTTTCTTAACCCTGCTAATTTTTTGTCCTGCCCTCTTTTATCCTGTCTCCTAGAAGTACTAGATCTGCTAATTCCTGAGTCTCCTGAGAGGGTCTGTGGTTTACTTTCTGGTTCTCTGGTACACAGATGGGCTTACTGCTTGGAAAATGAGAGTGTGTGCTGTTGCAGTGATTATTCTCTACCTCTTTCCTCCTGTAGACTTTACTTATACAGATTTCCCTGCCAGCTCATCTGCCCTGCTGCTTCTCTTCCCACCTGTCCACTCTTTCTCACACATGCAGTTGTTTACGGGAGTTTTCATTCTCAATGTGGAAGTGGAAGGAGGAGGTGAAAGGAGGGGCAGGGCCAACAGGACTCTGCTCATTTCACAGAGTCACACCATACAGCTTCTGACTCAGCCAAAGAAAACATCTTTCTCTTTGCAAGACCATCTCTATGAAACCTGAGTAGACAGTTCTCATCCTGCTCTATTTCCTTATAATTGGCATCATTTTTTTTCTAGATTCTGGCATGATTTTTCTTGCCCATCTTAGTTTTAGAGCAGAATTTGAGTTTTTATTTTTTCTGGGGCTTCATGAAAGAATTGCCCTTCTTTCCAACTCATCATATTGGCTTGGCCCAGTAGCTTATCCCCTCCTGGCCACAAGATGATGACACACCTCAGGGTATGTACCTTCTTACAACCATATCCAGAGGCAGGAAAGGGAGTTTCTCTCCCAGCATCTCTTGTTTTGTTGCTGTTGTTGTTGTTTGTTTGTTTGTTTTTTGAGACAGTCTTACTCTGTTGCCCAGCCAAGAGTGCTGTGGCATTAGCCTAGCTCACAGCAACCTCAAACTCCCAGGCTCAAGGAATCTTTCTGCCTCAGCCTCCCGAGTAGCTGGGACGACAGGTGCTTGCCACTACACCCGGCTAATTTTTTGTTTCTATTTTTAGTTGCCCGGCTAATTTTTTCTGTTTTTTGGTTTTGGTTTTTTTTTTTCAGTAGAGACCAGGTCTCACTCTTGCTCAGGCTGGTCTAGAACTCCTGACCTCAAGCAATCCTCCCGCCTTGGCCTCCCAGATTGCTAGGATTACAGGCATGAGCCACCGCACCCAGCCCCCAGCATCTCTTTTTATCAGAGAGAAACACCTTAACCAGGAGATTCTCAGCATCCTTCTATTTGGGTTCCACTGGCCATGATCGGATCACATGTGCAGGGTAGTCTGCAAGAGCCAATATCTGGCATTTTCAGTGTGTACACAAAGATCATTGTCATTTTCGTATCTGGTATCGCCCTCCTTTTCCTGAGCAAGGTCAATGTAGACACTGTCAATCATATAATAAATCAGTTTTGTTTCTGGTTTTGTGCAGGCTTCCAGAAAGCTCTGAGACAAATTTATGCCCCATCACTGGTAAGCATTATTTCTCATGGTCTATGTTTTCCAAACTAATTTCACTTCCAGCTTCATTTGAACTTCCCCACCCTTAATTTTCCCCAAACCCTTCTCACATAATCATATTTTCTTTCATTTCGACCTGTTATATGTATTTTCACAAGTATTCTTACATCTTAAATCCTTTTGGAACAAGGCCAAGTCTAAATAATAATTAATTAACTACTGATGTTTTTATAATCTTGTATTAAATTATACTTGAGAATTGGGATTATATCTTGCTGAATTTTATATATCCTACATTTCCTTGTATATAGTAGCACCCAATAAACGTTTATGAAATTGAATTGATTCATCCCCAGAGCTATCTGAATTCACCAATTCGTTAAATGTGGCCTTCCTTTTATTTTCTAAGGGATCCTAGGATTACAGGCGTCAACCAGTTGATCTTGTATGCACAGAGAGATAACTGGATACCAGTCATCTCCACCCATGTGGTTCAATGTGTGAATTCTTGGATGAGCCTGAGATTATTATATCAAAAAAAGCTTACAAGTATTGATCTGATTTGACTAAATAGCAGCTCAGCCAAGCCAGCACACAGCTGCCAGAGTCACACTGGGCCACAACAGCTGGAGACAGACATAGGAAACTAGAAATTATTCAGTTGCAGCCCCTCCAAACCATGTTTGACATGCTATTTATCTTCTTCCACTGAAACTCTCTCTTTCCAAATAAATGAGGGTGGGTGACAGCTTGGGGGTTGTTTACCTTCTACTGAACAAACAAGTCTGAATTACGAATTAGAATCAGTGAGTCTAAAATGATGAACACGCTTACCCTGGCATTACTTAGAAAATGGGAAAAATAAATTAGATTACTACTTGGAAGGACTCACTGGTTTGGAGAGCAGCAGGGACTTAATTGCAGGTCTAAAACAGCACAGCCTCCATTTTTCCTGAACACGATCTAGGACCTGCCTCAGTGCAACAGGCAGAAAGTGGATCCCTCAGAGGGTGCTGTGATTTGCAGCAAGCCAGCAGAGACAGAGAGCAGATTAGGACCTGCAATTTGCCCCCTAATGACATGGTGATGTCATATTGTCATGGACCCTGGGATTATAACCCAGCATCTTGTTTAACTCATTTACTATCTTGAAGAGCTCCAGGGTACATCTTTTTGTTCCATGGGATGGGTTAGGAGCAGCACAGTGAGAGTGCTTGCGAAGTGAATGAAAGTGATTTTTATTTCTCAGGCAGAGCAAACCGGATGCTTTACTCCATCAACAGCTGTCCTCGATGTGGTATATTCTTGTGGAATAACACATAACAACATAATGCAGTTTGCTTGAAATTCTAATTAAAATGAGGTACTTGTCTCTTGCCTCAGCCAAATGAAATTATGGAACAAGACTTAACAAGCAGCAAGGACTCATTCCAACAGTGCGACTAGCCTGCAAAATCAGAGTCCCTAAGCAACAAAGTCGGCTTTCAGAATTATGGCACTTGGGGAGACTACTGGCCCCAGCACCCACTAAAAGCTTTTGTGTGAGTGTGTGTACATGTGCATGATTTTGCACACAGAGTGCAAAGCGAAGGCCTCTAAATAACATTCACATAGCAGTAATAGAACACATGTTAATATTGATGTGCAATATAATACACTAGAAGCTTCCTATAATGCCAGCCTCCAGTTACATGGCAGAGGCTGACCTTTTAGGTAAAACCGCCTTATAATTAGGTCCATTTGTTATCTCAGAAATGATGGCTCTGGCTGAGGCCCAAGGTCTACTGGTTGCATGTTGCTTCATCCATAGAATAATGACGTATTAATAAGGAATGGTATTCTTTGCTGCCAGACAGTGCTCCGTGGACCTCGATGTATTTTAAAACTGAACTTTGCAAGAAACCAAAAGGCAGAAAGAGTGCAGGCATCCATCGTCCACTCACACCAGAATGAATTTGTTATGGATGTGGCACAAATACCTTGCAATATAGTTTACTAAAAATAATATGAACTGATAATACATTTATGAGGAACACTTCCTAAATGCCAGACACTGTGAATATTATCCATTGCTTCTTAAAAGAATCCCCTGACATACTGTTATCATTCCAACTTAACACATGAAGAAGCACATTCAGAAGGTTTAAGGCTCAAGGTCATGCAGGTCATAAGTGGCAGATCCAGGGTTTGAATTCAGGCAGCTTATTCTGTATCCTAAGCTCTTAAATTCTAATACCAGTAGCCAATATGTATATAACACTTACTATGTGTGGGACACTGGGTGCTTTGTATTTTTGAAACTCATTTAATCTTCACATTGACTTCACCAGGTAGATACTAAATATAACTAACCTCATTTTTATTGGTGAGAGGAATGAGTATACAGAGGTCATGCAACATTCCCAAGGGCACATACCCAGCAAGGAGAAGGGGGACAGAGAATGGGTTTTAATGACAATGCTATTCTCCTCTCTACACCATGCCAGCCTCTGCCAAAGGTGTGCTTGGGCTGCATTTTGCTGCTTTTGAATTTCAGTGCTGTTTCTGTGTCTTTCTTATTAAAACCATGAGAAGCCATTTTTTAATAAAGGGTCTACCCATAAGTATCCCTTTTTTATTTGCCTCTGCTTCTCTTTTGTGGCTGTCAGCTGCCAGCTGAGAGAAAAGAATTAAACAGGTAAGATATGCTTAGGGCAATGGGGATATTACTGGACACAGAGACTTTGAAACTATCCCTCATTTATAAGTCCCAGATGATTTCTTGGCAACAAATGAGTGTCCTCCCTTAGCTATTATTTAGGCTGATGTGACAAGTATTTCCATCAAAGTCTGAGTGATCAGGTGCATGAACAGTTTTGTTACAACAGCTGAAAGCCAGGATATCAAATGAGAGAAATTAATTTAAAACTAAAAGTCTTCCCCTAGAAGGGCCCCCAAAATATGAAGGGCAACTGGTGCCAGCAACCACACCATGATACAAAGCCAAGAAGCTGAGGAAGAGCCAACCATAGAGACAAACCTGACCACAGATGCCACAGAAGGTAGGACAGGGAAAGAGAACTTTCTTAGTTAAGTCAGAGGACTATGTGATAAATTAGATTGGACATCTGCATCAGTGTGTGCTCAGGAAATGCAGTTAATATTAACCTGGAAAAATATAACTAACAAAGCATAACTCCTTGCATAAACTTCTATATTACATAAAATATGCAAAGTAAACTAGAAATGCAGATATAGATCAAAGATTGAAGAAGCAAATATAATTAGTAGCTTTTCATATTTTGTTTTTTAGAGATGAGGTCTCACTATGTTGTCCAGGCTGGCCTCGAACTCCTGGGCTCAAGCAATCCTCCCACCTCAGTCTCCCAAGTAGCCGGGACTACAGGCACATGCCACTATGCCTGCCTGATATTTTTAATAAGGAGATAGAAACACCAATGAAGTTTAAAACTAATAAAATTTGACATATATATATTCATCTGAATATTTTTCTCCTCCAGAAATTGCTTCTCTGTCTGCACACTGCTAGTTACTGTATTTCTTCTCTCAAGTTGTGGAATTCAGGTCATGTCTGGACTCATTAATAATGCCTATGGCTTCTCAGGCACCTACTATGTGCCAGGTACTTTTTAGATGTTATCACATTTATCCTTCCAACAACCCCCAAGGATCAGTAATATTATCCTTATTTTGTGGGCAAGGAAATTGAAGCTTTGTGAGGTTAAGTAACTTGCCCAGGAAGCCAACTGTCAGAACTGCCTCGGATGTAAACTCAGGTTTGTTTGATTCCAAAGTACTGAGTCTACTGTCTTTTGGAGAACTTATTTGAAATAGCACCCTGCCCATGAACCTGCAAAACCACTGAGGATACAGCAATATCACCCCAATATCACTGCAGTATCACTGAGGAGCCCTTTTGGAAGGGAAGTGGCTGTAGTTATTAAAATTGTAAAAGAAACCCTACTCCAGAAATGCATCCTAAAGACATGCCTGCACATGGGCTCCAGAATGTTCAGACTTGCTTGAAATAGGAAAAATACATAAGATTGTATATAATATAAATATTATATATGACATATATAATATATAAGCAATGTAATAATAATATAGAATAATATGTAAATAAACTATGATTATCTCTCATATGGAACACTGGGCATCTGTTAAAGAGAATGAGGTGGTACTATGTGTACTGATACAGAACAAATCTTCAAGTCATATTTAATGATCAAAGTGAGTTACCGAACAATATGTATGGTATGATCCCATTTGTACTTTTTAAAGATTTGTACATATGTCCATGAATATTATAGAATTGCAGGAAAAGAAGTGGAAGGAGCATCCACTTTCCTGGAAAGGATGTGAGAGTTTAGAAAGGATAGAGATAGAGAAAGGGGTGGGGGAATGACTTTCAAACGTTCAAATTTTGCTCTATAAATTTATATAACTTTAAATTTTTTATAGTGAGAAAGGACTCATTACTTGTTTATGTAATAAAAAAAATGAGTGGACATTTTAGCAACTATAGTCATCTGGCAAAAGTGTATTTGAGTTTCCATAAACTTTTAAGATACATAGTGTACAAAATGTTTTCTCTTTTAGGAATTTGTTAAATCCTTTCAACCCTCTCCCCATGCAATCTCGAGCCAATTTTTGCAATTTAAGCATATTCCAGCAATGGATAGTTAATACAGTTGTACACCCGCATAACGTTTTGGCCAGTGATGGACTGCATATAGGATGGTGCTCCCATAAAATTATAATCCATATTTTTACTGTACCTTTTCTATGTTTAGATATGTTTAGATACACAAATACTTACCATTGTGTTCCAGTTGCCTACAGTATTCAGTGCAGGAACATGCTGCACAGGTTTGTAGCCTAGGAGCAACAGGCTATACCACAGTCTAGGTGTGTAGTAGCTATACCCTCTAGGTTTGTGTAAGTTCACTCTATGATGTTCATGCAATGACAAAACTGGCTAATGGTGCATTTCTCAGAACATGTCCCTGTCATTAAGCGATGCATGACTGTATTAATAGTTATTCCAGATAAAAGTCTTGGTTCTGTTCTACGATATGTTACAAGGCAGGAACAATCACATCAGCAAACAATAATAAAAATCAGCAATTTTAGGTCTCCTGTTGATAATTCCACAAAATAAATGTGCCATTTGGGAGCATCATATTGATAATTCTGGAGGCCAGTGGCCCAGACAAGAGCAGGTGGGGAACTCATTGACCTCTATTTTAAGACTTCAGCAGGAGAGTACTGAAAATTCACTAGGGACTCTAAAAGTACCCATCTGATCTCTAAGGAGCCTCAAACTTATGAGGAGGTAGAAGGCAGAACAGCTTTTCTAAAAGCAACACCATGCCATAAAATATGCCTCCCTGGGTATTCGCAGAGTCCATATTCATGGGCATTCGGTATGTAAGGGAAGATTTACCTGATGGTGAACGTTTGCCTTCAAGCCAGGGGAAACGTGCTACGTGGGCCAGTCCCTAGGACTCCTGTAAGCCTTGAGGGCTGGTGTTGGGGGTGGAATCTGTGTAAGATTGGAAGATAGTGGGACACAAAGAAAGTTGTACCATTTGGCATTCACCAAAAAGGGGGAAATGTGTCTTTTTCTAACTCTGTAAACAGCTGATATCAGATCTGTCTATGGTGTAACCCACGTGACGACCCATATTGACTAAAAGAAAGCTGAAATTATCAGGCAGCCTGGCCCACGATCTCATTATTTTGATGGTGCAAACATGGCCTTTAACAACACATTGTCATTGTCATATTTGTCTCAGGAACATCAGATGATGATGGCTATTAGTTTGCATTTTTGAAAATATGTCTAAATATCTGACAAGGTTTACATGCAAATTAAAATAATATTGAGAATACAGGCTAGTGGCTTGCCCTGCGATTGTCCAGGGCAATATTATTGTATAACCCATGATGACATTTTCCCCCGATGGCTCCTAAAGCAATGGAGAAAAATATCTATAATAATAGTTCCTCTTGCTTTTAAAATGTGAAATCTTTTAACAAATGAATCGAACGTGCCATTCCGGATACACTTCCACGGCACATAAAGAAGCTGCTTGGGTTTTACCTCAGGGATAGAGCCTCGTATATGAAGTATCTCTCATAACGATTCTAACACATCATGCTTATTACCCCCTGCATTTGGCTTTCGTTTTGTTTGCTGATTATATTTCCTCCTAATCTGCAATTATCAATTTGCCCATCCTGTTTTACTTTATCCCCTTATCCATGTAAGTATCATCTATTTAACATTATCTCATGGACGGCCACCGTCGGCAATATTTTTACAGTGCGTGGGAGAGTGGGGAAGAAAGGAGAAAGGGGCAGAGACAATAGAATGGGCAGTGGTTACAGCGGTTGCAAGAGGTGACTGCACAGACATGACCGTACTTTCCTCCTGCCAGTCCAGTGGAGGTGGCCCCGTGTAAAGAAATGAAGACCTAGGAAGACACGTGGCAGACACACAGGCACCAGCATCATAAACTACCCCGGCGAATGCAATTGCTGCCCTCTGCCAATGAGACCAGGGCCCCTCCCCCTTATCTATCTTGTGCAGTGTTCAATGGCGTGTCATGCCCTGGAGGTTTGTTAAAATAGATATGGTGATAGTAAATACAGATTAAGATAAGGTGCTGAGAAGCCAAGCCTATGAACTCACCTTGAGGTCCTTGCCCTGGTGGAGAAGCCAGGCAGAACAAATGGGCCTGTAAAGCTCCAAGCCAAAAGCCCCCAGTGGGAAGACTTTGCGATCAGCATGTGCGGAGGAGTTAGCCGCACACTCCCTTTAATGTTCATCGGATCTGAACGCCGCTAATTTGCAGCACTTCAGCACTTCGGGGCCCCTTAGAGTCTTTCCAATTATGCTAGCCGGGAGGGGACTGGCCTGTGATCCCCACGGTGAGACTGTGAAAGCAGAACTCAGCAACAGAGTCCTGGGGCTCCGGTGCACCTGTCCTAATGAAGCCACGCTGTTAGCTCCATTCTCGCTGTCCGCGACTCCTGCGCTCTCTTAGCTTTTCCTGTGCCCTGGCTGCCCGTACCCACCCTGCAATGGAGAAGCGGAGCGGTCACACAGCCAACTCCGGGAGCAGAGTGTGTGTAGCCTTATATTTCTAGTTAAAAAGCAATAAATCTTAAGTCAGGTAATGAATTCCATTTTGAGTAATCTCATTATGGACATCTATTCAAAGAGTCTACATAGCACAGGCAGAATGACTGGAAAACCCAGTATAATGTGCTGGCTTTTTTCCCTGTGCCAAATTAACAGTGAAGGCCTTTTAAAGGATGCTTCATTTAGGCTCTCTTATTATCAGAAATATTATACAAGCTGGAACCGAGGCCTGAGTGCAGTTGCACTGCTGAGATAACTCCCACTGTTGGATCAATGTCTGGCAGGATTCCACCATTAAAGGAGCCCCGAGCAGTGATGCAGGCTTATACCCAAGGTCTCAGTGCGCTGTTCTCTGCTGGAGCCTAGAAGAAGGAAAGAACAGGTGAAGAAGGTCTGGGGAGGTATAAGTAGCAAGTGGATTTTCTCTGGGACGTCTTTCTAGGATAGTCTTGCAGGATCAAATAAGGTGTATTGTGCAAAATCCGTTGTATTCAATCCATCTTACATTTAGTTAGCAAATTGTTCTTCTTGGAGCCCTAATCAGTTATGCCTAATCTATAACCTTCAGCTGCTCCCCATTACTATCAAAAAAGGTCACCCTGGAATTCCACATGCTTCCCAAACTTTAATGTAATACACCCATCACCTGGGGATCTCATTAAACTGCAGATCTGATCCAACATCCTTGAGGGGAGGCCTGAGATTCTGCATGTGTAGTAACATCCCGCGGGCCACGCTGGGAGGAGCAAGGCTCTAGATCACTGGTTCTCAAACTTTGACTTGCATTAGAATCACCAGAAGGTTGTTTAAATAGAGATTCTCTCAGCCCTGCCCCTAGAGTTTCTGATTCAGGAGGTCCAGGGTGGAGCCTGAGAACCTGCATTTCCCACATGTTCCTAGGTGACGTGCTGGCTCCAGGAGCACACTTGACAATCATTGCTCTAGAGTTGTGGTTCTCAAATCTGGCTGCACATACGTATCATCTAGTTAAAAATGAGGAGATTTTAAAACATGGATTCCCAGCTCCATCCCAGACTAATGGAATCAAAATCTCTGGGGATGGGGCCCCAGCATCAAAATCTTTTTCCACCCCTTAAGTGACTTCTTAATGTGGATTGAGAATCGTTGCTCTAAAACATGACTTCCAGAACAACTTCCATGCAGTGTTCAGATGGGAAAATAGGACTATGTGCTGCTCATCCCCAAATTTGCTTTGTATTGTTGTATTCTGGAACTTTGGTTTAAACTGGTTTTTTTCCCCCTGAAATAACCTTCTCTATCCACTGTCAAAACCCCATCTGTCTCCCATGCCTTTTCTCAAACTCTTTCGTGAGGCCTTTCTCTAAGGTCCATGGCCAGCTGAGAGCTCTGCTTGCTTGAGCTTCCTTAGATGCATTCCTTTCTAATTCCAGTCATGACTGAAATTCTCACCTCCCTCACTTTGTCCCTCCCTCCTGCTCCCACAGTCATGCCTGTCGGGAGTGCAGTGGCACAATCACAGCTCACTACAGCCTTGAACTTCTGGGCTCAAGTGATCCTCCTACCTCAGCCTTCCAAGTAGCTGGGACTACAGGCACAGGTCACCTGCGTAAGTTTCAAAAAAGTTTTTTTTAGAGATGGGGTCTTGCTATGTTGCCCAAGCTGGTCTGGAGCTCCTGGCTTCAAGTGATCCTCCTTCCTCAGCCTCCTGAGTCGCAGGTATAACCTTCTTGAGTGCAGGGATTATGCCATGCACATCATACCCCGCTCCACCCCAACACATACTTCTCTTTAGTTTCTTGCTGCTCAAAATGTGGTCAACGGATTGGGAGCTTTGGCATCACCTGCAGCTCATTAGAAATGCAGGCTCTCAGGCCCCTCCCAGATCTACTGGCTCAATCTGCATTTTAACAAGATCCCCAAGTGATGTGTGTTCGCATTAAAGTTAGAGATGCACTGCTTCAGAAGGTGAAAGAGTGAAATAATTAAGTGCATGAGTCCTGGACTTAGATCTTTAAGCTGGGGATCTTGGGTGAGTTATGTAAACTCCCTACGCCACAGTTTCCCCGTCTATAAAATGAGAATAATAATAGTCCTCACCACATGGAGATGTGGAAGCATTAACTAAAATCATGTGAGTGAAACACAAGGAACTTACAATCACCCAATTATACAGTATCAATTATTATTACTCAGTTAAAACCAGTTAACTTTAATTGAATTTGAACTGCCACCTAGAATAGACAAGAAAATGAAACATAATTCTGCATGGATTTCAGAAACATGAAACGTAAAAGCTAATAAATAAAAATATTAAAAACCCTTTAGCAAATGTTAAGGAGCATGTCAAATGATTCCTGTGTTGAACCTTAAGCAATTATTTGGTGGTTGGAGCCTTGAAAATTACCATCCCCCAATTTTCTGCTGTGTCACCAGGCTTTCCTCTACTGCGCAATTCTTTCAGGCCGGCTTCGTTCTGCTCTACCTAAAGAACAACTTCATAGCGCATTTGTTTCTTAGACCCCAGAGCTCCTGCTGCCTTCGCCATTACCTCGGCGGCCATAAAGTGCTCGCCTGGCGCGGCTGAAACATATGCACACACTGCCCCCTAGGGGACATCCTCTGTCATGACCCTCAGGTCTTGTGTGTGTCGTCGGCTCAGAGGAAAAGGGCTTTGTCATTGCTACTGGACCACTTTAATTGTTAAGTAATAATAATCTGCACCGGTGTGGGGCCTTGCTAGCATTTGTAAAACAGAATCTCATCCTTATGTCCTGGATTTGTTTCCCTCAAATGTTAGGTATAAGTGTTGACTACGGTGAGAGTCTGGAATCATAACCCACATTTGAAATGAAACCTTTAACAGTGTTTACTCATATGAAGATGACACATTCATACCCCACACAGTATATCCGAAACTTGTAAGCTGTTGGAAGCATGATAGGGTAATGTTAGAAACTGACAAAATTCATTCAAGAAATGATTTATGAGAGGCTACTGTGTACCAGGCAGTGTTCTGAGCACTTGTGGGCCTCTCTGAACAAGCGAGACAAAGATCCCTGCTCTCATGGAGCTGACATTCTGGTTATAAATATCAGAGATCACCCACTTTTCTCTCCCTGCTGTCTTCCCCGGCTCCTGGTGGGCTCTGGGAGGTGCCGACTTGCCATGGGGTGGAAGACAAGGGCAGCCGGTATGCCCTGCTCTCTCCAGAGCATCTCACGGACACGCCTGGCCTCTCTTCTACAACCTGATAGGATTTTTTTCTTTGTTGTCTTGTTGTTTATTGTAGGGATTTGTTGTTGTTTATTTGTTTGGGTTTGGTTTGTCTTTGCTCATTCCTGGCATCTCTCCAAGCCTTTTTGTTTTGGTTTGGTTTTTTTGGCACCATACCAGCTGGGCAAGAGAGCCGTGTCTTACAAACCACCCCCACCCCAATATTGTCCTCTTTCCTAAACCCTGCTTTGTTCTGTATGTCTCCTGTCTTCTGTCAGTGCTTTCCTAGGCACGACTTCAAATTGTCCTTTCTTGGACTTACATGAACATAGCATGGCTGCTCAAAGTGAGGAATAAGTATTCAACAACATACAGGTTGCAATGTTGTTATACAAATGCATCAGGAACAATAACATTTAATTTGAAGGGAAGAAAGAACTTAGGAATGTGTGTGTGTGAGAAGGTGCTGCAGTTCATCGCAGTGTCTGATCCTTATGTTGGATCTGGAGCAGGGGAGAGAGAACCACGAGGACCCTGGAAGAAGGGAGCATTTGTCACCTCCCAAAGTTACTAAAGGCTCCAGTTCAAAGGCTCCATTTGAACCCACAAACTTACAGTGTGTTTCTTTCTTCGTAAACTTTTGTCACTGTCCTCATTCTGAGCTCACCTCCTGGCCTCCTAAGCTGCCTCCTGACAGTTCATAATTCCCTCCTCGTGGGCACTTTGGAGAGACACTGGCCAGGCCTCCTCTGCTCTTGGTGGCCTTGGAGATGGCTGGAACCCCTTTGCTTACAATGCTTCTGGGGGTCAGACTTGCAGCGACCACTGTGTGTCCCCCCTCATCCTTGAACTCTTCCCTTGGGCCCTTCCTGAGATGGTAAGGTCTGAGGGGACACCCTCCAGCCCTGAGTGGCCTCACATGTGCACACGACCTGGATGCATCTGTCCGCCAGTTTCCTTCTTCTTACAGGGCTTTCTGGAGATTGGATCAGGGATGATGGAAGACTGTCTTGCACCACACAATTCTCAGTTTAGTTCAGTTCCTGAGCTTACCGTGCCCTTCCCATCCACTGGCCACGCAGGATCCATGGATGGCACACCCTGTGTCCTGCTGTGGGTCGGGCCTTGTCTGTCCTGTTCTCTGTGCAATCTCCAGCACTAGAAGAATGTTGGGCACATGGTAATGCACTCAATAAAGAAAACAGATAACTGCATATGTGGAGCACTGTGTACCAAGCACTGTTCATTTTGTATTTTAGGTGATCATCATCATAACTCCTGTTTTACATCTGAGAAACATGCGTCCTACAGATTCTAAAGAATTTGCTCAACATCACATAGCTACACATAGTGACTACAGATGTCAAACCCAGAAAGTCTAACTTTAAAGCCTTTATCCACTATGCTGTGCTACTTTACCTAGAAATGACAGTCCCTATTTGAGACCCTCCTGGTTCCTTGTTGGGGGAGCAAAACTAATAACTCAGTTCAGTCATTAAGGAAACTTCCAGTAACACAGGAGTTAAGAGCTGAATTTAGAATTATTTCTCATCTCTCTCATCCTTTTTTCTCCCTTGGACTGGAGTTTAGGCATTTCTTCCCAGCTGTCCTGCCCAACAGGATACCCCACCAGGACCACTACTGCTAAAGCAAATGCCAGCTTTCAGCTGTGGTCTTTCAGCTTAAGACAGAATAGAAAACCGTGCGGCACGCTGAGTGCCCCAGGAACCAGCAGCAGGAACAGCGCCACTGCAGAATTCTTCAAGTGCCTGTCAATGGTTTCCTAACAAATAGCTTCATTTAGATGCTCCCTCCTACAGGTCAGCCGCTGCATGTCCACCCGCGGCTGCTAAAGGCCACGCTCCTGCACTCTCTTTCCTGTTCTGGAAAATGACACTGAAACTGTAATGAGCCTGGAGGAAGCCAACCAGACAGGAAATAAACCCACTTGGGTGCGCGTGTTTGCGAACGAGTTTTGGAAGACCTTTCATCCCCTGGGAAAACACTTGTTTGATACAGTCGTGGCCAGCAGTTATTCGTGATCTCATTGGTGGCGAAGGCTGGTGGGGGCTGATTTCAAAATGAACTCTAAGCTAAGAGGACAGGTAGGACGTGGCTCTGAGAAGCTCCTTTGGCAAGGGCCTGCGGTGATGTAAGAGGAGCTCTGGTCAGGATTTCCTGGGGCGAGGGCAGAGTTGATGAACCTTATTTTTAGATGGTATTAATATTTTTAGTGAAAGTCCAACAGCTTCTCCATTTTTGTGGGAGGTGGAAGGAGAAGGGATGACTTCCTGGAGTTAGTCATTTCCTCTCTGCTGGTGAAGAGATTTAGCGGTGCTCCTATGTCACAGGAAGGGCCCGGAGATGGTAAACACTGCTGACATAATGGGAACTTACACCACTGGTGTGTCAGAGCACACATACCCCTTCCTGGCCCCTGGGCCAGGTGAGTGGGGGATGCTTCCTGTTTTTGGCTCTAGGAGGACCTTTCGACTTCCGGGAGCTGCTCTGGAGAATAAATCACAAGAACTGCTGGGGAAAGCAGCAAGGGCCACAGACACCAGAAAGTGATTTGGTGGCAAGAATTGTTGAATGTGCCCTGGCAGCTCCTGGAACTGCTGAGTCATCTTACTCTCTACGGGGACCAAGAGGGTTTGGTTCCAATACCATAAAGTGATCCTCGTCTGAAACTTGCTTGGTTGCCAGAGATGCCCTTAGTGCCTGGATCTCATCCATTCCTAAGTACAGGCAGCAGGACCTCCGAGATCTCTTGTGAGTCTAGCTCTTCCATCCCACTTTCTGACGTCCATCACCTCTTGCATTGGGATTAGGAAATCACCAACTCCCCCTGACAATGATCTCTTCCACAAGGGCCCTGCCCCACATTGCTGGTAGTAGGTTCAGTCTTGGGAAACACAGAGAAACCTTGTCACCATTCCCCTTCTTCCTTATCCGTAGCAGAAGTTGCTAATTGGTCACGGCACTTTAGCTGCTAAGCCCAGACATAGGTGACCACACGGTCTTTCTTAACATTGTCCTTCAGCTCTTGTGACCAATCAGTTGGAACTGGCATTTGATATAAAGTCAATTTGCCATCTTGGTGCTCATGTTATCTTCCTAGAAACTAACTCTGACTGTGTCTCTTCCCTGATGTGAGACTTCCTATCTTCCTAGTGCCTTCAAAATGAATTCCAGCTCCTTGGCAGGTGCCCGGGCCTTTCACAATCTCACCTCTCCCTACTTGGGCAGCCTCGTCTTCCTGCCGCTCCTTCCCCAACTCCCACTTTTCCCCTGTACAGGAGCCTTGGGGAACTTCAAACTCTTTCCCAAATGCACTTGGCTTTTATGTGACTCTTGGCTTTGCATAGGGTGTTCTTGCTTTCCGAATTTCCCTCTTTCCTTTCTCCGATCTGCAAGCTCTCACTCATTCTTTCCAAGCCCCCCTCTTCTGTTGTATTTCCAAGATTCCGCTAGGCAAAGTCAGTGCCCCTCTTCTGTGTTCTGATAGGTTTCTGCTTTTACCTCTACTGTAACATGTTCTCATGCTGTATACATGTTATAATATGTTGTTATTATAATAAGTGCATGTTATAATTATATTCATGCATTTCCTTATTCATTCAACACATTTATGGACTGCCTTCTACATGTTGAGTTGCTAATAGGTACATTAAGACACAGAATAGATGTCTAATGAATGTTTATTGAATGAATGAATAAATGACATTTCCTTGCCAATTAAAGATGCCTTTAGCCTTTGTATCTCTACAGTGGCTTCTTTAAAATCATAAGAGTCGGTGGGTGGGAATTAAGTCTTTCCTCAAGTCTTATGGAAACTTATGAAAATAGACATTTTTAAAACTTATTTTTACAAATATCATCCCATATAAGTAATTTTACATGAATGCAGATATGATTACATGATTTAATCATATCTTTTTCCCCACTTTTTTTGTTTGCCTTTCCCTCCACTCCCATCCCACACATTGGCATCCATAGCATGACCAACAATCAGTTTACTTGAGACCTGAGCAGTAAAAAACCCATATCCTGCAAAACACCTCAGTTCCAGGCAAAACAGCATGGTCGGTCACCCTCCCCCACCATACCCCTAAGTTTCTTCCTCAAGTAATAAATTTTAAAAATCCAGTGTGTGATCATCCTTATTTTTCTCTGTATTGACACAGCACAGATTTCATAATCACTATTGTTGTTTTACAAAAATTAGGTTATATTCAATAATAATATAATTAATACAATATAATTAATATAGTATATTACATACACTTTCCCCCAACCTGCTTTGTCCACTAAAAAAACCTTGTGAAGATCATTCGAAGTTGACTGGAATAATTCTAGTTCATTCTTTTTATTGGTTGCATAATTCTCTATTGCATGAATACTCCATAACATTTTTTTTTTTTTTTGATACAGAGTCTCACTCTGTTGCCTGGGCTAGAGTGCCATGGTGTCATCCTAGCTCACAGCAACCTCAAACTCCTGGGCTCAAGGAATCCTTCTGCCTCAGCCTCCCGAGTAGCTGGGACTACAGGCTTACGCCACCATGCCTGGCTAATTTTTTCTATATATTTTTAGTTGTCTGATTAATTTCTTTCTAATTTTAGTAGAGACGGGGTCTCGGTCTTGCTCAGGCTGGTCTCGAACTCCTGAGCTCAAACAATCAGGCCGCCTCGGCCTCCCAGAGTGCTAGGATTACAGGTGTGAGCCACCACGCCCAGCCTCCATAACATTTTGGGTATTCACTTATTCATGAGCATTTATTTTGTTTTCAGGGTTTGTTTGACACTTTGAACAATGATAATACACACATATGTCCTTACATAGCTTCATGTACTGGGTCTTTTATTTCTGTCAGATAAATTTTCAAGAGTGGAATTGCTGAGTTGAATAGGAAATGTGATTTCAATTTTTATAATTATTGCTAAATTGCTTTTCTAAACAGCTGTAACATGCCACATTTCTGCCATTATATGTATAAGTACCCTTTCTCTCACACCCCCACCAGCCCACCATCACTGGGTGTGATAATTCTTACTAATTTGTCCATCTGATGGTTATGAAATGGCATCTCATTGTTACTTTAATTTGCATTTCCCTGACTACTAGTGAATTTCAGCATTTTAAAAATGTGCTTGGCCATTTAGATTTGCTCTTCAGTGATTTGTCGAGTTGTATCTTTTACCTACTTTTCTGCTAGCTTGTTTGACTTATTTTTGATAATTTTAAGAGATTTCTGTATGCTACAGGTACCAAGTCTTTTAAATCTGGTGCATTTTTTTCCAGCTCTGATATTGGCCTATGATTTGATTTATTGGATCTTTTGCCATACAAATACTCTTGATTTTTATTTATTAAAATATTCTATCCTTTCTTACCTAGCCTCCGAATTCCTAGTCTCGGTTAGGAGGGTCTCTTAACCTGTAGATTACTTATGTAATCTCCTATATTTTCTTGAAATATTTTTTATTTTACTTTTCATGTTTAAGTCTACAACTTTTAACTTGTGTAATTTGGTTTATAGGTGATTCTTATCTGGTCTCTGATCTGATTCATCCAAGCAGTGTTGGACCTACCACTTAATTGCATGACGGGTCATTGTTAGAATTCCTTACAGATGTCTAGAGACCCAGGTGAGTCTGCCCAAGCCACCTCCCTCTCCTTACCCATTCCCACACACCTTTCACTGGGTCTCAAACACAAAGGGTCTCTCAACAGTGAAAATAACTCTACTCCAGGTTGTTAGACCACCTTTGGGCCGATATGACTACAATATTTTAGGAACATAAATTGTGATGTCATACTTATTTTTCAATTTTGGCCACTTGGCTTCTACCCCTCCTCCCTTTTTATAAAATAGTTTCCTGATTTTCCTCTGGGAGACCCTCCTGTGCCCACCCTCAGTCTAGGTAGTCTTGACTCCATCCCAGGCCCAGGGGTGCAACAAAGACCACACTGCCCAGCCATTCAGTACATTGCCTTGCTCTGGCCATCAGGATGGTCAAGGAAGTGCCCAGTCAGAGACAGTGCCAATCAGTGCCCCATCTGAAGTGGATCCCTTGACTGCTCAATTACATGAACCAGTAAATTTCCTTTGTTGAACACATTGACTGCCACACTAGGAAAAAAAAAAATTTTTCCTTGGGGCCACGGTGTTTTATTACAAAAATAGAAGAAAAACTTTGAAAACGAAATGATCCTTTCTCATTTAATGAGAAATGAAATTTATTGACTTCTATTCATTTAATTCATGTTTTTAGAATTAATTTGTCAATATTAATTGTAACAATAAGAACATCGACAAGTGAGATTTTCATGAACCAACTGCAGGGTTTTGCCCAGGTTTTGCTTCATGAGGCCCTGGGCTCGAAACTAGTGAGAGTTAAATACAACTCACATGGGCAGTTAATGTGTTAAAAATAATAATAATAAAAGCTATTCTAGATCAGTTTTCTCACCTCTTGCAAATAAAAGTCTTAATACATAAGACCTTTCTTCTCAGCTATAGCATTTAATGGGGTTTCTGAAGGAATGCTCTATATAGTTTCCCTAATTATCATGCATGGGCAGGGGGTGTTATCTCAGCTCAAACATAAACCTCATCCATCGCAGGGACAGAGATAAGTCTGGTTGCCTTGGTGAGCTGGTGTAGTAATTCTGCCATATGTGCATTCACAAAGGGGCTGCATTATATCTTGGGAGAAAAGTCCACCAAGGGGGAGGAAGCCAAGTATATAAGCTTGGCTTGGTTGTGGAGGGGGTGACTCTGGGAATGGCACTGGGTTGTCCCTGGTTCCCTGGGTTGGAGTCCTCAGAGACAGAGAGAGGAAACGTGTGAAAATGGAAAGAATTCCTCTCTACACATTCTGTGGGATCCTGCGGTATGTTTTGGTACCCTGTGTAGCCTATGACACTGTTATAGTGACCAGTCTTGACATCTTCGAGGTTTGAGAACACTGGAGTAGTGGAAGGAAGAAGGGGAAGCCGCAGTTGAGGAGACAGGACCTTGCGGGAGACACTGTGTGTCGGGAGTCGTGGGCGCGCAGTTGGCAGATGGGCCTGGCCGGTGCAGCAGGGCTGAGCAGGACTAGCAGGGGGCCAGCACGGGGCCAGGCAGACCCGAGGCCTCCTAGCAGAGGGACAGCAGGAGTGGGGAAGAGGAGAGAGCAGTGGATGCCATATAATAATAATTCTCTAGACCTCTCTCGTAAGCACAAGCAGGACACCTCCTGGAGACTCCATGAGAAAGTTTGGATGGTGAGGGGTGAGAGGAGTGAATTTGGAGAGACCTTCAGTTCTGCATTGGATTTTGTATCAGTTCTGCAAGATGAGAACAAGATCTTGCAAAACAAGTTACTGTCATGAGTGACCTACAATGGCAGCTCAAACCACGTTGTGATTTTGTTCTGCTAGGCTGCTGGTGGCACCGTGCCTGTTTCTCTCCTGCTTTGCCTTCCCCAGACACATTCTCCTTCCAAAACCCCACCTTCCCTGGAAGAAAGTCTCCCCTGATGTCTGCTAGGCAGAGTCCAACACACCGTCCTCTACATTCCCGTTGTATCTTTTATATACCCCTATTCTTAACACTTTCCATGCTTTCTATACTTTACTTACACATGTGTCTCCCCCACCACCCTCTGAACGACTTGTACTCATATTTCATTTCTCCTGAGATGAGCACAAGCAACATATAGTATATGCTCAATAAATGTCTGTAGAATTAGCAACTGGATTTTTTAAAAACAACTATTCTCTGTCTTTGAGTTAGAACATATTTGGATCCAGAGTCTGGTTGAATCGCTACCGCATTTCATTTGTAAGAGTTTTGCGAGTTCAATATTGAACATTTCTTGTTGTTTCTGCTTTACTGGGAAATCACAGTTTCTTTTGTTATTTTTCTAGACAAGAGGGGATGTAGCTAGAAATTGAGGGCATCCGACTAGGTTTTTTGAATTAGTGACCTTAATCTCTGATGCCAGAATTAATCTTTCTTTTGTGAGGACCATTTAGCTGAGAAAGAGTTAATACTTACACTACTCCACGAACAAATTGCCTCATTCAGGAAGGGGGAAAAAAATTCTCCCAGAAAATTGGATGTCAGTGGATTATTCCCCCTCAGATCCATGGATTAGTGTGCGTGGGGAGGGTATCCAAGTGGAAAAAATGTAGTACCGATGTATTTGAGGGCAGCGGCTGTCCTCTCTCACCCCCTCCATCACAGGTCTCCTTATCACAGGCATCGTGTGGTGTGTGTCTGCTACCTACTTCACTAAGCCTATTACAGAACTTTTTTTTGATTATTAAATACTCGAGAGCTCTTTAGAATTAGGATACGCTTGCATCAGTGTTGACTGAATCAGCGCTCTCATTTTTCTCTTTCATGTAAACATTGGCAATTTGAGAATTCTTTGAGGAGGACCTTAAAATATTAACCCTCATTTTACAGCCTTCTTATCAAAAATAAATTTTAGGCAGTGAAGATACATGGGCTTATAAACTATATAAACATGTATTTTTCTTTAAAAAAGATTCACAATTTGTAAAGCTCATTGAAAAAGATAAATATTAGGCTTACTAAGCCATGAGTGAAGTTACTGAATATTAAAAAAAAAAAAAAAAAAACCCTTTGAGGTATGAGTGCTCATTTTCTTTGATCATTTAAATAGCCCTGGACGCCTCGCAGAGAACCCTAAATGCGTTCTTCATTACTAATGACACTTTCATGAAAGCGGAGATTTTTAATTTAACAGTCCATCTATCTTTCCTGCATATACTTCACCTTCTACCACAAAAGGCTGAGGACAAGTTTAAGTTTTCACAAGGTGACTAATAGAATAATAGACCTGATGAATATTCCAGGACCTCGGATTTTTCTCTTAAGATCGTTGATCCAAAAGTCCTAAGAACAGGGGCCGGAGGAAATGTCTGCCTGTAAGGAAATAAATGGGGAGTCATTACAACCCCCAGGAGGGGCCACAGCTATTGATTTTTGGGCTCCTGAACGTGTCAATAAGAGAGGTATTTGAAAGCCACAGTGAGAGCAGCAGGTGTGACCCTGTGATGCCAGGCAACTGCTGGCCTTGGGAATATGACAGCACAAAAGAAAAGTAGGGTTCTCTATGGGGGAGGAGCAGGAGGGGGTTCAGATGAACAAAGAGCCGGGTTTGGCTATCATTGTGCTTTGGATGATCCCTAGGACTGGGCAGGAAACGTATAACCTATTTCCTAAATAAAACGGTTTTCTTTCCAAAGACGCCTTTCCTGTGCCAGCTGTTCACGTGTACACATATGACTGGTTTCTCAGGTGCAGCGTCCACTGAATCAAGGAAGTTCTCTGGCAAAACGCTTCAGTGGCCACTGGATGTCGGCAACAGGGACGCTTGCCAGCCCCGAACTAGCGGCCGCCTCCATTTCTCGCCCCGCATGCTGCCCCGTGGAGGAATGGCACGTTCCCAACTCCTTGGCATCTGAACGGGATCAGACATAAATCTCACCAGCACACAGAGATGAAAGTGAAAATAAAGTGTGAGGAATCAAAAGGAAGTTGCAGAATGCATGACAGATGTCGTGAGATTTGTCTAGCAAAGCCCATGTGCCAAGCATGACTGATGACATTAGTGAGAGAGGTTAATAGCTCTGGACGGTGCTGCCTGGGCTTTTTAAAAGTAAGCCTGGAAAAAATGCGGAGGCCGCGGCGGGAATGGCCACATGAAGCAAGTGGGATTTTCAAAACAAATAGCATGTCATCTGCTTACGTAATGTCCAGGGTTGAGGCAAACGGAAGGCAGAAAGTAGCCAGTGGTCCCCGCGATGGGTGGGGAGCAGAAGCGCTGACTCCCTTGAAGGTGACAGGTTTTGAGTGACAAGCAGCTTGCTATGAATTCTGCAGGAGGCAATGACATGCCTAGTTTACATCGTGAATATTTTGGCCTTAATTTATGCTGTGAGCAAAGGCTGAGACCAGGTCCATTACGTGCCTACTGAAGATGATTTATGTGGGTTTCATGTAGCTGGGCTTTAATTATTCACACGATTATCAATAAAAAATAAGGGCAGAAAGGGTTGAATGTGAACAGGTTGGCTGGGCAAACAGCTGATTGTAACGACTGCGTTTAGTTAAGAAGGGGTGAATATTGCCTTTTTTCTCCATATCAGGTATGAGAACAGATTCATAAACAGAATTTACACTTTTCTTCCCTTTTTCACAAACATACAAACTGCCAACCTGTTAATCAACTCCCTGATGGCAGACAAATGTCTCTGGGAAACATGAGCCAAATATCAATTGTTATTGGCTGAAACTCAATGGGATAAAATGAATTGACGCTGCCATTCCAGCCCATGCAATGCAATTGCTGATCAATAGTGAGTAATTGGGCATTGCTCTGTGAAGAGCAGAATGCTGAAACAGGGATCTCTCAATGAGTTATGGCACATATTAATCACTGTCTAACCATTTCGGCGATATCGTTTCCTTCCAACAACCTGCTATGGTATGCAACTGGACGGGAGGGATCCTCCCATTTTTGCCTACAGGTATTAATTTGAAGGCTAACCCTGAAGGACTCGAGAAATCATGGTTCAGTGGCCCCGCACACTTGATTTGGTAGGAGCTCCACTACGCCGAGTTATAACTGCACAGGACACGGAGAGTGGGATAACAAACACGCAGTACCTGAGGAAGAGGGCAAAAATGGAAACAAACAGAACAGCAGAAATTCATCTGAATGTGGCTTTCCCCCCAAAGCAGCATTTGTTATAGCTCTTCTTCTCCTTCTCTCAACTAGGAAATTGCCAGGGGACCAGTGGGAAGAGAGGGAAAAAAAAAACAAAAAACATATTTTCAAGAGTTAGGAGAGTCAAGATGCAGAAAAAGTTGAACTAGTCTGAGGATAAAAATGAAAATGCTCAGGAGTATTTGAGATTCAGTCGTTCGCTGCAAACACTCATCCTGACTGGGGGGCGGCTGGGTAGATTTGGGGTTACTCTGGCTCATTTCTGGACGTGGCGACAAGTGTTCCTCCAGCCCTGTCTGCTGGCGTGTTGAATTCGTACCGTAATTGCTGCTGTGTGTACTGTTACCCTCGTTCTCTACCTTTCTGGGGGCAGAGTTTTCCTGAGCTTGAGGATTTCATGTAATTCTCACTTTGGTTCACTAGCTATCGGCCAACTCCTTCCATCAAAAACCATTTTTTCCTCTCTTTGCTTTGCCTGGACTTTTGAGGATAAAATACATTTTACATTAGCAAGAGGGAAAGCCTGAAAAGAGCCATGACTGGATTTTTCTGGAGTAGAATCCCAACGAAGTTTTTTTACTAAAACAACCCTGATGCCTTGGAAATAGCCAACTCCAGGACTCCAGGAAGCTGTCTCACCATGGGAGGCAGTTTTGAGAAAAGAAGACGACAGGGAAACTTGGAAGGTGGGGGGAACACACACAGCGGCAGGAGAATGGCTTCCCCTCCATGTTAAGCCCAGGTCCCTTGGGAACTGGCTCTGGAGTAGTGATGCGCTTTATTAATCAACACTTTCCCAATTAGTCAAACACTCACCAAATTAAAGAGACACTGTGAGAGGAGAGAGGAGGAGGCTGAGACTCTAAGGGCCATCTGAAGTCTCCTCTGCTAGACTCTCAACCAAGCAAATGACACCAGCATTGTGCAAAGAGCCATTTTTCAAAACCTGTTTTGGGGTCTCTTGCACAACTTTCCCTGACTGCTTTTTTAAGCCATGTGTTCCCTCCAACTCTTTTCTTATGAAAATTATTTGGAATAGTTGGAACAGGATGATAGCTTGCTCACCTGGATCCAACTGAGCCAAAGGCTTGATTGGGAGCTCAGATGTGTGCCCAAGTTTAAAATTCTAGTTGAAAGGTCTTGGGTTTGTCAGACTATCAGGAAATATTCCAAGGCAAGACTTCAAAGTAAAATTCTCTAAACTTCATTCTTGACAGCATATTAGAGATGTGGCAAGCACAGCTGTTCCTTGAGAGCTTAGGGTTTCCTTTGTCAGGCCTGACTCTTAGTTCCCACAGAAATCAAATAGAAATATTGAGGTGTTTATATAAAAATACCTTTCCATAATGATGTTTTACATTTTTATAATTGTTTCACTGTTAAAAACATTTTTGTGTTTTATTTGATACCCATAGTAACTGTAACGTAAGCCATACAGGTAGTTTGGGCTTCAAGTCACAGGTAGGAAACCGAGGTTGAGGTGATTTTTTTCTCAAGAACAAATAGCTGAAAAAGATAGAACTATAAATGAGACTTTTTTTTTTTTTTTTGCCTTAAGTCCTGGTGTTTCCTCTTTTATAAAATCCTGATTCATAAATTTTATACTAAATTGACAAAGGAGGGTCAATGGAGAATGTCTTTAAAAAAAATTTTAAAAAATGCTTTCTTAGTTTTTAAAACCAGAAAGATCCTCCAAAATAGATTATCTGGCTCTATCTCCTCCACCCCTCCCCCAAGTGTTAGGTAGGACCTTTAAATCATTCAAGACAGCTAAGAAAATCTCCTAGAAAATCTCCTATTTTTAAATACCCCAAGAGAAAGAGATTCCTCAACCCCTATGGGTAACTTTTCCTGATGTTTAACATTTCTCAAAGTCAGGAAATTCTTTCTTGTGTCCTAAATCCCCAATGCTGTAGCCTGAACCTGTTTCCTCCCAGTTGGTCTTCGGTGGAGATTCGGAACAGCTGGCTGCGGTCCTCCACATGAGAGAGCCTTTCAAAGGCAAGGAAAAGACTGTTAAATCACTCCTCAGCCTTTTCTTCCACAGGTTCAATAATCCCTATTCCTTTCACTAGTTCTCATAGGTCTCATTTTCCAGCCCTGTAATTGTCTCTCTGCCTTCTCCCACATAACTCAAAGTTCCTTTTGAGATGTTGGGCTGAGGGAGAAGAGGGCCTTTGTTCTTGGGGTGGGGGATTCTGCAAAGGGGAGGGAGCCACTGGACCTCCCCAGGACTGGCCAGCACCCGCTCCCCACCCTGAATACTGATGATGCCTCTCAGAAACCTGACATTCTCAAGGAATTCAATGGATACTTAACCAGTGACTTAAATGCAAAAATGCCTCCTGAATAACAGGGTGTTTGGCAAAAGCCTTCTCAAATATTGCTCTTTGTATGTGGTGTACTCACTTCTTTGGGCTGAGAAAGTCTCTAAAACTATTTCAAGAGCTGTCTGAAAATGACTCACTGGATAATTTTTTTCTGGGTGGAAGATTCCAGAACACCATTAGTTATTTAACATTTCACATGTTTCACATCTTTACAGAACAGGTCCACTAAGGCACAGGCTTTATATACAGCTCCATGACTTTTCTCCTGCATTTTATATTTAGCCATTGACTTAGTGCATATTGATAATTATGATAAAAATCACGTAGTGAATAGGTCCAAGACGTCAAGAAGCTTTAAATAAAAGAACAAAAAGTATGGGCTAACTTTGAACTTGAGATTATTTCATGTTCTTGCTGAATGCCTTGAGAAATAGCTACAGCTGTTCCTTGAACGAGGTCAGAGTGTCATATGGGGGATGTGGCAATGGAATGAGTCTGTTAAGGGGCAGTTCCTACGCTCTCTAGGCATCTGTGGCACGGCTAGGGTTGGCTGGGAGGGGAGCAGGTCCAGAGGTCTTTAACTAGATGATCTTGAACAGCGACCTAATGACTACGATGGGGATCAAGTTGGCACCTTTATGCCGACTTTAGTCAATAAGCTAAAGCCTGAAGACCTTTGGCACAGTGTTTGGGGTAGGATAATTGAAGAAAATCCAATGGGCTGCAGAACGTCTAAAGACCCTTGGTTAAAATGATCCCAGCTGGCCTCGTTACTTGGCAGCAATTTACACCCACGTGCTCACCGCCCACATTTTTATTCATTTAGCCAACTATGGTTACCAAAAGCCTTTAGAAAAAGGGAAATAAAGTACCATATAGAATTTTAATTTTTATTATGAAAGGTGATCGATAAGGAAAATAAAATGGAGGTTTAAAAAAATATCTATTCATAAGACCTATTCACAAGGTCACTCAAGTGACTGTTCTCTAGGCAGGAAACAATTACCCACTTTGTTTATCTTCTTCATTAGGACCAAATGACCCTCTCAAAGACTGTCATCTCATTTCCACCAGCTCTTTGGTTCTTCCCAGGGGGTTTCAACAAGAAGGAAAACCCTGGGGTTGCTATTAACAACCTGGAATCTTATTTCCCACCCCTGTCCAAGACTAACTGTGGGGAACAAGAATTCTCACCAATTCTCCCAGATTCCACTTCTTTTTCCCCGTTACTGGGGCCATGGCTACACCAGGTACTGAACAGAGAGCAGGAGTTGAGGATAATCTGAATATGGGCATGGCCCACCTGCCATAGAGAATACAAGTGGGCACAGAAAGCCTGGCAGAGATGCAGGAGCACGGTCACAAGAGGGGACTGTCTGCTCCCCGTGGCCGATTGCAGAGATTCCTGAGCCTAGCTGAACATTGGATAACCTGGGAATTTATAAAAATTACCCATGTCTGGGCCACACGCCCTGGAAATGATCGAGAGTCCCTTGCAGCCAACATTGAGAACCACTGATGGGACAGTCGTATCAAGAGGATTGTTCAGGCAGCTCAGAATTTGCGAGTTAGAGGAAAGGAGAGCCCTTAAGCATTAGGCTTTTGCCCCACTTGTCCTTCGTTCTCCTCATTATGTGCCATCTCTCTCCCTCCTTCCTTCCCTCCCTCCTTCCCTTCCTTCCTTTCTTCTTCTTCCTTTCCTCTTCCACAAGACACGCAGTAGGAACGGACAGTTTTTGGTGGGCTAAGTGTATGTGGTAAGCAGCACCATCTCTGGGTTGCAGAGTTTGAATGATTGATTTCAGGGTCCAGGCTGGATAAACAGGTGCTCAGGTGACAGTATCCAGCATCAGTGCCCAGCCCAGTGTCAATGCTCCTGAGCTGCTTTCCCTGACTCCCCCAGTTAGAATCCGTCTCCCCCTTTCCTGGCCTCCCGTGTATAACACTTGGTCTGCGCTTTTGTTCTAGCAGCTATTTTCTCCTCCCGTTCTCCATATTTTCCATGTGGTGCAAACTGAAGCTTCTGACCTCCAAGCCCCACCCCCATCTGATTTGGTCGGGGAAGAAATCTGGTGATTAGTGAAAGGCAAATAGAAAGAATGCAAAGGTGTCAGGTAGGTTATATAGGCAGTTCTCAGAAGAAAGATAATCACTGTGGCAAAATCTTTCATTTTACAAATCTGTAAGTAAGTGTTATCAGCCATAAGCCAGGGGGAGTGTCTGGATCATGCTGGTGTTCCCAGGGCCCAAGACACTGACCAGCACAAAGTAGACAACGTGACTTTAATGATGGTTAAGAAACCCAGTCTGGGATCTGGCTGCTCACCTGTGAATCATGGTCTAACCACCACTAACTACCATAGTGACTTGCCCAAGATACTTAACCTTTCCAAGCCGGTCTTCCCTTCTGTTAGAGGACCTGATAAGAATCCCATAGAGTTGTAAAAATAAAACAAGGAACTCCATGCAAAGTTCTTAACACACTGCCTGGCACAAGGTAAAGGCTCACTAAGTGTTTGCTATCATCAAATGTGTGGACACATGAGCATCTATCAGCCTGCCTCATGATCATGCCTTCGTTCCTTGGCACACCCCCCACCGCCCGAATGGAACTGGCATTGTCTTCCGAGCAGACATGCCCATCCTGCTCTCAGGTTGGCCTGTATCTTTTGGGAGGTGCACTTTCCCTGAACGCTTCTGCGTACAGCCATTGCTTATGATGTCATCATTTAGGAGTGCATTCGGTTTTTATCTCAATTCACCTGAATAAAAACGCTACAGCATGGATAGTACACAGAGCAGCTTGCCCTGGACCTCACACGACCTTGGCATAACCCTGGTGGTCAGATTGGCTTAGAAGTCCCGACATATGATGCCACACCTTATCTCTCACTTCCTGCAGCACCGAGTGTATTCCCACTACACGTAGTCATTTAGATAAATATCTGCTGTACACTCCCAGACTCCTGCAGGCAGTTTTGATGATTCAGAAAGGACAGTGCTAAGCCATCTGATTGGGGACAAGGTAGTACTAAGTCAGCTGATTGGGGGAAAGTTGGTCCTAAGCCATCTATTCCTCCAGAAATTACTCTCGAATTATGCATGTCTTTTCTCACTTCTTGGGAGAAACTCAATGTGGACTTTCTCATCTAAAGGCAAGAGACAGCTAAGAACATACTGGTCTTTATCTCTCCTTTTCGTTCAGATATCTGTGATCAAAGCAAGAACAATATCCCCAGAGTTCAGGGCTCCTGGGGTTCTTGAGTTTAGGATCGAATCTTTCTTTATAACTTTCTTCTCCAGGCACTTCCAGGAGAAAAATCACTTATTCTTGGTGCAAGTGAAAAACTGGTTTGGGTCTGACCTGCTTAATTCTCCCTGAGTTAAACTGCATGGGAATAAAGAATCTTTTAAAGCAGATCCAGGCTATATCAGGAAACCACAGCTCATTAAAGAAAAAGAAGTCCCTGACAAGATTCCCTCCTATCACCCTTTTTTAAAAACCCCATTTTTAAGGTAATAAGAAGGTGATCTTTCAGTATAACTTCACCCCTACTTGGGTGTAAAGGGCACAGAGGTTAAACCTTTTGAATAGCAAAAAATGTTAAATCCAATGTCTTGGACACAAATGCAAATTCTTTTCCTTTCTGGTATAACAGTGCTTCTGAAACCCATTTTAATGGGGTGGAAAAGGGGCGGGGAAGAAAAGAAAATTCCTGTTTTTTTTATTGCTAGAACAGTGAAGTTCTAACAATTGCTCCTAACAGTGAGTTCATTTGCATCCCTCAAACTTACATGTAACTTCCACTTAGTGACACCCCCTCTTTCTCCGTCAGTGATAGGTTTTATTTAATCCCATTGCATTGCTGTCAGTATGTGCAAGGCTATACCTAGAAATTCCCAGTCTTGTTGTGAAAGAATTTTCTGAGCCCTTCTGCTCACTGACCTCCCCTCCATACCTGTCAAGCAGTTTCCCTATCCCAGAAATTTGGCCCCACCTAAAATCAAGGGTATATTTTCTGTACATTCTGTTAGAGTTAAGAATACATGCACATGTATATTCTTTAAAGTCTCTGATCTTAAGGCTATATTCTAATCATAACTTATGGAAAGAGTGTGAAATTCGGACTTAGAGAGATAGAGGTTTGAAATTTGGCTCTATGTCATGACCTTTCTAAGCCTCAGTTTTCCCATCTGTAAAATGGAGATAATGATGCCAATGTATTAGTCAGGATTCTGAGTTCCTTCAATCTTCCTCCTCTGTCATCCTCTCACGGTTGGTTGCGAGGTGGTCTCTGTTCCTCCAAGCATCTTGATCTCCTTGGCAGGAAGAAAGGAAGAGAGGAGGGAACAGGCAAAAGGCATGAGCCGGATGAATCTGTCCTTTTTTTGTCAGACAGCCTGCCCCAGTGGATTTGTACTTACTGCTGCCCTGAGTCACGTCACATGGTCTCCCGTAGCTGCAAGGAAGCCTAGGAAATCAAGTTTGTTTAGTCGGCTTATTGTCAGTCCGAACAAAGGCAGGCTGCTGTTAGTTTGAGGGGATAAAAGGGAGAATAGATACTGCGGGCCATGCAGTGTTTACATCAATCTACTTCACAGCATCGTCGTGAAGATCAAGCGTGACATTTATGTAGAATTTCTGACGCATCTAAGGTGCTGGGTAATAGGTCCCTTCACAGCATGACTTTGATGGGGCCACATCCCTCACGTGGACGTGAATGTGTACGTTCAGGAAGAAAATCAAGCACATACTGATGGGTTCCACAGAGGATTCTGACGCCTTCCATCCACGCTCTTGACCTCTATTCCTAGGAGACTCATGTTCGGGGTGGTTAAGCTCCTCTCCCCCAGGGCGCTCCCCCATGGGTGCAGAGCCAGCAGGTCTGCCAAGACCTTGGCTGGCTTCAGAGCCCTACCTCATCCTCTGGGCTCGCCTCCGTCTGGATGTAATAACATGTTGATAAAATACCTTGTCGCGCGCCACAGCAGTTCCCTGACACACAGTCTCATTACGCTCCTGCTTCATAATTAAAATGGAAAGAACACAAGCCCGCTGGACCTGTCATTAGCATGCGGTGTGGCTGCCATGGAAGGGACGTCATGTTTGATTTCTGGGCCTGGCCCCATGTGCTGGCAGGGGCCTGGGGCCTTTGCTCAGTACGGCGATTCGAGCTCCTCTGGTTTCTTACCAGGCAAATGTGTGTGCGTGAGGTGCTGTTTTCCTGCTCTCCCTGGTGAGGTGTGGGGTGGGGAGCCTTGTGATGGATGACGGCGGAGAGGAACGAGACTTGTGAGAAAAGAATGACCCGGGAAAGCTACTGAACTAGAATCTCACGCACTGGTAAGAAAAATGCAGCCCTTCGAACACCCCCCTGCTGTTCACACAGGGCAGGGCTCACACTGTCTCAGCTTACGTTTCTGAAGTATCTGGAGAGCTGTGAAAAAGAAAAAAATATGCATGTTACATATTTTGTGGAGCTCCTCATTCTAGCCTATTTGTATACCATTGGGACATAAATCAACCTGCTAGGATTAGAACCTGTAATTCAAGCATGAAGTGGCCAATCCCATATACCAAATTTGGCTGCATACTGCCTGGCCCCAGGAAGAAAGAGAAAGCTGAAGTCTCCTGTGTTCAACTACAGCTTTCTTTCCTTCCAAGACGCCAAGAGAGTCAGAATCTAGTTAGTCTTCTCAAATGACAACAAAACCCTGCGCAGCTGATGGAGACCAAGCCGTGTCCTCTGCAGACCAAACGCCATTGCATCTCGTGCAGCAGATGGGCGGGAAGATGTGACAATTCATGTTTTTGAGAAAATTTCAACTGGAAAATCTTTTATACCTTACCAAGAAGTATCCGGCTGAAAGCCAGTTATTCAGGTTCTAGAAATCGCAATGCGGGTAGCGGTGAGGAGTGCAGCCCATCGGGGATGGTTTACACGACATGTGTATTAATCTAGGTTATTCTTGTTTCAAGTGACAGAAATTGTATTCAGACTATCTTCAGGAAGAAAAAAAAGAGAGATTTTTTGCCTCGTAACTGAAAACTCCAAAGGAAGATCCAAATGGCTTAGGCAGCAGCTGGATCCACAGCTCAAATGGATTTGTTTTTCTCTCCATTTCCTGGCTCTGCCAGCCCCTACCTGGCCTCATTCTCAGCTGAGCTGCCTCCACAAGACAGCCACTAGTAACCTGAATTTATGTTTCTCTGGCTTAGCAGCTGCATGGAAAAAAGTATATTGGTTATCTATGGCTTTAAAAAATGCTGTGTAACAACCACAAAATGTCAATAGCGTAAGAAGGATTTACTTCTCATCAATTCCAAGGTCGACTGTGGGGAGGCTTTGCTTCCTTCTGTGGCTGTTACAGTAGCTCTGTTCCATGTGTGTTCATTCATTCTTGGGCCAGGGATGGAGAGGCAGGAGCTACCCTGAGGAAGCTCTTCTCAAGTCAAAGGCCGAGGTACAAATGGACAAGTCCCAAAGCACAAGTTTTTTTTAAGACCCTGCTTGCATCATGTTTACTAATATCCTGTTGACCAATGAAAGCTGCATGGCCAAGTCCTAAGTCAAGGGGCAAGGAAGTGCATTCTACATTTTTATTGGAGGAACTGCAAGGTTATGAGGCAAAGGGTGTGGAGAGAAGGAGGGGTGAAGAATTGAGACTAATAATTCAGTCAACCACAGAAGACATCTCTTTTCAGGGTCCAGCAATGTCAGAGTACATGCAAGTGGGCTTTGTTGAGTAACATGCCCATCCTTGAACCAATCTCAAGGATGCAAATGGGGAGCTCTGAAGGGTCAGCCTGAGTGATCCAGTGCATCCTATAGGAGTGCCGTTAATGGTAGGCAACAGGGCATTACAACTGGCAGTTCCTGAGGACCCCATGGAGTGCAGGAGGAATTCGCCAGGGGAACAAGAAGGGACGTGAAAAAGTACATACAGCAGGTAAGTGCCACAGCTGCCATGTCCACTATAAGAAAACAGGGGTCTATACAATCACATAGAAGACTCTTCACTCCTTGATTCCTCTGGAAATGTCTCTGAGAGGGTGGGGGACAGGCAGGGGAGGCAAATGCTTATGATTCCTTGTCGTGAGTTCCACTAGCAGCATGTTCAGGGTCTCTACATACAAACATATGTACATGCATGTATATACATATTGGCATGATCTTGCCCTTTGTACTAAATCATGGTTCTAAGTATGGAGTTGATGTTTCCTGTGCTTGTCACTGTTATTAATGCTAATGGGTACATAAAAATTGTTCCAAAATGTGGTGCTTTAAAGCAAAGGCAACATTTATTTTGCTCACAAATCTGCAATTTGGACCTGGTAGGCATAGCGCATCTCTGCTCCGTGAGGTATCAGCTCAAAGGCTGAGTCCGAAGCACCTGAAGACTCTCTCTGAGGGAGGGAGCAGAAGGCAGGTTGCCTTTTATGATCCAGCCTTGGGAACCGCGTAGCATCACTTCTGATGTAGCCTATTTGTCAAGATGGTCACAAAGTCCCACCAGTGTTCAAGGGAAGGGGTGAAATTGTGAGAAAAAAAAAAAAGTGTATGGGATTGGAAATATTGCTGTGGCCATTTTTGGAAAATACAATCTGCCATAGTCACTTTCCGCTTTCTGCTCCGATCTGAGTATGAATAGAACATGGGACTTGAAGCCATTCAGAGGAGAGTTAAAAGTATTGTTCTATCACTAACTGGCCATGTGACTTTAGCCAAGGTTTTCAGCATTTCTGAGCCTTAGTTTCTTTATCCACAAACTGGGAATGCAAATACACATTCTGATGAGCAGGTGTGAAAATTAAAAGAGGTGATTTTGGTAAGATCCTAACCCAATAGAGTACAGTTCTCTTCCTATCCTCCCTGGCATGCCCTCGATGGTTTCCTTGAGTCATTTATAGCGGTTGGAGCTATGGCCACAATTTCCCCCCTGAATCAGGGCTTACGGAGTGTAACCCCTGATGTGAGTGAGTCAAGAGCTGGAATCTGATCATTAGCAATAGGACCCAATGTCCTTTAGGTCTAGAGATCTTTTAACAGAAGTCAGTGAATCATAACCTAATTAATAAGTGCTAGAGGGACATGTGAGGTGCTAGGAGCTAAGTTTAGTTTAGAAGTAAATTTAGTACAAAAGTTAGCTTAAAATTGACAGTGGCCCTGTCCTTTCCAACCCTGTAAAATAATATGAAAACATAGATGTCAGAAAGAAACAATTTATCCAAATAATATCATGATCTAAAAAGTTTTCTGACTTTCTAATCCTTCTGTTTGATACATGTAAATTAGTACAAAAATGCTAACTTACATGTTGGGCCAAATATCAGCTATTTTTAGCCTCTGCTATATCTACCCTACAAAGAGCCTTTCTTTTGAGACTTCTCAAATTATTTATTCTCAAAAGATGGAGTTTTCTTTCGTAGGAGATGAAATCTTATTGCCAATTCCTTCCCACTTCACTTTCTACTTTTAATGAAGAATTACATTTTTCCAGGAATGGGGAATCAAATAAAAATGTGCATTCCTCACTGATGCAGTTAACAGGACTTTGGAAAGCCCACAATCTAGGTATCGTTAACCCTTTCCCTGGGTTTCCATTCTTGCAAGTGACAGTCCCTGCCCGAATCATTCAGGCCTATAGAACTTCAAAGGAAAATGAGGTTTGCCTGGGGTTATCTTAAGATTTGGGCTCAGAACCTCCACATAGTATTCCAGGCCACTCTGGAAAACTAAATATATCAGCTGATATGGTCTTTTCAAGGTCCCTTAGTTTGGGAACCAATTAGAATAGGCTCAAACTCCAAGGGCTAACCAACATTTGAATCGAGGGTAATAAATGTTTAGAGTAAATGAAAAGAAATTTTCTTTATTAAATGTTCTTCTAGACAGACCCCGTTTTCTCCCCAGCAGGAAGGCAAAGCCCCTTTGGGGAGGCTGGCCAGTTGTGCAATGACATGGATTCAGAAGAATTGTTTTCCAGATATCCCTCAACAACTAATTTGTCTCCTGAAGCATGAAATTTAATTACCCGTATTGGACATACTTGCATAATCACGTATTTTTATTGCACAAAACTGTTCAGTCTTCTAAAATGTAAAGGCAGAATCCTGGTTAAAGAAACGTCTTTGACATCAGAGATTTGCGCAAGTAAACATTTAGTGCGAATAACTGTTTTCCAGCATTGGTTCATATCTGCTGCCTTCGGATATTGGTGAGCATTCACAGGCACTCATATTTTGCTGTTATGTTGACAAAGAGGGTCCAATGAGTTTTTATTAAACCCTCGTACTGCTGAGGCCTGCTATCAAATTCATCCTAATCTTTTGCTAATCCTATTCTTTGCTGCTTCTCATAGTACATAAATCTTCCTCAACCTCTGAGCGAGATCATGCCCTTCTCCAGCATTTTTCAATCTCCCTTCCACTTCTCCTGAAACAAGGTGACCGGAAGTGAAGATGAGACTCCCCGCAAGGACAGAGGCACACCACCTCTTCAAGGGGAAGCCAATTAACTGTGAAATAACTAGCAATATTTTTAGCACTCTTCTCACTTTTATAAAAGAGATTGAGATGTCACATTTACTTGGCTGATGGCTACTGCTCTTCGAAAAAGCTGAAGTTAGCCTAAAAAGGGCTAATCATGACTATCGGAGCAAAGGGGCAGGAGACTTACCCTGCTAGAAGCCTTGGCATCTATCCGAAGCTCGGTTTCTAAGGCTTTTTGTGGAATCCTATCTGGACATTGGAGAGAGACATATACAGGGGGCCACAGAGCTCAGGGACGGGTATACAGAGGAAAAGGTGAACAGTCAGGGAATGGGGCAATAAGGAGAATGTAAGTGTCTAATACTTACGCAGTGCTTAATATGTGCCAGGAACTATTTGTGAGTGATATTCATGAGCTAGCTCATTTACCCTCCCAATAGCCTTGAAGAGTGGGAACTATTATCATAATCATTTAGCAGAGGAAATAGAATCTTAGGGAGATTTTCTGAACCCCTCCAAGCCAGTGGTCTTAATTTTAATATCTTTCACATCATTAGGCTCTTTGTTTTAAATGCATTTTCTCACTTAATCCCTAAAACAATCCTATGAAGAAAGTACTTTTCCTTTTGCAGATAGAAAGCAAGTCCCAGAGAGGTTAAATAACTTCCTCAAGTTCACACAGCTAGCCTGCGGCAGAGCCGAGGTCCACCTCCTGTTCTATCTGATGCACCAAATAGCCTTTCTTGGCAGGGAACTCCGAGGGTGCTGTGTGGTGGCCACTGTCCTGGCTTCCCCCTGTCCGAGAGCCAGCATGAGTTTCAGGTCAGTGAGTTGCCCAGGGAAATTTGTGAAATCCTGAGGTGTCGCTAGATTTTCCATCTTTCTCTGTTCCTTGCTTTTCCGTGTTTGGATTTCTTTAGAGCTTAACTGGTTCGTGCCTTTGGCATTTGAATCACCACCCTGCATTCTTGGGAAGCTCAAATTAGCTTGTTAGTTCTTAGGGGAAGCCGAGTTTGTAAGTAATCACCAAGTCCAGCAGCAGCATGCTAGCAATGATCAATGAAAACAGAAAAGCCAAGAGGCGGCTAGAACGTACTCATCTGCGAGCGGTGTAGGGACACCCCCACCCCCGCCACTCGTTCTTGAGATTTCTAATTGGTTACCCTGTCACATCTGTCACGTGGAAGTCACTGCATCCCACATATGTAGTAAACTGGCCCTCAGCTGTTAGGGAGTGGGGAGAGAAGTCTCTTTTGATAAGTGCTTACCCCAATATGTGCAGCTTTACATTAGTTACCTATTATGGCTTCCAAAGTCAGTAATGGAGAATCAATATTATGTCCCATCGTCCACGTTGAATGTACCATTGAGCCAGCATTGGAACCCAAGCCTATGTAAGTCCTAAGTCAGTTTCTTTCTGGCACTATGCTAATTGAATAAAGTGATCGTCACAGTCCGTTTTTGTTACCTTTTCTACTTGGTCTTTTGGGGGCAGTTATCTGTGTCTTCTATTCACTATTTCCATACTACCCTGAGGACTTGCCATAATGGGAAACGAGACAAGAACAAAAGCCCTGCCAGTTAGTAACCCTTTCTTTAGATTTCTGTTGTCATGGAGAATACAGTTATCAGCCTTTGTTTGCTGTGGCTGCAGCTAAATTTTCCCAGACTTGCTAACTGAAGTCAGTGCATGGCTAGTCCAGTGACCAACAGAACAAAAAGCTACAAATTATCTCTACAGAACATTAATCGAAGGTCTCTGTGCTATAGAATCCTTTTCTCAATTAGAGAGCTGTCTCAGGAGTAATGTTCTCTCTAAAAATCATGATATACACAGCTCTATAAATCGATGAAAGACTTGTGACCATTAAACTTAATTGATACTGAATTTAGAGGAATGTATTTCCATCATGTTGCCATTTTATTTGAAAATGAGTTTCTGGCATTGCCTGCTTCCTTCTCTGGACGTGCAGGGACATGTAGCACTCTGAAGTGAGATATCTAGGGACCCGGGAGAAACAGCCCTGAGTGCGAAGGCCTCAGAACACGGCAAACAAACAGAAGATGTTTCAAGGCGATGTAAACACATAGACATAAAACAGGAAATAAAAACTGATTTTAAGTAAAATCAGCAACAACTTGGTTTTATATAGTACCCCATATGTTCCACAGGAATAATACCCCATGGCACTTTATAGTGAAACAAGGTAAAAAAAGGCTGCTCCAAGGACCACACTAGGAAAATAATTAACTTCTTGAATATGTTCTCAGGCTTGAGTAGGTGCAATTCTTTCCTTGAGATTACTGTCGGCAATCGTGCTAGGGAGCTGTTGTTTTCTCTAATTGGCTCTGGACGGAAGCCATGCTGAAAGAAAGAGCAAAGACAGCTTGTGGTTAGCGTGTTGGAGTGTGCGTGTGCATGTGAGTGTGTGTGTCTGTGCGCATGCGTGTGTTCATATGTGAATTATAGGAACTGGTTTCACTGCATTGAAACTCTCCCCAAATGTGATCACTTTCTCTAATCTAGAACCATCATTGAAGCACCGTGACAAAGTAATAAAAGAATTTCAGAATTGATTCTGTCTGAGGTGCCCAAATGCACTTACCCTATCACTGTTTTCTAAATGCATTTATGGAGGGAAAAAACTTGGAGAAAGACATGAGTTTCTTTCTTAAAAGAAAATTTAAAAACTCACAAATATGTTTTGCACAAAACCTTCCAGAAATGCATTAAACGTGTGGTCATTTTTTCCAAACGGGCCATACTTGTCCATCTCAGTGAAGACCTTTCTAGACATATGGATTCTTTTCCTATCTGTTCTTTGCTATAAAGAAACTCTGCCTTATCTGTGTCAGCTGTTAATGGTATACAAATATGCTTCTTTCAAATCTATTTCCTCTGAGAAATAAAACACATGAATATGAATAATTGACTTTTGCCTCCAAATTTGTCTAACTTTTCTTTATTCCTTTCTCTGGAACTCTGTGTACATCAGAGAGTATGTGAACATTTCTGGCTAGGAACAAGCTTATAACGGCCAATATTTCCCATAAGAACAATGCTTGTCTATTTATATAGACTGTCTTCCCCCAAAACCTCACCTATAGACATGGACTATTTGCTAAATACCTAAAATATCCAGTTAAATAAGTCAAAATAAAATAGTTAATTTATTTATTCAATTCCCAAACACCTAATTGTTAAATTTTTTTTTTTTTTTTTTTGAGACAGAGTCTCACTCTCTTGCCTGGGGCAAGTGCCGTGGCGTCAGCCTAGCTCACAGCAACCTCAAACTCCTGGGCTCAAGCGATCCTCCTGCCTCAGCCTCCCGAGTAGCTGGGACTACAGGCATGTGCCACCATGCCCGGCTAATTTTCTCTATATGTTTTTAGCTGTTCGGCTAATTTCTTTCTATTTTTAGTAGAGACAGGGTCTCGCTCTTGCTCAGGCTGGTCTTGAACCCCTGAGCTCAAATGATCCTCCCGCCTTGGCCTCCCAGAGTGCTAGGATTACAGGCATGAGCCACCACTCCCGGCCGCGAATTTCAAAATGAACAGACCGACATGCAGTCTGACTCCTGTTATAGGAACCAGCTGGTGAATGGCTGAATGCTTTGCCTTTTGGTGGAAACACCGGAGAATCTGCATTTGAGAATGAGCTCTGCCCTGACCAGTTTTGGTCCCAGCTTGGATGAATGACAAACCTGGGTGTCCTCAGCTGCAAAAAGTTGGACAAAATGGAACAGTCCCGTCCTCCTCACAGGGCTGGAGGGAAGGACAGCAGTGTGGACAGTGTGGAGAGCAGTTCCCTACCCCCCTTCACCCACTACCTGCTACCGTGACGGACGCCTGGCAGCAAGAGAGGGCCTCGCTCAGGGCCCCTTAACCCAAGCCAGACACAGCAGGTCTGTTCCTCCACTGGATCAAGAGGAAAGCTGGGTTTTCAGACTTTAGGGAGCCAAACATTCACAAAAGGGCTGTGAAATTCTGTGTCCCACCCTATCCCAGAAGTCTGCCTTCTTTCCCAGAAGCCTCAGCCCCCTTCTGGAAGGTCTGAGGCAGGAGAAGGATGAGAGACCTTCCAGCCTGGGTGACAGGTGCTTGCCAGGGGACCTTTAAGCCTGGTCAGTGGCCTGCCAGCCAAGTCCCAGGCTCTGAGGTCGTTTCCCTGATACCAGAGACGTGGCAGCTGCCGGCTCGCCTGGCGGGGTGGAATGCGAGGAGCGCCCCAGGTCCGACGCCCCGCACCCTGGCGCCGGGCAAGAGGCCGGGGAGGAGACGACTGCCCTCGGGTGCTCAGAGCTCAGGCCCTGCGGCCAGGGCAGGGTCCGAGAAGGCCAGGCCACTGGAGAGGGCACTGAGTGGCCCAGCGCCCACCTAGGCCCTGCAAGGCTGACCTTGGGCTCAAGGGCACTTAAGGGGAGTGGAAAGAGCAAACCCCTTCTGAAGACGTCAGAGTCTCTGAAATGGGGTCCCGCCTTGCCCTCTCAGCACCCTTATTGTCGATGCCACCAGCAGTTGCTAAGAGACGAGCAGGCATTGCCGGAGCTGGCAAGAGGGGCCCCGGGCACTGTGCGGAGCCCGGCCCCTGGCAGCTCCCGGGACTCTGCCCCATCCTCGGCCCTCCGCGCAGGCCCAAGGTCTCAGCCAGCCTGGGCCGAGAACGCGCCTGCTCGGAGCACGCGGGCTGCGCCGGCAGTCCCCAGAGAGGAGGCGATGGCTGGTGGGGAGGACACGGGATCGAACTCGAGTTTCCTCCCCAGAGTAATGAGGGTAATTAGACAGCACAGACTGACCTCCCGGAGAGACTGTCAGGATTAAAAGGGACAATGGCTGGAGAGGGCGTAGTGAGCTGCAGAGTGGAGTTCAGTGTCGGTCACTGTCGTCATGAATGAAAGAACTGGGGCTACAGCACCCGGGAAAGGAGGAGACAGTCCCGGCCTCCCCTCGCCCAGATAAGGTTTCCCAGGTTATGTCCAGAGTGGGTTCTTATCCCATTCTGTTATAAATACGTGAATGCACACATTATAAAATGATGTTCAAAAAATTATAAGATAGAATATTTTCAATAATATATATTTTATTCAATATACTCTTTATAAACATATAAATAAACTATGCGAATACAATTATTGTGTCCTATTTAGTCTGGAAGATTATTCACCATCTGTTAAGAACCACCTCATCAACTGGGCAAGGTGGCTCACGCCTGTCATCCTAGCACTTTGGGAGGCCAAGGTGGGAGGATCGCTTGAGCGCGGGAGTTCAAGACCAGCCTGAGCAAGAGTGAGACCCCGTCTCTGCAAAAAATAGAAAAAATTAGCTCGGCGTGGTGGCTCATGTCTGTAGTCCTAGCAACTCAGGAGGCTGAGGGAGGAGGATCATTTT